>CM068829.1:10025558-10565558 GCA_028554795.2 Sinohyriopsis cumingii | reverse complement strand
GCTTAATAAATTTAAAATAAGCCAAACTTCTTTCACAACATGATTATACTTATGTAGTTCATTTCTACACTGTTTGTTTTTCTGACTTTTGTGATGATTTTTTTTGCTCCATTACATGATATGGGATCAGTTCGTAGCCTCAACCACGACAAATCAAGTTGAGGCTACGACATCGTAGCTATATGCTGTTATGAGGGTGTACGTTTTCTACATCTCTCATTTTACCACGAAATTTGACCAAGGCTATTCGCACGGCCGCCGTATGACCACTATTGAAAAGACTATTCGTACAACCGCCATTTATCTTAAAACTTGTACCCTTATTTGACCTCAGCAAGACGATTCGCACGGCCGCCCTTCGCATAATTTACGTAAAGCAGCTACTCGTATGTCTCCCATGTA
Source organism: Sinohyriopsis cumingii (assembly GCA_028554795.2). Taxonomy (NCBI): domain Eukaryota; kingdom Metazoa; phylum Mollusca; class Bivalvia; order Unionida; family Unionidae; genus Sinohyriopsis; species Sinohyriopsis cumingii. Next base: position 10,565,156 of record CM068829.1, on the reverse strand, counting down.
CATGATCTTACGTTTATTTATTTTTTTCTTCAAATGACTGTAGGCAAAGCTGGTACAATATTACATTCTCAGTGTTTCATCTTCCGCAATATGACCAACGTTTCTATAACTAGTCAGAGCTCATATAGAAAAATTACCCTCATAGTATGTGTAAACAGACGATTCTTCCTAACTGGATGGTTGGAAAAGCCAAGTGTACAAGAGAGCATGAGTTCTCCATGTTTTTATGTCTTGCACCTACATTGATTATTTGTGTGGAAGGATCGCTTTAGATAGTAATGAGCTGCAAGGAAAATTCGTCTGTACGTTTAGCTATTGGTCTTGGAAGTGATACTAGCTTTAACACTATCAAATCATACTATTATGTAACTAATCCGGATAATATTCGTTTCTCATAATTGTCATATAAAACACCATGAGGCCCTTTAATAATAAGTTAAAGTCATGGGGGTGAGGTGGAAATGGCTTGGTTTTCTCTCTGCAGCAGGTATTTTTTCAGTATTCTTTTTTAAATTTGGAAACACTAATCGGAATATTTCGGACTCGTCCATATTGCACTTACTTATCACCGTGCAGAAAGCATTTTCTGTTATGGCCGGTTGGCTGCCGTGCGAAGTTTTTTCCATGAAATTCGCAGCGTTGTAGCAAGTGGTATTATCCTCCTAAAGGAAGGCAAATCCTTGTGAAGAGTATAACACCGCCAGTCTTGCAGGCAGCTGCAGCTGCCAAAGCATTCAGTTATAAAGAAATTATTACATACAGACGTTACCGCTAACCATTTGGCGTAAAGTTAGATCTCGAGTCAGATGAGATACTTTGGTGTACGCTGCTTCAGTGGTACAAAAATGTGCCAAGATAAAAAATATTTTTTTAAAAAAAAAAACATTTTTTTAACACAAATGTAACTTAATTGTATTTTCTGTTTGGTAAATACAACTCTACATTGCCATTCCAAGAGGTGTGTTCAATGATTAGATTGACACTTCACGTCCTAAATCTATTTAAGATCGGCAATAATAGTTAGAAATTATTATCGCTAGAGAATGTTAAGGTTCCTACTCAGCAAGCGTTGAAAATATTACAGGCAGGGCCTCTGCAAGGGTATTTTGTGCCCATGGCGAACCTTCCATCTTGTCCTCACCCCGAGGGCATCGCTTATTATAAACTTATCATTAGTATCAATACACGTATGCTCGACAATTTATTAAATGCATAATTTAGTCTACATATTTAATGATAATTGATGAATAGCCTGACAGTGTACCTCGTTTTTGGCGTTCCCCCTCCCTCACTCTTGGCGCCTTGGCCACCCCAAGTTCACCTTATGGGTTAAACCGGCCCTGGTTACATAGCACACTTTCAAACTAAATTCTTATAACAAACATACCATACTGTTGAAAATTCAATATCTTTTATTTTCTAAATACCCATGACAACATTGAAACTTCTTGATGTGTGCTTTGTGTTGGTAAACCGATAAAAGCACGTGATCCGCAGCATTTTCTTTTAAAGTACGTGTGCTTTATATATTTGTCAACCGTTCGGCACCATAGAAATTAAACCATTGCTTTCATTACTGGGGTTCCAAAACCAGATTAGTAAAAACAAAAATGAAAACCGTTCGGCAAGATTATTTTATTTAGTTTTTACTTCTCGTGATCAACCAATCATGACGATAAAGCCCGTATTTCCCATTTCTAGACTGCTTCTAATGTCTTTGTCTTATTATACCGTTAGTCATATAGCTTCGCTTGTGTTAAAAAAAACCCCAAAACAATAAATTACTAAATAAACCAACAAAACAAACAAATAAGGCAACAAAGTAAACAAGCAGCACGATTAATGGGGGATCGTTACTCAAATACTCAACTTCATCCGACTGTGTTACGTATGTAAAGAGCGTTATCTATCACCTGGGTCTAGAATTATACAATTCCATTCTAAGCTATCGCCCGTTAAATGCAAGTGTCAAGAACAATGTGGCTGGCAAGCCTCTTATTCTAAATCATACCCGCCAGTCAAAATAAAAGAAGTCAAGTATCGTATATCACTATTTAGATATTACGCTGTAATCCATATATGCATTACAACAACGCATGACTTTGTCTAAGTCGCGAGCAAGTTAAACCCTAACCATTTTGTTTCATTTACTGCAAGAAAAATATGTTGAATGATTTTGTGTATCATTCTCAGATTATTCCCTTTTACGGTTTGTTTTATTTCTTCCGTTGTGGGGTTAGTTTTCTAGATACGTAACTTTGCAAACTGATAGGACACTGAACAAATGCGAAGCTGCACACTTTGACAGAAAATATACACTCGAGTAGCTTCAAAGGTTTTCTCGGACATATACCCTTCTTAGTGAGCGTATTTATGGTACCAACGCATGGGACACAATTTTTCAACGTAAGTAATACATATTGTTTGTTCTGCCATAATAGTGACAGTTTTAAGCCTCCATACAAACATAATCTGAAAAAGTCAAGGTTTTTGGTTGCATTGTTTTAAGCCCTTAAACTATGCACGCATGGAGAGCACAATGGTTGTACAGTTTTTGAGGCCAAACTCTATTTACACAATGAGAATACAATGGTTGTTCAGTTTAAAGTCGAAAGTATGTGCACATGGACAGCACGATGGTTGTACAGTTGTTGAGGCCAAATATCTATTCAAACAATGAGAGCACAACGGTTTTACAGTTTAAAGTTATGAGCACAACAGTTTTATAAATTTTAAAGCCAAAAGTATAAACACACAGAGAGCACGATGGTTGTACATTTTTTGAGGCCAAAATGTATTCAAACAATGAGCACGACGGTTGTACAGTTTTAAACCCAAAAGTATGCACACATGGAGAGCACGATGGTTGTACAGTTTTTGATGCCAAAAAGTACGCACACATGGAGTACGATGTAGTTATGATTTTGAGGCCCGCAGATAAACAACTTTTCACAGCAAAGTTTTGTAAGTCTACATATACGGAAGACGACTAAAAAATACGTACATACTTCGTTCTACACGTATGAATACGGTTAAAGTGGTCTACACATATGAACAAAGTTAAACTCGTATACACGTCTTAACAAGGTTAAAGTGGTCAACACGTATGAATAAGGTTCAACTGGTCAACACATATTAATAAGGTTAAACTCGTCTACACGTATGAACATGGTTAAATTGGTATACACGTATGAACAAGGTTAAACTCGTACACACGTCTGAACAAGGTTAAATTGGTCTACACATATGAATAAGGTTAAACTTGTCAATACGTATGAATACGGTTAAACTCGTCTACACGTATGAACAAGGTTAAATTGGTCTACACGTATGAACAAGGTTAAACTCGATCAATTACTTGCATATAAGATGGCCACCTGAAATTAAATGCACTTAATTTAAGCACAAAGGTCAAATAAAATAAAAATCCATCAAATGATTTTTGATTTGGTATCATGGAAAAACAAAACATGGTGCTATTCGTTAGTGATTTAAAAGAATGCAGTTTTCTTCTTTCAGAAGTCATAGCACTGTCATATGGGACAGTTTGCAGTGTTTGTAAAATTAAATTCAGCCTTTATACGTAAGTTTAAAACACATATTAACATATGCATCGCAGATGTCTGATACATATATCCCTAATTAGTGCAGTAACATCGTGGTGAGTTGCGTTATTTCATCCTTTAAAAATCGTTTGAAATCTAACTCTCACCCACTACTGCATTCTTATTTATGAAAGTTCATATGTGATCTATGTGTCTCTAGTATGCATTTTCCCAGGTAAATGATCTTGTTGTTTAGCATTAAAATAAATTTAATTTGCGAATGATTTCATTTACGATAATGTATAAAGCCTCTTTTGAAAGAAAAGATTTTGAAAGCGGTTATATCCAGCGATTCTAATTTATAACATTATGTTTCGAAACATTTCTTTCTCGTGCACACACTGAGGTAGTGTCTAATCGGAACTCGCATTGAAACTGCCCTACTGGCCTGTCAACAACTAAAAAACAACTTCTGAGACGCCAGAGTTTGCGTAAAAGATATTTCGCACTTGGTAAAGGTCACCCAATAACATACATTAAGAGTGCGGAAAAAGGGTAAGAAAAACCATTTTATCTCTGATGCATCTGTTTCTGAGATGTAAATGCGATGCTGCTGTTTCCTGGGGCAGTTTTAATTGCGTAAATTGGAGCAGTAAACAAGCCGATAAGATATTTTTCCCCCATTTCGAGTAAAATAAATCATAAAGTGTGTGATTTCGTTTCAGTTTCTTGTTCTTATGATTGAAAAACTGAGCCACTTGATACAACGTCTTAGTAATTCCAACTAATCGTAGAATCAGCTCCAACTGATTTTATGACGTCACTACCGTACGCATCTCCTCCACACGGCTTCAGTAAGAACATGTCAGAATTTATCAAACTGGTTCTCTTCAAATTGTGCTATATCATACCGCTGTAGGACAGAGAAAAGCGACTTTTAAAAAGTTTCTTTCCGATATGATTGTGAGAAACAAAGGTAGTCCGCAATCAACGGCAACTTGTTATGCTGTACGATACAATTTGTAAGGTGATACTGACAGATCTGGCGAATAAACAAACTGCTATGCGCATGCGCAACAATATATACTGATAGGGAGCTTTATAAGACTCGGCCACAGACCTAATAACATTGATCGAGCCAAGTGGAAGAGAAGTGTAGCTGATCTATACCACGATGAAGCTGCCAAACTTAGCACCATTTGCTGTATTTATTTTTATCACGGAACTCTGTCATGGCCAAGTAAGTGTCTTACTGTCTGTCTTTATGTATGTCTTTATTTATGCATGTATGTTATATACACACGAACACTCGCGTGTAGATGTATTCTGTCAAGTTAAGCTTCACATATTTTTCAACATTCGAATTTGTGTGATATACTGTTTTGAATTCAACTATTGATCAAGTTGATGAATTGTATCTGAAATACATGTTTATTTTTGCAAAATGTATAGGTTAAAAGTATATCTCTGGTAGTACAGTTGTTACTGTTCCATGTGAATGTCTGTGAAATCATGGTGTGGACTATTTTCCGTGCCAAAGAGTAAGTAACTTCTTTTTTTTCCAAAGATGCTGAAAAATCATCCATATAATTCTAACTTCTCTCTGATTTTACAGACATAGCTTGTATTATATGATTTTCGTAAGAAGATGCATTTCTTCGTGTTTTCAATGAATTAGACGTTAGTTACTCAGAAATCACGTTTAAATCAAAAAGGGGTGTTCCGGCTCGTCAAAAAATGTAAGGTTACAAAAGACCATATCAGATATATACTTTGATGCAGAACATCTTCCAAAGGCTAAAACTATAGGCACCTTGTATGCCTAGTCTTTGGTAGGTCGCTTTGCGTTCAAATGCGAGCTTGTTTTACTATTCAATATTTCTCTACCCGCGGTAAAATTAATGATGTGGTCGATCTCCATCCATCTGTATTTCCTACTTTAGGAAATGAATAACAACATAGAGGAATGGCACAAATGTGAGAATGACATGGATATGACGAGCAATTGCATATAAAACTCGGTATCTCGTGCATACCAAATCAAGAATAGACTGGGGCATTACCCTATTACGAATGGTTACATCCAAACTGCGACCGTTGCTCTCTCTCTCTCTCTCTCTCTCTCTCGCATCCCCGTCAGGAGAAATGCGATATGGTCATCTTCTACTGGTTAAGTGGTTGTCTTAAGTACATCCTGTTAGCTCAAATAACGCACAGGTCATTAAGCTCCAATTTTAAGATCAAACTTGTCCGGCATGTCCCAATCTCTGACACATGTTACGTCATCTTAATCCGGCTGGCCTTATCTAAAGCTATATTAGGGGGCCATTTATTCTCCAACTTGGCAAAGATCTCAAGTACAGACAACAATTTACAAATCTGAGATGTAGGATAAATATTACATCAAAAGAATTAACAGTTACATAACGACACAACCAATACCGTGAAGTAACTTAGCGGGGTAATTTTTAGTTAATTATTTCATGTGTCATCGTTTCTTTAGTTAGCCTTATTAAAAAATAAAATGAATACTAAATTTATAAATAATAATAATAATAGCTAAATTGCAATTTTATGCAAAATCTATGTTAATTTCCTGCAGAAAATATTGCAACTTGCATCATAAAATTGCTGTAGAATTCGGGGTCATTCAGTTCACAGGTGTGTGGGAGTTCTCTTCGTAGTAAGTGCTGAAACAAATTCTGTGTCAGATATATGATGAAGATATGAACTGAATACAATAGCAACATTATTGACAATATGCGACCAAAATAGATCTCTCATTATGTGAGATTTTGAACACGAGCTCAGCATATGAGCAATAACATCAGTGTTTGCAGTATTGTGACGTTGGCAGTATTGAGACATTGGCAATTATGAAGTGTCATACTATATGGAGTTACCAGACACATGTATGAAGTATTATACTCTGTTGAATGACCCGACACATGTATGAAGTATACTATATTGAATGACCAGACACATGTATGAATTATACTATAACGAATGACCAGACACACGTATGAGGTATACTAGATGGAGTGACCATATACATGTATGAAGTATACTGTAAGGAGTGACCAGATACATTTATGAAGTATAGTATTCTGAGTGACCAGACACATGTATGACGTATACTAGATGGAGTGACCATATACATGTATGAAGTATAGTATACTGTGTGACCAGATGCATATCTGAAATATACTAGATGGAGTGACCAGATAAATTTATGAAGTATAGTATAGTATATTGAGTGACCAGATACTTGTATGAATTATACTATATTGAATGACCAGACACATGTATGACATATACCATATAGAGTGACCAGATACATGTATGAAATATACTAGATGGAGTGACCATATACATATATGAAGTATACTATATGGAGTGACCAGACACATGTATGACGTATACTATATTGAATGACCAGATACATGTATGAAGTATAGTATACTGAGTGACCAGACACATGTATAAAGTATACTATATGGAGTGATCAGACACATGTATGACGTATACTAGATGGAGTGACCAGCTACTTGTATGAAGTCTACTAGATGTAGTGACCAGATATATTTATGAAGTATAGTATACTGAATGACCAGATACATGTATGACGTATACTAGATGGAGTGACCAGCTACTTGTATGAAGTCTACTAGATGTGGTGACCAGATACATTTATGAAGTATAGTATATTGAGTGACCAGACAGATGTATGAAGTATACTGTATGGAATGACAAGCTACTTGTACGAAGTTTACTATATGGAGTGACCAGATACATGTAAGAAATATACTATATGGAGTGACCAGACACATTTATGAAGTATAGTATTTTGAGTGACCAGACACATGTATGAAGTATATATACTATATGGAGTGACCAGACACATTTATAAAGTATACTATATGGAGTGACCAGACACATGTATGAAGTATCATACTATAATGAGAGTCCCAACACATGGCTAAAGTTTTGAACAGTTTAAGGTCTTTGTTGGACCTTGGTATTTTGCACAAAATGGCGGGTTTAATCCAATTACGTATATTATTTGTTAACCTTTTGAAAATATGAATCGTTAAAACATGTTCATGATGTGACAATTCTCATATTAATTCATACTGTTCCTTAATTCATACTGTTCCATATTAATTCATACTGTTCCGTAGTAATTCATACTGTTCCTTAATTCATACTGTTCCATATTAATTCATACTGTTCCGTATTAATTCATACTGTTCCGTATTAATTCATACTGTTACATATTAATTCATACTGTTCCATATTAATGCATACTGTTCCGTATTAATTCATACTGTTCCTTAATTCATACTGTTCCATATTGATGCATACTGTTACATATTAATTCATACTGTTACATATTAATTCATACTGTTACATATTATGTGATTGTGTTCCTTATTAGCCAGGAATATGTTACCTTGTACTAAAATAACAATGGATCTAAAATCGTCTCATATTTTTCAAATGTAAAAACAGCCATGCTACGTGTCTGGCAGTGCGATATTTGCTACTGTTAAAATTATCCAGACATTAGAAGGCGAATTAAAAATAGTTTAATTTTTTTTAAAAAGTTTTTTTCTAAAGGACAATTTAAATGCATTTTTGTAATTTGAAAGCACATGAAACTTTTAAAATGGCCAGTATTTGTTAGATACTAAATCCAACAATTTTAGGGAAAAAGAAATGTTTACCATAGCATTCATAAAACAATCATTTGTCTAAATAAGTAATTGATGCGTATTTTATGACATGCGTGTAAAAATGGTATATGTTATAACCGTGTTTTTAAGCTATATTCTAAGCTATAATTCATATCAAAGGCTGAAACCATTTTTCCCACAAAATCTGACTGTCAAAGAGTGCAGTGTATTGTAATGACAACATGTTATTTTCAAGGGAGAAAAAAGTAGTTTTCTCGGAAACATCGCCAGTATAAGTAAACTGCCATCACTTTGACCGGATATTTATTAATGATACCAACTCGGATTAAAGTCCATCGTGATCTTCATCTAAAGCAACGGTAATGTCGTTTCGATAAACTTTGGCTGGAAACGGTGGCGTAGAGACAGTGGTGTATTTGGCTGTGGTTGGATCAGTTCCAAGGCTTGCTGAGATTGGTATCTTTTAGAAACTACATCTATCTACTCGGCAGTAATATTTACAGCTGTTGCTGCAATAATATCCTTTTTTTCTTTTCTTTATGGGATGGTGGTGGTGGTAGCTAATGTTTCAGATTTTGTCATATGTTACAAGACCGTCTGGAAAAAGCAATGCATCAGAAAATTATTAAGGCATATATATATATATATATATATATATATATATATATATATATATATATATATATATATATATATATATATATATACCTGGCTTGTCTAACACATTGATATAGAGACCACCTATCAGTAGAGACAACAAGGTTTCAGACCCCACTAAATTTCCCTTTGTAGTTTGCCTGCATATAGCGATCACCTGGTTAACGCAACCAGCGAACCCTAATGTATGGTCTCGTAGAGCCAGATGCTGTGAATGGCGACCTGCAGAGTTTATCAAGAGTGAAAGTCTCCTTCACACCTTATCTGAGTTTATCAAGAGTGAATGTCTCCTTCACACCTTGTCTGAGTTAACAACCTTCACATTCAAGGACATACTTTACTATATGCGATAGATAGATAGATATATAGATAGGTAGGTAGGTAGGTAGGTAGGTAGATAGATAGATAGATAGATAGATAGGTGGGTAGATAGATAGATATATAGATAGGTAGGTAGGTAGATAGATAGATAGATACATATAGATAGATAGATTGACAGATGTCATGTTATAATCGACCTTTATTACTTGTATTTTCGCATACTGTAGACGGCGAGATCTTATTTTGCCACCAGTGCAGATTCAACTTAAGTGTACAGTACGGGGACTTTGATGGTGCGGTTATACTAGTCTGGAATGACTTTGCTATCTCACTGACGGAAATGTTCTGTTACTGATATAGTCAGTTTGTGAATGGTTTCTAAATGCGCGATGAAGAAAATATATAGCAAGCAACGAAGGAAATATGATACATTTGGATGGATCTTTTGATTGCAAAATGATTTAGTGCGCACGCAGTTTGCTCTTTCCCAGTGGTATGTTTCTTCGTAGCTCCTAAAACTGATGTGAAACAGCTAAGAATATCAACCAGTTCTATGATTATGCTAAGTGCGTTGTCATACAAAATGAGAACTAAAGATGTAACAGAATCGTCCATTAACCAGGTAATGTGTATTCCTTTCTGAAACTTATTTTTTTTCTTGGTGAGTGCCGTGCAAATACGAAAACGATTCCCATGCAGATGTGTCGATATTCTATTCAAATATGGGGCCCCGAGTGGCCGAGTGGTCTAAAGCGCTCTACGTTATTAATCACTGCCATCTCACCTCTGTCTGCGTGGGTTCGAGTCTCGGAATCGGCCAATGTGGGTATGTGAGAAAGCTTGCCAGTGGCTTCTCGAGGGTCGATGGTTCTTTCCGAGGATTTCCCGGGTTCTTCCTCCAACATTAATACTGGTCGCCATGTATAGCCTATCGTGTGCTGAAAAATGGCGTTAAACCCTACAACAACTATTCAAATACCAGAAAAGCTTCAAACAAAGATAGAATGATTCTAAGTACACTTCCTGGTACATTTCCACAGTGATATGTGTAAGGTTAAATTGTATTCCCTCCTACTTGTATACAAGTAATTCACCAAAACCACGCGATGACGACATGGAGCTTCGAACAGCGGATATCACAACTAAGAGACTTTTCATCAAACTCGACCTGCCTCATATCGATACGTAGACAATTTATATTCTGGTACAGCAGTTAGCACAATGCCATAAATTTAATAAGCTGTCAAATGAACCGATTATCCCTTGTTTACTAAATATCTACTTGCCTATGCCTCATTTTTGCTTGGTCACATCGTCTCGAAATCTCGTGGTATCAGTATCCGATCTAATTTGGCCTTTTCCTGTTTATGTTGTCTGCATCATGTGAGCCTTTGAACTAGGTGCAGCCGGGATATTTTGATCACGTGACCATACCGTGTAAGAAATATGAAGTACGGTAGCCAGTTTTGTAAACATTGTAAATTTGTCTCTTGCGTGTACTTGTTCGAGAGAAAGGATACGTTTTGAATGGCGTCATGAACGAGAAAACGTTTAAAATCCTTCCTGGCGGTACAAAGCAGCCAAAGGTCGATATAATGTCGCCTCATGTTTCGACCACCTGCCTGACGCGACTACCCATTGCCTCTACAACGATGTTTAAATTATTTTCATGATTTCGAAAGACAATATACTCTGACCTCAAACTCAAACATTATTATCCAAATATCTGAAACGGGGTTTGAAAGGTCGGAGGAAACGTAGACTGGATAACAAAGAACACTGGTTGCATCTAATGTATTTTGGGGTGATAAAAATGTACATTTCTAAAGTTCGAACATTTTCAGAATGTTAGTATGTTATATGGAGGAAATACATGGTATCTATAAATCCTGCCAATTTCTATCAACTCGACAGAATAAGAATTACTCTTGTGTTTTGTCTCAAAATGTTTGCTGCTTTAGCAATATTCATGGTCCACGTTTGTGTCGTATAACGGTATCGTGTTGTCAGCAATATGCACAGTTCACGTTTGTGTAGTATAACGGTATCTTCTTTTAAACAGTATTCACCGTCCATGTTTGTGTAGTATAACGGTATCTTCTTTCAAGCAATATTCACAGTCCACGTTTGTGTAGTATAACGGTATCTTCTTTCAAGCAATATTCACAGTCCATATTTGTGTAGTATAACGGTATCTTCTTTCAAGCAATATTCACAGTTCATATTTGTGTAGTATAACGGTATAGTGTTGTCAGCAATATTAACGGTCCATATTTGTGTAGTATAGCGGTACCTTCTTTCAAGCAATATTCACAGTCCACGTTTGAGTAGTATAACGGTATCTTCTTTTAAACAATATTCACGGTCCACGTTTGTGTTGTATAACGGTATCGTGTTGTCAGCAATATTCACAGTCCATATTTGTGTAGTATAACGGTATCTTTCAAGCAATATTCACGGTCCATGTTTGTGTAGTATAGCGGTATCTTTCAATCCATATTCACAGTCCACGTTTGTGTAGTATAACGGTATCTTGTGGTCAGCAATATTCGCAGTCCACGTTTGTGTAGTATAACGGTATCTTGTTGTCAGCAGTATTCACGGTCCTTGTTTGTTCAGTATAACGGTATCTTCTTTCAAGCAGTATTCACGGTCCATATTTGTGTAGTATAACGGTATCTTCTTTCAAGCAATATTCACAGTCCATATTTGTGTAGTATAACGGTATCTTGTTGTCAGCAGTATTCACGGGTCCATGTTTGTGTAGTATAACGGTATCTTCTTTCAAGCTATATTCACAGTCCACGTTTGAGTAGTATAACGGTATAGTGTTGTCAGCAATATTAACGGTCCATATTTGTGTAGTATAGCGGTATCCTCTTTCAAGCAATATTCACAGTCCACGTTTGTGTAGTATAACGGTATCTTCTTTTAAACAATATTCACGGTCCACGTTTGTGTTGTATAACGGTATCGTGTTGTCAGCAATATTTACAGTCCATATTTGTGTAGTATAACGGTATCTTTCAAGCAATATTCACGGTCCATGTTTGTGTAGTATAGCGGTATCTTTCAATCCATATTCACAGTCCACGTTTGTGTAGTATAACGGTATCTTGTGGTCAGCAATATTCGCAGTCCACGTTTGTGTAGTATAACGGTATCTTGTTGTCAGCAGTATTCACGGTCCTTGTTTGTTCAGTATAACGGTATCTTCTTTCAAGCAGTATTCACGGTCCATATTTGTGTAGTATAACGGTATCTTCTTTCAAGCAATATTCACAGTCCATATTTGTGTAGTATAACGGTATTTTGTTGTCAGCAGTATTCACGGTCCATGTTTGTGTAGTATAACGGTATCTTCCTTCAAGCAATATTCACAGTCCACGTTTGAGTAGTATAACGGTATAGTGTTATCAGCAATATTAACAGTCCATATTTGTGTAGTATAGCGGTATCTTCTTTCAAGCAATATTCACAGTCCACGTTTGTGTAGTATAACGGTATCTTCTTTTAAACAATATTCACGGTCCACGTTTGTGTTGTATAACGGTATCGTGTTGTCAGCAATATTCACAGTCCATATTTGTGTAGTATAACGGTATCTTTCAAGCAATATTCACGGTCCATGTTTGTGTAGTATAGCGGTATCTTTCAATCCATATTCACAGTCCACGTTTGTGTAGTATAACGGTATCTTGTGGTCAGCAATATTCGCAGTCCACGTTTGTGTAGTATAACGGTATCTTGTTGTCAGCAGTATTCACGGTCCTTGTTTGTTCAGTATAACGGTATCTTCTTTCAAGCAGTATTCACGGTCCATATTTGTGTAGTATAACGGTATCTTCTTTCAAGCAATATTCACAGTCCATATTTGTGTAGTATAACGGTATTTTGTTGTCAGCAGTATTCACGGTCCATGTTTGTGTAGTATAACGGTATCTTCTTTCAAGCAATATTCACAGTCCACGTTTGAGTAGTATAACGGTATAGTGTTATCAGCAATATTAACGGTCCATATTTGTGTAGTATAGCGGTATCTTCTTTCAAGCAATATTCACAGTCCACGTTTGTGTAGTATAACGGTATCTTCTTTTAAACAATATTCACGGTCCACGTTTGTGTTGTATAACGGTATCGTGTTGTCAGCAATATTCACAGTCCATATTTGTGTAGTATAACGGTATCTTTCAAGCAATATTCACGGTCCATGTTTGTGTAGTATAGCGGTATCTTTCAATCCATATTCACAGTCCACGTTTGTGTAGTATAACGGTATCTTGTGGTCAGCAATATTCGCAGTCCACGTTTGTGTAGTATAACGGTATCTTGTTGTCAGCAGTATTCACGGTCCTTGTTTGTTCAGTATAACGGTATCTTCTTTCAAGCAGTATTCACGGTCCATATTTGTGTAGTATAACGGTATCTTCTTTCAAGCAATATTCACAGTCCATATTTGTGTAGTATAACGGTATCTTGTTGTCAGCAGTATTCACGGTCCTTGTTTGTTCAGTATAACGGTATCTTCTTTCAAGCAGTATTCACGGTCCATATTTGTGTAGTATAACGGTATCTTCTTTCAAGCAATATTCACAGTCCATATTTGTGTAGTATAACGGTATCTTGTTGTCAGCAGTATTCACGGTCCATATTTGTGTAGTATAGCGGTATCTTCTTTCAAGCTATATTCACAGTCCACGTTTGAGTAGTATAACGGTATAGTGTTGTCAGCAATATTAACGGTCCATATTTGTGTAGTATAGCGGTATCTTCTTTCAAGCAATATTCACAGTCCACGTTTGAGTAGTATAACGGTATAGTGTTGTCAGCAATATTAACGGTCCATATTTGTGTAGTATAGCGGTATCTTCTTTCAAGCAATATTCACAGTTCACGTTTGTGGAGCATAACGGTATCTTCTTTAAAGCAATATTCGCAGTCCACGTTTGTGTAGTATAACGGTATCTTGTTGTCAGCAATATTCACAGTTCACGTTTGTGTAGTATAATGGTATATTGTTGTCAGCATTATTTACGGTCCATATTTGTGTAGTATAACGGTATTTTCTTTCAATCCATATTCACAGTCCACGTTTGTGTAGTATAACGGTATCTTGTTGTAAGCAATATGCACAGTCCACGTTTGTGTAGTATAACGGTATCTTCTTTCAAGCAATATTCATAGTTCACGTTTGTGTAGTATAATGGTATATTGTTGTCAGCATTATTTACGGTCCATATTTGTGTAGTATAACGGTATTTTCTTTCAATCCATATTCACAATCCACGTTTGTGTAGTATAACGGTATCTTGTTGTCAGCAGTATTCACAGCCCATATTTGTGTAGTATAACGGTATCTTGTTGTCAGCAGTATTCACGGTCCATATTTGTGTAGTATAACGGTATCTTCTTTCAAGCAATATTCATAGTTCACGTTTGTGTAGTATAACGGTATCTTCTTTCAAGCAATATTCACAGTTCACGTTTGTTTCGTATAACGGTATCTTCTTTCAAGCAATATTCACGGTCTACGTTTGTGTAGTATAACGGTATCTTCTTTTAAACAATATTCACAGTCCATATTTGTTTAGTATAACGGTATCTTCTTTCAAGCAATATTCACAGTCCATATTTGTGTAGTATAACGGTATCTTCTTTCAAGCAATATTCACAGTCCATATTTGTGTAGTATAACGGTATCTTCTTTCAAGCAATATTCACAGTTCACGTTTGTTTCGTATAACGGTATCTTCTTTCAAGCAATATTCACGGTCTACGTTTGTGTTGTATAACGGTATTTTCTTTCAAGCAATATTCACAGTTCACGTTTGTGTAGTATAACGGTATCTTCTTTCAAGCAATATTCACAGTTCACGTTTGTGTCGTATAACGGTATCTTCTTTCAAGCAATATTCACAGTTCACGTTTGTGTAGTATAACGGTATCTTGTTGTCAGCAATATTCACGGTCTACGTTTGTGTAGTATAACGGTATTTTCTTTCAAGCAATATTCACAGTTCACGTTTGTGTAGTATAACGGTATCTTCTTTCAAGCAATATTCACAGTTCACGTTTGTGTAGTATAACGGTATCTTCTTTCAAGCAATATTCACGGTCTACGTTTGTGTTGTATAACGGTATCTTCTTTCAAGCAATATTCATAGTTCACGTTTGTTTCGTATAACGGTATCTTCTTTCAAGCAATATTCACAGTTCACGTTTGTGTCGTATAACGGTATCTTCTTTCAAGCAATATTCACGGTCCATATTTGTGTAGTGTAACGGTATCTTCTTTCAAGCAATATTCACAGTCCATATTTGTGTAGTATAACGGTATCTTCTTTCAAGCAATATTCACAGTCCATATTTGTTTAGTATAACGGTATCTTCTTTCAAGCAATATTCACAGTTCACGTTTGTTTCGTATAACGGTATCTTCTTTCAAGCAATATTCACGGTCTACGTTTGTGTTGTATAACGGTATTTTCTTTCAAGCAATATTCACAGTTCACGTTTGTGTAGTATAACGGTATCTTCTTTCAAGCAATATTCACAGTTCTCGTTTGTGTCGTATAACGGTATCTTCTTTCAAGCAATATTCACAGTTCACGTTTGTGTAGTATAACGGAATTTTCTTTCAAGCAATATTCACAGTCCATATTTGTGTAGTATAACGGTGTCTTGTTGTCAGCAATATTCACGGTCTACGTTTGTGTAGTATAACGGTATTTTCTTTCAAGCGATATTCACAGTTCACGTTTGTGTAGTATAACGGTATTTTCTTTCAAGCAATATTCACAGTTCACGTTTGTTTCGTATAACGGTATCTTCTTTCAAGAAATATTCACAGTTCACGTTTGTTTCGTATAACGGTATCTTCTTTCAAGCAATATTCACGGTCTACGTTTGTGTTGTATAACGGTATCTTCTTTCAAGCAATATTCATAGTTCACGTTTGTTTCGTATAACGGTATCTTCTTTCAAGCAATATTCACAGTTCACGTTTGTGTCGTATAACGGTATCTTCTTTCAAGCAATATTCACGGTCCATATTTGTGTAGTATAACGGTATCTTCTTTCAAGCAATATTCACAGTCCATATTTGTGTAGTATAACGGTATCTTCTTTCAAGCAATATTCACAGTCCATATTTGTGTAGTATAACGGTATCTTCTTTCAAGCAATATTCACAGTTCACGTTTGTTTCGTATAACGGTATCTTCTTTCAAGCAATATTCACGGTCTACGTTTGTGCTGTATAACGGTATTTTCTTTCAAGCAATATTCACAGTTCACGTTTGTGTAGTATAACGGTATCTTCTTTCAAGCAATATTCACAGTTCACGTTTGTGTCGTATAACGGTATCTTCTTTCAAGCAATATTCACAGTTCACGTTTGTGTAGTATAACGGTATTTTCTTTCAAGCAATATTCACAGTCCATATTTGTGTAGTATAACGGTATCTTGTTGTCAGCAATATTCACGGTCTACGTTTGTTTCGTATAACGGTATCTTCTTTCAAGCAATATTCACAGTTCACGTTTGTGTAGTATAACGGTATCTTGTTGTCAGCAATATTCACGGTCTACGTTTGTGTAGTATAACGGTATCTTCTTTCAAGCAATATTCACAGTTCACGTTTGTGTAGTATAACGGTATCTTCTTTCAAGCAATATTCACAGTTCACGTTTGTTTCGTATAACGGTATCTTCTTTCAAGCAATATTCACGGTCTACGTTTGTGTTGTATAACGGTATCTTCTTTCAAGCAATATTCATAGTTCACGTTTGTTTCGTATAACGGTATCTTCTTTCAAGTAATATTCACAGTTCACGTTTGTGTCGTATAACGGTATCTTCTTTCAAGCAATATTCACGGTCCATATTTGTGTAGTATAACGGTATCTTCTTTCAAGCAATATTCACAGTCCATATTTGTGTAGTATAACGGTATCTTCTTTCAAGCAATATTCACAGTCCATATTTGTTTAGTATAACGGTATCTTCTTTCAAGCAATATTCACAGTTCACGTTTGTTTCGTATAACGGTATCTTCTTTCAAGCAATATTCACGGTCTACGTTTGTGTTGTATAACGGTATTTTCTTTCAAGCAATATCCACAGTTCACGTTTGTGTAGTATAACGGTATCTTCTTTCAAGCAATATTCACAGTTCTCGTTTGTGTCGTATAACGGTATCTTCTTTCAAGCAATATTCACAGTTCACGTTTGTGTAGTATAACGGAATTTTCTTTCAAGCAATATTCACAGTCCATATTTGTGTAGTATAACGGTGTCTTGTTGTCAGCAATATTCACGGTCTACGTTTGTGTAGTATAACGGTATTTTCTTTCAAGCGATATTCACAGTTCACGTTTGTGTAGTATAACGGTATTTTCTTTCAAGCAATATTCACAGTTCACGTTTGTTTCGTATAACGGTATCTTCTTTCAAGAAATATTCACAGTTCACGTTTGTTTCGTATAACGGTATCTTCTTTCAAGCAATATTCACGGTCTACGTTTGTGTTGTATAACGGTATCTTCTTTCAAGCAATATTCATAGTTCACGTTTGTTTCGTATAACGGTATCTTCTTTCAAGCAATATTCACAGTTCACGTTTGTGTCGTATAACGGTATCTTCTTTCAAGCAATATTCACGGTCCATATTTGTGTAGTATAACGGTATCTTCTTTCAAGCAATATTCACAGTCCATATTTGTGTAGTATAACGGTATCTTCTTTCAAGCAATATTCACAGTCCATATTTGTGTAGTATAACGGTATCTTCTTTCAAGCAATATTCACAGTTCACGTTTGTTTCGTATAACGGTATCTTCTTTCAAGCAATATTCACGGTCTACGTTTGTGCTGTATAACGGTATTTTCTTTCAAGCAATATTCACAGTTCACGTTTGTGTAGTATAACGGTATCTTCTTTCAAGCAATATTCACAGTTCACGTTTGTGTCGTATAACGGTATCTTCTTTCAAGCAATATTCACAGTTCACGTTTGTGTAGTATAACGGTATTTTCTTTCAAGCAATATTCACAGTCCATATTTGTGTAGTATAACGGTATCTTGTTGTCAGCAATATTCACGGTCTACGTTTGTTTCGTATAACGGTATCTTCTTTCAAGCAATATTCATAGTTCACGTTTGTGTAGTATAACGGTATCTTCTTTCAAGCAATATTCACAGTTCACGTTTGTGTCGTATAACGGTATCTTCTTTCAAGCAATATTCACGGTCCATATTTGTGTAGTATAACGGTATCTTCTTTCAAGCAATATTCACAGTCCATATTTGTGTAGTATAACGGTATCTTCTTTCAAGCAATATTCACAGTCCATATTTGTGTAGTATAACGGTATCTTCTTTCAAGCAATATTCACAGTCCATATTTGTTTAGTATAACGGTATCTTGTTGTAAGCCATATTCACGGTCCATGTTTGTAAAGCACAGTGGTACCCTATTTTAAGAATTATTCATGGACAACAATTGTTAATTAATATTTCGTGTAATACCTTAAAATCTCATCAGGCCCGTTTCTCAAATGCCACCGTAAACGTTTTGATATATTGTGTCTGATTTCAATATTAATCTGTTTGCCACCTGCGTTTATGTATTCATGGCACTTGATCACAAAAGCGAACGGATTCCCTTTTGGATGACTAAGATGGTACTCTTCTGTCACAATCGTTAGTTTATAAGATTATTTTCAGTTTGTTTTACCATATCGCTATTTTTGTATTCGACATGATCAATTTTCTCTGCAACAACCTGAATGCACTGTAGGCAAGGCTGTACACAAATAGTGAGTGATCGTACTGTATCTACCAATTTTCACAAATGTTAGAGCTGTGTATTTGTTTCGTGAAATCATTCGATTAGTCCAAATTTATCAGTTGTCATCCTGGCAACAGTTTTTCAAATGAAAATCAAACTCTCTCTTTCTCTCTCCAGATGTGTTATAGTATTCGTCAAAGTCAGCCAGTCTACACTTCTTAAATCAAATCAACACTTTCAGGTATATAGTTGATAGAACCATTGTTGCTAAGTATCGAGAAAATAATGTATATTGAATCTCTCTTATCCAATTTTTTGCAGAAAACAAGTTTTAAATGTATATCTCTGACTGAGTCACTCGGGTATCAAGGAGGCATTACTACTCGTAACTTAGGAAGACTTTACATTGCTTTAAGACGAATTTTCTCGTATTTATTCACCCACTGAAAAACTGACATAACACTATAAAACTGTTCTTCGGCGGGTTGTTAACATCGAGACTTACAGGGTTCATGCAATTTACGAGCGTTTGTATAATGTGTGTATGTGTGTGATTTGGATTTTTAAAGTAGCATTAATAAATTTTCAGTCATATCTTTGCGATGTCTGCAGTGTGTCAGTTTATAGTGATGTCTAGCACGGGGCATCATGCCGCAGACATGTAGCATCATCACCCACCCACTCACATTATCCTGACACCAGGGCGACCAGTCCTAGCACTAACCTCTTAATGCTGAGCGCCAAGCGAGTCAGCTGCAAGTACCATTTTATAAGTCTTTGGTATGACTCGACCGGGGTTCGAACCTGCGACGTTTGATGGTTCGTTTGGTTTAATTTTATGTGACATCAACGAATCTCTGTTATGCATGCAACTGATCGTTCGTTTGGCTAAATTTTGAGTGGCATTAGCCGACCTCTAATGAATACAACTGTGGCTTCAACGAATCTTGGCTATGAATACAACATTTGATTATATGTTTCACTTTACTAAATTGTGATGATTGATGATAACATATTTAAGAAGTTTATGGTGCTAGGTTAATATTTCGTTCGAGGCCCTCAAAGCACATTCTTTTCTGGAAATAAATAAAACGAATTTACCTACGTATCTGTATATTTATCTATATGTTGATCTGTCTGTCTGCCTGCGAACGCACTCTAGTGTCAGTGTAAGATTGATGTTTGTTCTAGTTAACAACCTGAAGATACATCAAATTAAATGTTGACCAAAAGTACCTTGCAAGCCGTGTTGAAATCAGACTGTCAGACATGGACACTGGTTCGTAGAGCATGAGAAAGTTATGTAGTTCCCATTGTTTATGTGTGCTTAAACTGAATTCGTCTGAATTTTGTAACGTTAATTGACTGTATATTGGAAAGACAATTTGTGTAACAGAAAGACATTATCTATAATACAAAGGCAGTCTGTATAATGGAAAGACAGTCTGTATAATGGAAAGACAATCTGTATAATGGAAAGACAGTGTGTATAATGGAAAGACAGTGTGTATAATGGAAAGACAATGTGTATAATAGAAAGACAGTCTGTATAATGGAAAGACAGTGTGTATAATGGAAAGACAATGTGTATAATGGAAAGACAATCTGTGCAATGGAAGGACACTCTGTATAGTACAAAATCAATCCGTATGCTGGAAAGACAATCTGTATTATGGAAAAACAATCTGTCCAGAGGTGACTACATAATATAATGACAAAAATAAATTCTAATAATGGAAATGGTAGGAAACATATCAGAAAAAAATATAATAGTAAAATAGGAAATGGTAGGAAAGATATCAGAAAGTAATATAATAAAGTACTTTTTATAAGATATTTTGTACAACAGTAAGTGACATTTAAAAATATTTGGCATTGAGTATTGTACGATTTACAGTTTTTCACACTTTTGAACACTTTTTGCATCACAATATGAAAATAATGATTATTTTCGTAAAAATAAGTGATCTATATATCTATCTGTCTATGTATGTATGTATGTATATATGTATGTCTATCTATCTATATATCTGTGTGTGCATGTTTGTGTCTGTCTGTGTGTTGAGATGCAGTACGTTTACAGATCATACGCTTTTTATTGTTTCTATATTAACAATTACATTCTATCTTCCAAATCGATATTTTTCTTCATTCACAGAAAAGACCGCAGCATAAGCTTTGCTTTTGTTTATTTTCATGGGATTTATTTGTTTTTACTTTTTTCACCGTCTTAAATCAGGTTCCCAAGGAAATGTTTGAAAAACTGAACGCAGTTGGATCCACGAAAGAATTTGTGCAAAAGTTTCTTCAGTCTCAAACAGGCCAATCTATCGATTTTGAAGGTATGTCTCTTTTTTCTCTTTTTTGTTGCTATTGTATAGGTTTTCTAACTCGAAAGCAGAAATCGAACAGTGTGGCAAGTAAGGGCAGCCCTATCGCCTGGCTCTAATGCACCATCACCATAACCCATTAGGACATGCGCAGCACCTCCCAAAGAATGAATGGAAAATGGACGAGTTGTAGGATATATCTCTATATTTATCACTATTTACTAATTTAGAAATGCAAGTTATGTACATAAAATTATAATTATAAATTATCACACGCGCAACATTATTATTATTATTATTAATATTAATAATAATACTATTATTATTATTAATTTTATTATTATTATTATTATTATTAGTAGTAGTAGTAGTAGTAGTGGTTTTAGTAGTAGTAGTAGTAGTGGTAGTAGTAGTAATTGTCATGACATTTTTTTCCTTTCAATATTGCTTTATTTCAGATTTATCACACGATGCTGGTGAAGGTACTGACAAGGTAGTCGTTAGTGGTAAGTATTTTAAAGTTCTGTTGTACAATCTGTCGTGAAATATAGGAATCGTTTTTTCAAACGAAGTCTCTAAAAAGGACTTTCTACGATTTCGAATAGTATTAATTGAATGAAAGAAAGATATACAGTTAAAGATATAAAGGTATCGAAAATTCACATTGATTTTAAACTCAATAAATATGTATGTACATTATTTTCGCCTGGTCTTCGCTAAGAAAAAGTGTGACACAGAATCAAAGAGCATGGGCTTCCGACCTTCGGGGTTATGCTTCCATAAGATCCGAGTCCAACGCTCTCTTTGCAAACTAAGGACTCTAATCACTAGGGATGTTTATTTTTAATTTTTAACACCTGTTCCGAACTGCATCACAACAGTGCACATCGTCAATGAAATTAAATATCGATATTATCTTTTGACATATGGCTCATCAATTGTTTTGCAATAATATGTTTACACGCAAATTTCACATAAATAGTCCCATCCTGGCATAAATAATAAAAAAAATTCCTCGTGCATTTATTTTAACAAAATGTTATTAATACCATTTTTATGTGAGAACCTTCCATTTTCGATAAGTTCTTTTTAGAATTTGAATGTGAGGACCTTCCATTCTAGATAAAGTCTTTGTGATATTTGAACATGAGGACTTTCCATTCTAGATAAAGTCTTTGTGATATTTGAATGTGAGGACTTTAAATTCTAGATAAAGTCTTTGTGATATTTGAACATGAGGACTTTCCATTCTAGATAATTTCTGTTGGTTTATTGTTCTGCATAATTTGGTTTTTAATTGTGATATTAATTTGAGCAAGTTTGAAAAGATTACAGTGTCGGTGCAATGTACGAGAGTATCTCAGATAGATTTATTTTGTAATTGATTACAAACTGTCCGATTCAAATACAGTCAATTATAGTGTACGTGATGTTTTATTTCGTCCTTTTTATTATTGCAGATTATACAATAGATCATAGTATTTATCGCCATCATTGGACTTTCAACTTTGTAAATCATGAAGGATCATTAGACTTTAGTAAAATTAAGTTCTTTACAATCCGTGTTATGAAAACATCTATGTATCTTTGTCGCAGTGAACATCTGATATGTTAAAAAAAATTGGTCCTCGATTGGAACTTGAAAATACAACGAGATTGCTGAGTAATGACGCAAAATCGCGTTTTCAAGCAATATTTTACCGTGCAGAATCAGACGCAGTTTACTGATTGTTTTTTTTTTTTATTTATATATAGCTAAAGACAAACAACGTCTTATTCCAAAACATAATTAGATCGCTTGATCAGGACTAAGCTTAGAGCCAGTTCATCTATTTATCACTTATTTATCTACGTCCATAGGGCAGGGCCAAAATATTGCCACCTTCGACCTTTGTAATCCTCGTGAGATGACGGTTGCCATCCCACGTGATCCAGACCCTAACGTCGTCTTATGGCCATCGTGTACTAGAGTTATGAGATGTGGGGGTTGCTGTCCGTCTGAGCTGTTCGATTGTGAGCCCATAGAAACGGTGACAACTACGGTTGGGGTAAGATGGTCATACATGAATTTCTGAATTTTTTAAATATATGTTACATTTGTTTAATAAAGGTAAGGATTGAATATTTGTATGAATTTATTTTGGATTTAAAGAAAATGAAATTTAAAAAGATTGGTTGTAAATGTTTTTAAAACAGAGTATTTAGTCATACTTACTGTTGTGTTCATTATTCGATTTTGGTGGAATAATTTATTCAAATTATTTTTCACCGGAAATAGAAAATGCTCATTATTATTATTCTTGGACAGAAACATTAATTTGGAATTGTGGTGATTTCAGACAAGACAATTTTTGGATTATACTATTGTGATACATCGAAAGTCTGTTGGTACATCATCACACTTTAGACCATTGGTACATTACTATATTCGAGACTACAAGCACATAAACACTTTTCAGCGTTGGTTCTTATTTCGAATACCACTGGAATTTAATTAGAACTTTATTCATTAGGACTGATAATAGAACATTTGAGACTATTTACGATTTAATTCACAATACTTTAAGTTCTTTTCAGATTTTCATTTTGTGTGATTTGGATTTTTATCGTAGCTTTAAAAATGTTTCAGTCATAGCTCTACGATGTCTGCAGTGTGGCAGTTTATAGTGATGTCTAGCACTGGGGCATCATGCCGCAGAATTGTATTTTCATGTCCCACTCAGTCACATTATCCTGACAGCCGGCCGACCAGTCCTAACACTAACCTCTTAATGCTGATCGTCAAACGAGGCAACTGTTAGTACCATTAATAGAAGTCTTTGGTATGACTCGACCGGGGTTTCGAACATCCGAGGCGGACGCTCTAACCGCTAGGTCACCGGCGTGGTCCACTTTTTATTATAGGGAAAGAAATTATTTGTTGAATCTGACAAAACGTGTCGCTCTTTTCTTACTTTGCTTTAATTAGTTTAAGATCACAGAGTCGTAAGAGAAAATTGGGGTTTCGTCCGGCATCCGAATGTATTTAAAATATTTAAGAAAACTGTTTTTGTCATTTACATTACCTTTTATAGGAATTTTCTATGTCCCAGTTACCATTTAACATATTTTAGAAATCAGTAGTGAAACCAACAAGCTTCCATTATGTTATCTAGATAACATTTTTAAAATGCTGCCCAGGAACAGTTAGAATTCTTGAAATGATCATGATCTCTCTGAAGCAAGAAATAAAAAATATGTTGGTAAAATATATGGTGGAAATGAAATTTTGGGATAAAAATGCTTTTGGTTAGATTGGTAAGTCTACATTAGGCTCTAACATGAAGTTAAAATAATTTAAATTGAAACACAAGATGGAAATGGAGTTAAGAATCTTGAGCTTCGGAAAGAGAAAGATGAGAGACAAATGCAACTGAAGAACGGGGGGGGGGGGGGAAGAGAGATGCAACTGTATAAGGAACAATCCCTATCATTGACTCATGCTAAGCTACATTACTTATTGAGTTGTATGTCCTTGATTGCCCAAAATGATCACATAAAAACCGTTTTGTCGAAATAATATGCTTGCCATTTTTTATGCCCCTATTCTAGGTTACCCATGTACGTCCGTACGTAAATTCCTTTTCATCCACCCAAAACGTATTTCTTTCTGCTACATATACTCTTGAATGATTCCATGTTCCAAAGGTTTAGGTCAAGTTTGATGTTATAGCCCTTGTTTGTCTTAGAGGTTTGCCCTTTATACTGATTTAGTTTCCCTTCTTAATGATTTAGTTGCCCTTAATAATGATTTAGTGTCCCTTAATAATGATTTAGTTTCCCTTAATAATGATTTAGTTGCCCTTAATAATGATTTAGTTGTCCTTAATAATGATTTAGTTGCCCTTTATACTGATTTAGTTGCCCTTAATAATGATTGAGTTGCTACTCAAATGTTTTAAAGTACTCCATGAATAAAAACCAGCTTCGTACTCCATGGATTAAAACGAATTTAGTATTCCATGGATTAAGACCAGTTTATTACAAGGATTAATATCACATGCTCCTACATATGGTTGGATTTTCACGTTCTTCTTTATTCCGATTTATCACGTGTCCTCGTGACTGTTATCTTCGCTCAGTAGGTTTTGCAATACTCTTAGCTTAGTTGTACCAGATGACCAAGGACAAGGTTAGTTTTTTCTTCTTTATTTTATTCTTCTTTTCTTTGTGGCCTAAGTGGTTATAGCGTCTGCCTCGGACGTGTGAGGTCACTGGTTTGAACTCCGGCCGAGTCATACTTATAAAAATGGTACTAACAAATTCGATTAGAGTAAAGAGGTTAGTGTTAGGACTGGTCGGCAAGCTGTCAGGATAACGTGACTGGGTGGGACATGACTATACATGTCTGAGGCATAATTCCCCAGTGCTAGACATCACAAGAAACTGCCATACTTCTGATATCGTAGCAAGATGACAGAAAAATCGCTACAGCTACATTAAAAATTAAAAATAACACACACGCTCTTTTGTTTGTTTCAAATTTAAATGCAACGAAAAGGTTGAATGGGTGAACCTTTATTGAACAAATAAACACATACAGTTCCTATAAAAGCTGTCCTGACATACAAAATTGTTTAGGTCAGTTCATTGAACAATTTTCGTCTAAGTCGTCAAGAGGAATTAAATTATGTAATTATATTTGACCAGGTATATGTATTTTAATTACTGTTGATATGTTCACCAGAAACATGTTCAGGAATAGTATTGCATGCAATATTAATGACTGCGAGTTTGAAACTTGTATATTAGGTATTGCTTTCATTTAACTTCCTATATTATTGTTATAATAATAATAATAATAATAATAATAATAATAATAATAATAATAATTATTATTATTATAATTATTATTATTATTATTATTAATGTTGTCATTATTACAGGTGCTAAAATCTAAACTACCGTATCCAGGGTCACAGCGTTTCGACTATCTTGGAGTTATGTTTATACCAATTGAAAAGCACGTCAGATGCGAGCCGAAGTGCAAGGTCAAGGCTATTCACTGCAATCCCATGCAAAACTATTTTGAAAACGATTGTCGCTGCGTCTGCAAAAACCAGAATCTGGCAAGTCATTGTCCGTCTCATAAAGTTTGGAGCGATGACCAATGCGCATGTGTTTGTCCCAACCGGAATACGGCGAGATGCTTTGGTTTCCAAACTTTCAACGAGGACACTTGCACGTAAGTGGCTTTGATTTAGCTTCTTTAAAGTACCTCTCGATAGTGCATAAAGATTTCTGGTTCCTCTCTATATTTGCCTTCCGCTGTTATACGTAACACGTTATCTTCTGAAATTTTATTTAAAGTTTAAAAACGAGATTTCGTAAATTAACTTTCATTTTAAGTGGATGAGTCACTTGGTACGCAGGTCAGATACTTATGTTAAAAGTCGGAAGGTCAAGCTGCCAAGGAAAGATAGCATCGTATGCCTGATCAATTCGTCTGTTTGACGTTATTACGTTAATATTAACACGGACTTAATGAATTTGACGGGGAGGCAATATATTTGTTTGATCAAAGGTGAATGTTCAAGAATTATCAAATTTTGGAACTTAAATATAATAACGGGTTGACTTTTTAGTAAAAGAAATATGCAACTCAGGGAGAAATGACAGAAAATACAGGCATGTGGCACTATATTTGCAGTAATTATCATGTCAGGAGTATATATTAACATGAGTCAGTTTTCGTGGAAAACAGCACTATGGCACAACTATTGTATTGAGTTACATAAAAAACATAAACCCAAGGAAAATAACGCATTATTGTAAAATATATATTTAGCGTCAAACATTTGTTTGACCAGTAAGTGGATTATTACCCCCTGCAATAAATATAAAATACATGTATGCAGAGAGTACTGACTGCCTTGTTGCCTAATCGACTTACTCAGTCGGTACCTGGTCACCTATTGTAGTAAATTTAGAGTATGTGCACTTGGTTGTAGTGCCCCGTTTTAAGCAATTCTTAGATTTGTGTGATTACTTGTTTGATTATTGGAATTCGGCGCCATGGAAATATTCCTGGCCCGAACTAATGAGCTAATGAATAGGAGCAAACGTCACGGAGTGAAGTGTTAGTGTGTTTCCATGATGTCCCGGTTCACTAGTAATGAATTCCGACCAAAATCGAATGAATGTCCCTGTCGTAAAATAGTACATATTAAAATCTAGTGGTATACATTGGTAGCGTGACTGCAAGTACAGTACTTACGGTATTAAACCGGTAAATTACACAAGGGAATAAATAAAAAGGAACTTGACAGACACCGTTGATGTCGACATGTGGGCGAATATGGTGCAGTTATATCGGCGAAATGTGCCTGGAAAGGATACATTGGCTGGCCTAAGGTGGCGGAGTTAAAATAGTTCCCATTGTTAGGGAGTACTCATATATGTTCTAAGGCGTGAACGGTTGTTGGTACGGAAACATAATGAAGCCAAAACACGCAGATGTACGGTTGATAGATAGTTGGCAGTTTGGTTTATCTGTGGTCTTGCATTAATTAGAGGAAAATTTAGGTATAGAATGGACACGCCGGGCTTTCTGATTTACAACTGAGTTTGTATGGAAGTCTTTGGAAAGTCGGGGAAACTTATGACTTCTAGCGAGAATCGCGCCAGGGTTTGACAACCGCTCGGTCAAGTAAATACCCGTGTGCGTGTAACACTATTCTCTATTGAATGAGGAATACGGAATCAAGTTGAATCAGGAGTAAGGAATTAAGTTGACTTCAGTGTCCAAATTTTCAACCAGCCCATTCATTCTCTTGTTTTTTTATAATTTTTTTTATTTTATTTAAATAGATGCGGTTTTAGCACAGTAGTCAGTGGCAACAATGGTTATATTGTGGGCATTGGACTAATTAACGAAAAGGATGGGTACGTTCCAGGCATTGACCAAAATGAGGGAAAACAAACAATAGCACCGAACGACTCTGCACTTACCACAGAGGATACAGAGAACACATCAACCGTTACGCCAACCACCACTACAACTACAGAAACCACTACAACAACCACCACGCCAAAACCAACTTCTCCCAAACCCGTGGATCCATGCGCTGGGTTGCCACCGTGCCCGAAAAACTGGAAATTTATGGTTAGAGGGAATACTTGTAAGTGCATTCCAGCCATATTCCATCCAGGACAAGGCAGAAATTAATTTGTTTTAAATCTTTGCCGGAACTTATGAACTTATTTTCACTTCTAAATACACGATCCAAGGAAAGTGTCTTCAAGTGGATTATTTAATTAAGACCAGAAAGGTCTTATTGTATCGTGTAACTGATGTATTGACATTTTTTAAAATTTATTTCCTGTCCTCACTGAGTGGTCTCCCTTTAATGTGGTTTAGTATCAAAAATATAGTTATCATACGTATTGAAGACTATGATGATTCGATAGCTATTGAGAAAACATCATAACCTATCTGCATGGTTTTAAAGCTTCCCCAGCCTACGTCTGTCTATCTGTCTGTCTCCCATTTTTCCATGTGCGTTGTAATGGTTGTTTTCTTTGTTCTTTTCCAAAAATGTTGTGTTATAGGAAATGTGCGCGCGATGTCATTTTAAGTTTGCGATGGAGAGGAACTTTAAAAGATTTTGTTTTCTGCTTGTCTTCGATCATTGTTATGTAACAATGCTTATCGAATAAGTTGGGGAAAGGCTGGGTTGAATAGGGAAAATAAATGCTTGTACCCTTCTGTACTTTATTCCTTAAGTATGACCATAACACAGATGCAAGCGTTTGTACTAGAGATGGAATACATTATAGCAGAAGTACAAAGTGAAAGCGTTAGCGCTGACAAAGTGATTACTTATCTTAGGTTAGTGGTACCCTTCACCTGAAAAACGACCTCGCGCAAATATCTGCCCAAAATAAAATTAAAAAGTCTGTACACTTTTCCTATAGTATGTGCAGTGTACTATTTTTATATGACAACATGTTAACATATCACTTTCTGATTCTGAATGGTCCAAATAAGCACACTAGATTCTTGTGCAACAGTTTCTTTACTGATTGGGTGTGATCGTGGGAAAACTTTTTAAATCCCGCCTTCTGGAATTTTTTGTTTGTTTCCACTATTACTATGAACATTTTGCCGTCCATTTTTCGACTCGAAGCACTAAAGAGAATTGGGGGGAAAAAATGGTCACGTCTGTCTGAATATGACTAATTTACCGCCACAGTTGCTCGTTACGTCATGTGTAACATACGATATAACAAATGGCGTAAACCATAATACAAGAAAAATAAGAATAAAAACTAAGAGTATTGCTCATTTGACAGTAGGTGTTTGAGTTGGGGGACGATATACCTGTAATATGGAATCCACCCTGTATAAAAGTGTGGTTTAAATGTTAACTGACAGAAGTAAGTAAAATCACTTATGATCACAGTAGAATGTGGACATACACCAGTCTCCTAACTTACAACTTTGTCAAACCAAGGCATATTTACTATATGTGGTGCAATTCTGACTCAAAATAACATTTGTTTATGTCTTCTCGAGTCTACTGTTCCAAATCAAATGATGCAAATGCTGGTCACAAATACATTTAAGTAATCATGGGACTTTCTGAATCCAATAATCGTCATTTCACATGAATATCGCAACAATGGAATGTTTCTGCGTTGATTTAGTCTGCGTAAACTCAGGACCAGATCAGGTCAACTGTTTGGGGTGGGGTGGGTGTTTTCCTAAATTTCAAAAGGGGCCTGATCTTACTCAAAAGGACACCACAGCGAAAAATCTATATGTCTATTTACTCAGATTGTGCCTGCTGCCCAATAAATATGCGTAGAAATAAAATGGTGGTCAAATTTGAAGTGACAAGCGATTGTACGCTTGTGTGCATGTCATTTTTTACGGGGTGGGGGTGTCTGGTCATCCTGGGATACCCTCCCCGATCTGACCTTAACAATATTCAATTTATTCGGAAAAAAACACTTGTTCTTTGATTTTTAATCTGTAAAAAGTATTCCACTTTTAAAACTTAATAGTTCTTCATGAGTTTGGGACTATCTTTATCTTTTGCGCACAGTTAAAATGAAAGGTGCGGTATCAAAGTCAGAATCAATGAAGTTATTCTTTCTTCTGTCTAAACAATTTCCACTAAAATAAAATCTATGTGATGAAAAGAATCTGAAATGAGTATTAATTTAATATTAAATTTATGAATCTCTTTGCATAATACGCAGCTTTTGCTCGCCAAGGCTCACAAGAGCTGGATATGATTAAACTCGTTTCATAAATTTGGTATTAATCATTACATATATGAGATCCTCTTTATAACTATATGGCGTTAAAGTTACTATATGACGTTAAAAAACTTGAATAGCTAACTGACATGAGTACCTATTCAACGTCAAGTAATTTAAAATAACCTAAATAACTAACGTCAAACAACAGTATGACGTCTTATTATATGCTCATTTTTTTACTCGTTAACTTTACATTGTCAGAATCGTTCACTATTCCCCGATACTGAACGCGCGCGACAATACACATATAGCATTCACGTGAATAAAGGAACTACTTTCTACTGTAAACAAACAATGACGCAGACGCACTTTTGATTTGTAAACAAATCATATACACTCGCGTAAGAGGCTCTTTACGTTGTGGTTGTTTAAATTTGTTTCTGATTGAACTAAAACATGTTTCTTGGACTGCAATAAGACCAAGCTGTTTTGGCACATTCCGCGTTGATACAATGTTACGGATTTAGGCTAGCTACATTATGTAAAAGACCGAAGATTATGTCCTTACAAATAACATACAAGTGACAAGGCATATACTGTCTTCTTTATCTGGTGATAAGAATGGCAAAATAAAATATACTTACAGTTTTACATCCTGAATTTCCTCAAAATGTTTTTTCTTAATTCTGCAAACCGAATTACATGAGCCATGTCATAGGTTTTCAATCAGGATTACACTTTTCGACATTGTGTTGTAATTTCGATGATAAGTGCAATTACATCCTCCTTACTGCACTCAAAATGAAATAAGCATTAAATTCCACAGCGTCTTTTTGATAATTGCAATTGAAAGACTTAATATTTTTCCCACGTTATGATTTCAAACATTCAATGACAGAAACAGACACATTTGCAGACGTAAACACGCTTCTCCCGCGCCACTTCAAACCGATGTATTTCATGTATAATTTGTACAGATGAATCCAGTCCAAAATCACAAACTTTCATCGAATCGAAACAAAATACCAAAATATATTCATTCCAGATCAAATGGAAAAGTCTTTGCAATGCGCATTCATTCACAGTATGACTGCAAATTTCAATTTTAACTAGACACGCCATTTTCTTTCGAAAGTTATGTCGAGCGCGCGACTAAGTTCAAATTTATCTGGGCGGAGTTATGTGCGCATTAATAATGATGTCATTGAGTAATGACAAATCTGCGCTTGTGTATTTATTTTGGAATATGGCATTCATTCATTTACGCTGTTTCTTGTAGTGTAGTTTGTTTATATAATTAAACCTTAGGTAGAATAAAAAATGAGCATATAATAAAAAGGTTACTGCATTTGTATGGGAAAATATGAACTCGTTTTGTCGGAAGGATATATTGCACTCACAAGTTCGTGCAGTATTCCATCCAAAACAACTCGTTTATATTTTCCCATACAAATGCAGTAACCTGTAAATATAAGTATTTCAAACGCAAAGAATCCGAGTACAAGCATTGTTTGTAATTCTGAACCGTGGAGCATAATAGTTGCTAGATTTTACTGTACAACCAATACACAATTGAAATCTTGCAAAACAAATAACAAGACGAACAAACAATTAAAGAAACATTCAAGGAAACGTGTGGGATCTTTTACATTCGTTTCGCTCTTTTTTGTGTTCTTTCGGTTAGAAATCATTGAAGTGATGGTCTCCAAGGGAAGTGCTGCCTGCGTTGTATGAAAGACACCGTAGCACCTGAAAATTTGGCTCGTCAAAATAAATGTTATGCACTTTATTGATATGGTAGTTTGGGCTTAAGAATAATTACCTAGCTCTCGCCTACTGTGAATGCGGTTTTGCCAGAGTATAAAAGAAATGTACACATTGATGTAATCTTCGATGCTGCATGATTCTAACCCAAATGTAATTGTCAGGAGGTGGGATGATGACATAACCTCCCTACTCCTTATGACTTATTGGTTATGGTTGTCTAGGAGATGATCGACCTTGGTGTTATTGACATAACTGAGTAAAGACTAACATAAAATATGAAATTAACTGATGGAATAACAGAGATCAGAACAGAGATAAAGAATTGAAAAACACAAGCCACCGTAATTAAAATATAAAAAATGTAACCATTTACATAAACAACGAAATTGAACATGACATTTTAATAATTCACTTTCTCTTAGAAATAGAGTTATGCGAAATTCTAATAGCCGTTCTGTTGCACCGATAAAACAAATTTCATAATATTATCGTGGGACTGATCGAACTCAAATTACCATCACGTCAGCATCACCTGGTTACTTCCGGTCTTTTCTAAATAAATGTGGGTGAGAGATCGCCGTTGTTGTATTTCTATTTCATCTCTCTCTCTCTCACCAGCCACTTCGGGTCATCAGCCGTCTTGGTTGTAGACTCTTCTTTTCATTGTGCAGAATAAGTATGGAGCTATTTCCTTCAAACAAAATATAATCCCCAACCTAAATACGTTTTAGTATTTTCATCTGCTGGGATTAAACAATATTCCCATTCTTTTTACGTGAGATATCGTTTATCGTAATTCAATAGAGCTAGGCTATGTTCATTTCGCACCTAACACTGATACACACACCCTAACATCATAAGTAGTGAATGGGGCCACCCTAGCGTCAAGGGGAATTAGCATTACAGAACCCCTTGGGCCACTCTAGCGTCAAGGAAAATTTAACATGGGGAAAACTCATGGGCCACTCTAGCCTCAAGGGGAATTTGACATGGGAAAAAGTCTTGGGCAACTCTAGCCTCAAGGGGAATTTAACATATGGAAATTGAACATGGTGGGTCTGTATAGCGTCAAGAGGAATTGAACATGGTGGGACTGTCTAGGGACAATGATGGTAGAGGGTCAAACACAACAGAGACAGAGACATACATACACTAGTACAAGCGTGAGATTTATATATAAAGCATTACCAAGACCTGAAATCTTGCTGGGGTGTTCAAAAATTTGCATAATTGTAATGATGCTATAAATAGCTATAATCAAGGAAATGCTCAACGACAAAATGGATGTGACTAAAAGTAACGCTAAAATGACGAAATTGTCCCAGAATTTAAAGGAAAATAAACATATCCCCGAAAATTAAGTTACAATGGTTTAGACTAAAATGGATAAAATTAGTAACTACTTACAATATCAACTTGTGTGACGATCGTGGATAAACACCCATGTATCTATTTATAGCTATAATCAACTAAAATTCCTATGAAATACCACTATCTATTTATACTACAACTTGTGGGTTATTCCTTTGGAAAACCCCACTATCATTTTATAGCCTCAGCTTGAGTGACGTTCCTGTTTATGAACTCTAGTAAATATGTATAGCTACAACCTGTGGAAATCCCCAAGTCCATATTTATAGTCTCGAAATTTCCAGCGTCAGTGACGTCACTGTACTGAACACTAGGGGATAAATGGCAACAGTGTTGCAAGTGGCTGACCTGAATACACGCTACTGCAGGTAGGTAGGTAGAGTGAGTTTTATAGGGACAAACAGAGACCAATAAACACACACACACACACACACACAACGTACGCGCGCAGACATACTCACACACACACACATACACACACACACACACACACACAGGGAAGAGGAAAAAACAAACCCCAAATATACTATCAACAAAGAAGGGAGATAATACAAACCCCAAATAAACTATCCACACAAACGTACGCAAACGCATACAAACCCCAAATATACTATCCACACAAACGTACGCAAACGCATACAAACCCCAAATATACTATCCATACAAACGTACGCGAACGCATACAAACCCCAAATATACTATCCACACAAACGTACGCAAACGCATACAAACCCAAAATACACTATCCATACAAACGTACGCGAACGCATACAAACCCCAAATATACTATCCACACAAACGGACGCGAACGCATACAAACCCCAAATATACTATCCACACAAACGTACGC
The DNA here is from genome assembly GCA_028554795.2 of Sinohyriopsis cumingii. Taxonomy (NCBI): domain Eukaryota; kingdom Metazoa; phylum Mollusca; class Bivalvia; order Unionida; family Unionidae; genus Sinohyriopsis; species Sinohyriopsis cumingii. The sequence continues at coordinate 10,530,578 of CM068829.1, read as the reverse complement.
AAACGCATACAAACCCCAAAATATACTATCCATACAAACGTACGCGAACGCATACAAACCCAAATATACTATCCACACAACGTCGCTAACGCGTACAAACCCCAAATATACTATCCACACAAACGGACTCGAACGCATACAAACCCCAAATATACTATCCATGCAAACGTACGCGAACGCATACAAACCCCAAATATACTATCCATACAAACGTACGCGAACGCGTACAAACCCCAAATATACTATCCACACGACGTCGCTAACGCATACAAACCCCAAATATGCTATCCACACAACATCGCTAACGCATACAAACCCCAAATATACTATTCACACAAACGGACGCAAACGCATACAAACCCCAAATATACTATCCACACAAACGTACGCAAACGCATACAAACCCCAAAATATACTATCCATACAAACGTACGCGAACGCATACAAACCCAAATATACTATCCACACAACGTCGCTAACGCGTACAAACCCCAAATATACTATCCACACAAACGGACGCGAACGCATACAAACCCCAAATATACTATCCATGCAAACGTACGCGAACGCATACAAACCCCAAATATACTATCCATACAAACGTACGCGAACGCGTACAAACCCCAAATATACTATCCACACGACGTCGCTAACGCATACAAACCCCAAATATTCTATCCACACAACATCGCTAACGCATACAAACCCCAAATATACTATCCACACGACGTCGCTAACGCATACAAACCCCAAATATATTATCCACACAACGTCGCTAACACATAGAAACCCCAAATATACTATCCACACAAACGGACGCGAACGCATACAAACCCCAAATATACTATCCATACAAACGTACGCGAACGCGTACAAACCCCAAATATACTATCCACACAACGTCGCTAACGCATACAAACCCCAAATATACTATCCACACGACGTCGCTAACGCATACAAACCCCAAATATACTATCCACACTCGGGAGGAAGAAGAAGAAAAAAACAACCAAATACACGATCTACACAACGTACGCGAACACATACACACACACACACACACACACACACACACACACAGGGAAGAGGAAAAAACAAACCCCAAATATACTATCAACACAGAAGGGAGATAATACAAACCCCAAATATACTATCTACACATGGAAGAGGAAGAATACAAAGCCCATGCCTACTATCCACACGGAGGTGAGATGTAAAAAAAATAAACCCCATATCTACAATCCACGCAGAGGGAAGAAGAAATAAATAACCCAATATACACTATCCTCAAAGAGGGAAGAGAAAAAAGCCATAATATACTAACCACACAGAGGGAAGAAGAAAACCATTATACACTATCCACACGGAGTGAAGAAATAACCCTTTATATATACTATCAACAGAGAGTGAAGAAAATAACCCATTATATTCCATCAACACAGAGTGAAGAAGAAAATGTTTTTTGAAAGCACCTAAGCCCTCACCTGCAATGACCAACTCTGCCAAACACCTACACCCCACCCCCACCCCCAACACTACAAAACCCATTTAACCCGTTATTTTATGGCATCAGTGCGTGATTTAGGAAACATCAAGACACAAAATGATGGATGAATAGACTGACTATTGTTTACCGACTTGCATGCCTAAAGAGCGTGCGTGAAGGAAAACATCCTTTCATTTCAATTCTAACTAAAACATGTTCCAGAGGGATAGAGAGAGGTGAAAGAGCACAATATCATAAAGTGTGAGTAAAAAACAAAACACGTCATCCTTATTATAGAATGTCAAGACTAAGAGACACTTACGTTTTCTTTCTGGTCTATTCTCTTTTAGAAGGTAGTATGAAATTTCACATCAGGGCCAACGCATCGGCTCACATTGTCAATTTTTCCATTTCCATGTCTTCACTGGCACAAGTTCTTCCTCATCTTCAATTTCTTCTTCTTCTGAATCCCTCTTCTCGTTTTCGTCTTGTATCTGTTTCTTCTCTTTTCTCTTAGGGCACTCTGAATCCCAGTGTCCTTTCTCCTGACAACGATATTAGGTATCTTGACTTTTATCTCTCTTTCTTAGACGAAGCAGGTATTCTGGAGACAAATACCCATTTACCTTTGCAGATATAGCAAACTTCATCAGCACTTACACACTTTCGTATGACTCTCATCAAATCAACGACCAAAAGAGTAAGTTTTGTTGCCACTTTCGCCTGTGAATTATGCTTTCGTATGGCTTTTAGCATATATTTGACCAGCAGGTCGATCTGTGCTGACTCTTCCATCTTCTTGATCGTTTGAGACTGGAATGAATACTCTGACGCTAAGACACTCTCCCTATATGCAGGGACCTGCTGCGTATGAAACCTAGTCAAATGTAATTTTGCAATAAGATGAAACGATTTCATTGAGAAAGTAAAAGGCAATGACGTGCCGCGTCGCCTCACACAAGACCTGAAGTGTTAGCTCAAATCCGTGTCAGCGATTTCGAAGACGACATAACTGAGCTTTAATCAATGCTCTCCATTATGCCACAAAACCACGAGTCCTGATTCACGCCAAAAGAAATTTCGTTCGGTCCAAAACAAATAGTATCACATCTGAGAAACGCAAAAACGAACTTCCAGAAAACTGAGAACGACGGCTTACACCTACAACGTGAAATGTATGAGTTCAAGTAGTGCGTAAAACTTAGTTAAATTAACTTTTTATAGTCAAGACGAAACGATCTCTTTTCGAAGAAGAAAGCAGACACCAAGCGACAATGGCGATCCGTGTCACACAACACTTTTCAAAATGTGTATTATTAGAGGTTTGTTCTAGCGATCTGCACGGTTAAATTAAATGTTGACGTATTTTCAATAAGACGGACACAATTTCCATGGGATCGCCCATGGTACCATTGTTCGTGCATTAGTTCAATTTTTTTTAAATATTATTTTATATAAATCGCCTATAGGATAGACCCAGTAACGCATGGCCATTCTCGTCACTGTGTGAATAGCTACTCAAGTCAATTCGAAGTGAACGCGGTAAGAAAATAAGTATAGCCAATGAAATGGCTTACAACGGGTGATGCATTGTTTTGTTCTAGGACTGTGTGGCATAATAATCCCTACGCTCTTGCGTTGTTACCATTACAGTGCAGACAGACTGGAATGTGAACTTACAAGCCCTCTTTGTGTATTGTACCATTTCTTCTTACCACATCAAAATACTGAGCGTCACAGTATTGGTTCGCGTTTTCAAGCTGACCATTTTTTTTTATATCTTACTTAAAAAATTTAAGATAAACACTCACACTCACATCGGTAGAGTCAGAACAGACGTGTTACAGTATTGAGGGGCATGTTATCTTTTTTTCTTTCTTCAAACTAATAAATTTGGGGTTTGTATGAAGTAAAGAACCGAAAGTACAGTGAACCCCAAGGATGATGACCCAATCTGTCTGTCTATTGATGCGTGTATTTACTTAAGAAGAAATATGACCTCTAAAACACAAATAGATACGGCAAGCATGATTAGAATGAACACAACCATGTTTTCCTTCACGCCCGTGTAATTTAGAGTTTCAATCCTCTTTCAAGACAAACTTGGTCTCCTTTTGTAGGGCTTGAAATAAAAAAATAAAAAAACCTGAAAAATCTTAAGCACTTTGCTATAGATAATTTCATCAACAGACTAAACAACATAAATACCGTTACAACACTAGAAAGCCTTAAATCTTCTATCAAAAAGAAATGCATCAAAAAATTAAAGATTAACGATAACTAACCAATGAAACCGAATTTAACAAAGGCAATGACATGTAAAGAAATGTCTCTCACTTTGGAAAGGTAGGCGAATGTTATCTGTCATGCACCATCAACTTGAAAAAAACTATAAACAGAGAGAAATCTGAATTCAAAATTCAGTTGTTTTCTTTTTTCTTCAAAATTGTTTCGTTTCTTTTTTCTTTTTTGGAACAAATCTAAGCACTAATATAGAGTGGAAAAGGGAAAATGCACATAAAAGCCTTCTCAATGGGGATTTGGGGTCAGAGTTCTCCACCCAATTCTACAGACAAGCCTACACTGGATACCCCCTCAGTCAACTTGTAGAAGCTGCTGCTTACATTGTCGCCCATCATGGCTACGCATTTCCTGATATCAAGAATCATGAGACTAGGAGTGCGGGCAAGATCGTGAGGGCGAAAGAGAGACGTGGTACCTTCTAGCAGAAAAAAACAGCCCTTTTTAGGGCTCCAAAAGATTGTCTTTTATTAAATAGGGAACCATATTTGGCTTGGTATCCCTCCTTGACTAAACTATTCTCGAAACAAACTTGACCCATTATTAAACCTAACAGTGACAAAACTTGTCGCTTAGACCTATTAATTTAAATAAGACCAGTATGGTTATTTTTGTGTATACTAAGTACTAATATTAGATAGATACGTTAGGAAGTAGGAAATTTAACAGACTCGTTATATTTGAACTAATTGCACAGGTGGAAAACACATTATTGGTACTTTTTATTGTCCATTAGCAAAAAAACGGGACTTGATTTAAAGTAAGTACGGGCTGGCGTTTTGGGGAGTACATAACATCCATCGCTGGCTTGCTGAGCACCTTTACACCTCCTTTACCACGCTCGGACATCGTACACGTGGCAGAATGTGGAACGATTTCCACCTACCACACGCCCATGTGTCCTAATGTGACGTTATCGCTACCGACCAATCGTAGCGGGCTTTACATACTGCTTGGGTTGACACCTGAGGCATTTCAAACCAACTAAGAAAAATGAGTGTGTGGTGAGACTATTCCCACTCATGTTTAAAGCCTTTCCGTCAGGTTGTTAAGGACTAGTTAGTCCTACACCTGAGTGGCTAAATTTAAAAGTAGTCTGTGAGTACATAAAACCCTAGGGGATGAGGCTCTCTTTCCTTCCCAAGGAGTAATTAAAAATCACGCGGTGCGTGATTAAACCAGTGATACATGCTCCATTGGAGCGAAAATCACTTTAATTCAAGTAAGCAAGTTCGGGTACCGTCTCTAGCACTCTTGATGACACCAACTGTCTGGGTTATTTTCTTTCTTGCAAGCCCTTATGTTCCACTTCTGTTTGTGATAATAACTTGTGATACTTCACATTTTCTAAAGTGGAAATCTTTACAATCCGTACAAAATACAAAACTTATATGACTTTGGCTTTTGACACTTGCACAGACTCTTCACTTTATAAGTGTCACGAGAAAATTGTATATCCAATTTTTACCATTTTCCAAAACACGCACACACTTGCAGCTTGACCAGAAATATGTACATCTTGTTTTGTGGATAAGTCACAGACAAGTCCAAGCATATATAGGTGATTATGAACATTAGGAATATCCCCTCATTGTTTCAGAAATATCAAAGCTTTTATGTGCATTTTCCCTTTTCCACTCTATATTAGTGCTTAGATTTGTTCCAAAAAAAAGGAACGAAACAATTTTGAAAAAAAAAAACAACAACTGAATTTTGAATTCAGATTTCTCTCTGTTTATAGTTTTTTTCAAGTTGATGGTGCATGACAGATTACATTCGCCTACCTTTCCAAAGTGAGAGACATTTCTTCACATGTCATTGCCTTTGTTAAATTCGGTTTCATTGGTTAGTTATCGTTAATCTTTAATTTTTTGATGCATTTCTTTTTGATAGAAGATTTAAGGCTTTCTAGTGTTGTAACGGTATTTATGTTGTTTAGTCTGTTGATGAAATTATCTATAGCAAAGTGTTTAAGATTTTCAGGTTTTTTTATTTTTTTATTTCAAGCCCTACAAAAGGAGACCAAGTTTGTCTTGAAAGAGGATTGAAACTCTAAATTACACGGGCGTGAAGGAAAACATGGTTGTGTTCATTCTAATCATGCTTGCCGTATCTCTTTGTGTTTTAGAGGTCATATTTCTTCTTAAGTAAATACACGCATCAATAGACAGACAGATTGGGTCATCATCCTTGGGGTTCACTGTACTTTCGGTTCTTTACTTCATACAAACCCCAAATTTATTAGTTTGAAGAAAGAAAAAAAGATAACATGCCCCTCAATACTGTAACACGTCTGTTCTGACTCTACCGATGTGAGTGTGAGTGTTTATCTTAAATTTTTTAAGTAAGATATAAAAAAAAATGGTCAGCTTGAAAACGCGAACCAATACTGTGACGCTCAGTATTTTGATGTGGTAAGAAGAAATGGTACAATACACAAAGAGGGCTTGTAAGTTCACATTCCAGTCTGTCTGCACTGTAATGGTAACAACGCAAGAGCGTAGGGATTATTATGCCACACAGTCCTAGAACAAAACAATGCATCACCCGTTGTAAGCCATTTCATTGGCTATACTTATTTTCTTACCGCGTTCACTTCGAATTGACTTGAGTAGCTATTCACACAGTGACGAGAATGGCCATGCTTTACTGGGTCTATCCTATAGGAGATTTATATAAAATAATATTTAAAAAAAATTGAACTAATGCACGAACAATGGTACCATGGGCGATCCCATGGAAATTGTGTCCGTCTTATTGAAAATACGTCAACATTTAATTTAACCGTGCAGATCGCTAGAACAAACCTCTAATAATACACATTTTGAAAAGTGTTGTGTGACACGGATCGCCATTGTCGCTTGGTGTCTGCTTTCTTCTTCGAAAAGAGATCGTTTCGTCTTGACTATAAAAAGTTAATTTAACTAAGTTTTACGCACTACTTGAACTCATACATTTCACGTTGTAGGTGTAAGCCGTCGTTCTCAGTTTTCTGGAAGTTCGTTTTTGCGTTTCTCAGATGTGATACTATTTGTTTTGGACCGAACGAAATTTCTTTTGGCGTGAATCAGGACTCGTGGTTTTGTGGCATAATGGAGAGCATTGATTAAAGCTCAGTTATGTCGTCTTCGAAATCGCTGACACGGATTTGAGCTAACACTTCAGGTCTTGTGTGAGGCGACGCGGCACGTCATTGCCTTTTACTTTCTCAATGAAATCGTTTCATCTTATTGCAAAATTACATTTGACTAGGTTTCATACGCAGCAGGTCCCTGCATATAGGGAGAGTGTCTTAGCGTCAGAGTATTCATTCCAGTCTCAAACGATCAAGAAGATGGAAGAGTCAGCACAGATCGACCTGCTGGTCAAATATATGCTAAAAGCCATACGAAAGCATAATTCACAGGCGAAAGTGGCAACAAAACTTACTCTTTTGGTCGTTGATTTGATGAGAGTCATACGAAAGTGTGTAAGTGCTGATGAAGTTTGCTATATCTGCAAAGGTAAATGGGTATTTGTCTCCAGAATACCTGCTTCGTCTAAGAAAGAGAGACAAAAGTCAAGATACCTAATATCGTTGTCAGGAGAAAGGACACTGGGATTCAGAGTGCCCTAAGAGACAAGAGAAGAAACAGAAACAAGACGAAAAAGAGAAGAGGGATTCAGAAGAAGAAGAAATTGAAGATGAGGAAGAACTTGTGCCAGTGAAGACATGGAAATGGAAAAATTGACAATGTGAGCCGATGCGTTGGCCCTGATGTGAAATTTCATACTACCTTCTAAAAGAGAATAGACCAGAAAGAAAACGTAAGTATCTCTTGGTCTTGACATTCTATAATAAGGATGACGTGTTTTGTTTTTTACTCACACTTTATGATATTGTGCTCTTTCACCTCTCTCTATCCCTCTGGAACATGTTTTAGTTAGAATTGAAATGAAAGGATGTTTTCCTTCACGCACGCTCTTTAGGCATGCAAGTCGGTAAACAATAGTCAGTCTATTCATCCATCATTTTGTGTCTTGATGTTTCCTAAATCACGCACTGATGCCATAAAATAACGGGTTAAATGGGTTTTGTAGTGTTGGGGGTGGGGGTGGGGTGTAGGTGTTTGGCAGAGTTGGTCATTGCAGGTGAGGGCTTAGGTGCTTTCAAAAAACATTTTCTTCTTCACTCTGTGTTGATGGAATATAATGAGTTATTTTCTTCACTCTCTGTTGATAGTATATAGAAAGGGTTATTTCTTCACTCCGTGTGGATAGTGTATAATGGTTTTCTTCTTCCCTCTGTGTGGTTAGTATATTATGGCTTTTTTCTCTTCCCTCTTTGAGGATAGTGTATATTGGGTTATTTATTTCTTCTTCCCTCTGCGTGGATTGTAGATATGGGGTTTATATTTTTTACATCTCACCTCCGTGTGGATAGTAGGTATGGGATTTGTATTCTTCCTCTTCCATGTGTAGATAGTATATTTGGGGTTTGTATTATCTCCCTTCTGTGTTGATAGTATATTTGGGGTTTTTTTTTTTCCTCTTCCCTGTGTGTGTGTGTGTGTGTTCGCGTACGTTGTGTAGATCGTGTATTTGGTTGTTTTCTTCTTCTTCTTCCTCCCGAGTGTGGATAGTATATTTGGGGTTTGTATGCGTTAGCGACGTCGTGTGGATAGTATATTTGGGGTTTGTACGCGTTCGCGACGTTTGTATGGATAGTATATTTGGGGTTTGTACGCGTTCGCGTCCGTTTGTATGGACAGTATATTTGGGGTTTGTATGCGTTAGCGATGTTGTGTGGATAGTATATTTGGGGTTTGTATGCGTTCGCGTACGTTTGTATGGATAGTATATTTGGGGTTTGTATGCGTTCGCGTACGTTTGCATGGATAGTATATTTGGGGTTTGTATGCGTTCGCTTCCGTTTGTGTGGATAGTATATTTGGGGTTTGTACGCGTTAGCGACGTTGTGTGGATAGTTTATTTGGGGTTTGTATGCGTTCGCGTACGTTTGTATGGATAGTGTATTTTGGGTTTGTATGCGTTTGCGTGGATAGTATATTTGGGGTTTGTATGCGTTTGCGTACGTTTGTGTGGATAGTATATTTGGGGTTTGTATGCGTTTGCGTACGTTTGTGTGGATAGTTTATTTGGGGTTTGTATTATCTCCCTTCTTTGTTGATAGTATATTTGGGGTTTGTTTTTTCCTCTTCCCTGTGTGTGTGTGTGTGAGTATGTCTGCGCGCGTACGTTGTGTGTGTGTGTGTGTGTGTGTGTGTGTTTATTGGTCTCTGTTTGTCCCTATAAAACTCACTCTACCTACCTACCTGCAGTAGCGTGTATTCAGGTCAGCCACTTGCAACACTGTTGCCATTTATCCCCTAGTGTTCAGTACAGTGACGTCACTGACGCTGGAAATTTCGAGACTATAAATATGGACTTGGGGATTTCCACAGGTTGTAGCTATACATATTTACTAGAGTTCATAAACAGGAACGTCACTCAAGCTGAGGCTATAAAAAGATAGTGGGGTTTTCCAAAGGAATAACCCACAAGTTGTATAAATAGATAGTGGTATTTCATAGGAATTTTAGCTGATTATAGCTATAAATAGATACATGGGTGTTTATCCACGATCGTCACACAAGTTGATATTGTAAGTAGTTACTAATTTTATCCATTTTAGTCTAAACCATTGTAACTTAATTTTCGGGGATATGTTTATTTTCCTTTAAATTCTGGGACAATTTCGTCATTTTAGCGTTACTTTTAGTCACATCCATTTTGTCGTTGAGCATTTCCTTGATTATAGCTATTTATAGCATCATTACAATTATGCAAATTTTTGAACACCCCAGCAAGATTTCTGGTCTTGGTAATGCTTTATATATAAATCTCACGCTTGTACTAGTGTATGTATGTCTCTGTCTCTGTTGTGTTTGACCCTCTACCATCATTGTCCCTAGACAGTCCCACCATGTTCAATTCCCCTTGACGCTATACAGACCCACCATGTTCAATTTCCATATGTTAAATTCCCCTTGAGGCTAGAGTTGCCCAAGACTTTTTCCCATGTTAAATTCCCCTTGAGGCTAGAGTGGCCCATGAGTTTTCCCCATGTTCAATTTCCCTTGACGCTAGAGTGGCCCATGAGTTTTCCCCATGTTAAATTTTCCTTGACGCTAGAGTGGCCCAAGGGGTTCTGTAATGCTAATTCCCCTTGACGCTAAAGTGGCCCCATTCACTACTATCATAAATTAATGTTTTTATAGCGGCTACTCGCATTTCTAACTTGACCTATGACATAATTATACCTCTTTGATAACTATTATTGCGCCCCTGTCGGCTGTAAATCACTAAATGAAGATGTCGGTCAACATGCCTCACTATTTCTAACACAATCAATACTCGGTTGAAAAGAATTCACAACTTAATTAAACAAACGAATTAATGGACTTCACTATTTGTCCTAACTACGTTACTTTGCTAATTAGCGATTAATAGACATACATTTCCAGACATAGAAAAAACATTTCTCAGCATACATGATTTAAATTATTGAAAACAGATAATTTACTTCTCACAATTTGTAACAGAAGAAGTGCATGCAATCTTTAGGATCTATAGCCTTGGAGATAAATAAAATAATTGTCACGATGCGCTTTAGAGTAATGTATAAAATTCCTACAATACATGATTTCTGTTACATACAAAACCGCTAAACCCGAACTCATTCATATAATACGTTATTCATATAACACTAATGTTTATTAGACAAAATATGTGCAAACAATTACTTTCTTACCTTCTTAACTCAAGGCAAATTGAAGCATGAATTTAAAATGAATAACTTCAACAAATAATTACAAACTTGAATCAATGAACATACTGTATACAATTGAGACCAACCATATGCTTTACTGAGACACACTCAAACTATGAGCTGAATCTCCCCTTTTCGTGTGTTCAACTTCCCCAAAAACGTCCCATGGACAATCTAACAAAAAATACATATTTCCCGGAGCTAAATTATAGTTTGCCTCCGAAACTTAAACTGTTTAATTTCATGAGGGAGATTTACTATGAACATTGAATTCCGTCAGGTGATACACCAACCCTCTTTTAGCTTAGCCAATCCAGATTAACGTTCTCTAACTGCCAAAATTTTAACACTCCATTGAAGTCAGAAAAATCCTCTCTAGTCTGCATTTATTAATATATATTCTGGAAAATATCTTATAATATAACAAAACGAAGCTATCTAAAAACTTTCCTCAGTATTAATATATTTTTTTAATTAGTTTTGAGAACGAGCCATACTTCATTTTAATCCTATTTTGACTTTATACAACAGATCCTCGCAAAAATTACAAATATTTGTTTAGAAAAGTACTTCCGTGGAAAACACCATTTCCATCTCAATCAAAATTGTGGACACAGATGGTCTGATACCTCAGCTGGGGAAGGTTAACTGTGCTTCGATTGGTCAAATATGCGTGGACTGGTTTTATATTTCGATACTAAACGATAAAATACGTTCATTGTATGGCTTCACTTAGTTACTAACCGGTGTCTTAGTAATGGCAAAACCCGACCACATTACTCTCCAAAATCTCATCAGATTTACATTGTTCTCAAAAATGACCCTGGCAACCAAGAAAAAGTAGAGATTTGCCGTAAAACGAAAAATTCTCATCACGGGATTTGATTGGTGGGTGTCCACTTTGTCTCGAAACATTTATAATTTTCTGACTCCCAAAAGCTGCTCATTTATGGAAGATTCTAGATAGACATAAAGGTCTGACAAAATGAAATGACTCAGATTTGAGGTCTGGGGTCTGCCATTGGCCACAATCCTGCAGATGCCCCGATAAATGAATTTTAAAATTACAAAATCACAAATCAAGTTTTTATTAGACCTTTCTAGCATTTGTAAAAACCTTTAAGTTAATCACTAAATCAAATAGACCAGAATTTTGGTTTTGGAATTCGATTACCAAAACAGACTGTACTGTCTTACAACTTTTTGCTCTAACTTGTCCATTCTAATTGTTAAGTCTTTTTGCTCTAACTTGTCCAATGTAATTGTTATCTTTCTGCATCCTTTTCTATTTCATTCAATCAATTGTCCCTCCTGCTGAGTATTTTGCCATCTGTAGTCATTATCAATTTGAGGAAGTCTTGATCTGCATTTTAGTGCTATTTTGGCAAACGCAATGTTGCATGACGTTAGATTTTGGCAAACGCAATGTTGCATGACGTTAGATTTTGGCAAATGCAATGTTGCATGACGTTATATTTTGGCAAATGCATTGTTGCATGACGTTAGATTTTGGCAAATGCAATGCTGCATGATGTTATATTTTGGCAGATGCAGTGTTGGATGACGTTATATTTTGGCAAACGCAATGTTGCATGACATTATATTTTGGCAAATGCAATGTTGGATGACTTTAGATTTTGGCAAATGCAATGTTGCATGACGTTATATTTTGGCAAAAGCAGTGTTGCATAACGTTAGATTTTGGCAAATGCAATGTTGGATGACTTTAGATTTTGGCAAATGCAATGTTGCATGACGTTAGATTTTGGCAAACGTAATGTTGCATGACGTTATATTTTGGCAAATGCAATGTTGCATGGCGTTATATTTTGGCAAACGCAGTGTTGCATGACATTAGATTTTGGCAAATGGAATGTTGGATGACTTTAGATTTTGGCAAACACAATGTTGCATGACTTTAGATTTTGGCAAACACAATGTTGCATGATGTTATATTTTGGCAAACGCAATGTTGCATGACATTATATTTTGGCAAATGCAATGTTGGATGACTTTAGATTTTGGCAAATGCAATATTGCATGACGTTATATTTTGGCAAAAGCAGTGTTGCATAATGTTAGATTTTGGCAAATGCAATGTTGGATGACTTTAGATTTTGGCAAACGTAATGTTGCATGACATTATATTTTGGCAAACGCAATGTTGCATGACGTTAGATTTTGGCAAATGCAATGTTGGATGACGTTAGATTTTGGCAAACGCAGTGTTGCATGACGTTAGCTATATCCAACAGCTAATTATATTGGCTGATTTAGGAGTATTATCTAATGAATCAAATGTGCATTTTGAGATAACTATTATTTAGGCCAAATGGTTTAGATTATTCCCGAGTGCTTCAACCAATAAAAAAACATCATGTAACATTTTTCTTTGCCAACATAACCTACACATGTTGACTTATCAACCACCAGTAACAACAATGATGGCACTTCATATTTTACCTACCCCCTCCTCATCACCTCAAATTTACATCATACTCAGAAATAACTTATTTAGCATGGAGAAGAAATTTAATTTAAAAAAAATGCCTATAAAATACTATTTATGTCATACACCCTCCACTGAATATGAAATTCAGATTGGAGATAAGTTTGTATTCATTTCAATTCCCTTGTTAAGTCACTCTAAGTTACATGATAAAAGCGAAGGCACAAGCAAGATGTGAATAAATAAATTTTTATTCAGTTTTTAAAAAAATACACCATCCAATATAATAATTCAACTACATTTACGATAAACATCTATATAAATAAATACATTTTAGCATAAATATGCATTTTCAATGCCATTATTGTATACATGAATTTGGGGCTTTCCTTGGAAAAAGTTCCAAGATGGGGAAAATAAAAATCTGGTTCTTCTTTCTCATTGTGTATATTGGTGTGAAAATAAATATCACAATGCTTTTTTTAACCAAAATTAATATGGTAAAATGGAGGCGATAACCCTATTGTAAATTAGCACACCTCCAGCACCTGTTACTTTTAACTGCAATTGCCCTAAGTATATGATGAAAACGTACACAGATGAGATATTACAAGCATCATTAACAACAAAGACTTGCAAACAAACAAGGCAATAATATAACATGCGATGGCAAAATGTTACTGTCAACACTGATAAAACCTGTGAACAAGCAACTTGTATAATGGCAACGAGGTAAATATATTGTTAAAGATATTATATTAATGAATGATGAAAAGCATTAAAATCCATGTTGTTTTTCGTCAGGCAGCACATCTCCAAACTCCACAGTAAGATAATGACTTGATATTATTTTGTGGTTCAAATAATTACAATGAAAACTTGACTTCAAATTTTTTTCTGAATGCTAGAAAATGATACATCAAGATTGAAGGGTCTTGTGAGGGTGGGAATAAATATTAAAGTGACTTCATGATTAATAAAACTGTCAGAATCAAGAATAATTATGTATTTATTCTTATTAATAAAGGATTTTTATTGAATCATATATTTTATATAGGAGTCATAGCACATTTATTATCCATGATTCACAGTTCATACAAACATTTCATCAGTAAATTAAACCAAATTCTAGTGATAAAACATGTAAATTTTTAAGGACTAATTGTGTCTGAACTTGTCCAGAATGCTGATTGATTACAGTGTGAAGAGTCCACTAAATTCTATTTAAGTATTTCATTGTTAGACAAAAACCTGAACATTAACATTTATTGAACTAGGTTTACATAAAATACAAGGTGATGGCTAGAGGGGACAAGGTTCAATCATCTAGATAAGGGGGCTTGAGGGACAGGGTTCAATCATCTAGATAAGGGGGCTTGAGGGACAGGGTTCAATCATCTAGATAAGGGGGCTTGAGGGACAGGGTTCAATCATCTAGATAAGGGGGCTAGAGGGGACAGGGTTCAGTCATCTAGATAAGGGGGCTTGAGGGACAGGGTTCAATCATTAGATATGGGGGCTTAAGGGACATGGTTCAATCATCTAGATAAGGGGGCTTGAGGGACAGGGTTCAATCATCTAGATAAGGGGGCTTGAGGGACAGGGTGCAGCTATCTCATCTAAGATAGTGAAGAGTTAGCATTCTTATTTGCTTTTGAGTTTAGAGAATTTTGTATAGTTTTCGTACAAACATTCAGAGTCATCAGAGTACAATGTCCTATATTTCTAAGAAATTGCTTTCCCTGATTACCACACATTTAAATGAAAAGTCTGAAGCAAAAGTTATTCTAAATTCATTCTAACTGTTAGTATATAATTCTTTTTGTCCTTTCACTCTTAAAAGCACTTTCAACATTCAACGTAGCACATAGCTCATTGTTCATCATGCCTCTGTACACATACATATCATATCATGTTTCAAATTATGCAAAGTAGTAACAGTACCAAATGAAACTAAATAAACAAAACAACACAGCACAATTTGACATCAAATTTCCGACTGATTTAAGAAACAAAAAACAAATACTGATCTTTGTTTTCTTGGTATAAAAATCAATAAATGAATGTTCTAATGATATACATGTATGGAACTTTGAGTACTTTCAAGATTGTGCAAATTCTGATTATATGAGATAACTCAGAGAGAGATAGATAGATAGATAGATAGACAGATAGATAGATAGATAGATAGAGGATAATCAGTAAAGATTAGGCAGGGAAAACAGCAACAAGAAAAGTCCAAACATAAAAATGTAACACCAGCTTAAAAAAAGAACTACAAGTAGATATGTACAAGCTATGCCCTACACATTTAAAACTAGCATAAAGCCATGACACCCTTCCTAACATACAGACCTGACACCCTCCCTAACATACATTTAAAACTGGCATAAAGACCTGACACCCTCCCTAACATACAGATCTGACACCCTCCCTAACATATACATTTAAAACTGGCATAAAGACCTGACACCCTATCTAAAGAATGCATTTAAAACTGGCAAAAAGACCTGACACCCTCTCTAACATACATACTTAAAACTGGCATAAAGACCTGATACTCTTCCTAACATTACAGACCTGACACCCTACCTAATGAATGCATTTAAAACTGGCAAAATGACCAGACACTCTTCCTAACATAATACCTGACATTCCTCCTAACAGATACGTTTAAAACTGGCATAAAGACCTTACATTCTTCCTGACAAAACATACAGACCTAACATTCTTCCAAACATATACATTTAAAACTGGCATAAATACCTGACACCCTTTCTAACATACACATTTGAAACTGCATAAAGACCTGACACCCTTTCTAACATACACATTTGAAACTGCATAAAGACCTGACACCCTTTCTAACATACACATTTGAAACTGCATAAAGACCTGACACCCTTTCTAAAATACACATCTGAAACTGTATAAAGACCTGACACCCTTTCTAACATACTCATTTGAAACTGCATAAAGACCTGACACCCTTCCGAATGTGCAGATCCTTTCACACATAGACATACAGTTATCAATTCAAATCCAATAATCAAAAAATAAATATTGTTCAATTAAAAATAAAAACATGTTTTAACTTTGGTATTGAAATGTATGCATTTTGTCCCACTTGGTGATTCTTTATGTGTTCATTCAGTATTAACATTTTTGATAATGTAATATTACAGGTTCTCATGTCAAGATTGGAAGTGTACATTGGTGCTTCTTAAAAATGTACCATATATGTTCACTTAAAAGTCGAGTCCAACTTCAGACATGCATAATAATGTGCTGGCAGATCTTGGTCTGTGCAGTCTGTTAGGAGTAATCAGTTGAATAAACAACCTAGACCACAATCTGCCAGTACATACAAGCACTGATACGTTTCCTTATAACAATATAATGTATGAAGCATAACAGTTCTTTCGCTGACAGTGCATTCTCACTTATTAGTCTAGTCCAACTGCAAACAACATAGACCCAGATCTGCTGATGCATTATGCGATGGCATTTCAAGGTCTATGTTTATTCTACTGATTACTCCTTAAAGAACCTGCACAGACCCAGATCTGCTGATGCATTATGTACTGGCATTTCAGGGTCTATGTTTATTCTACTGATTACTCCTTAAAGAACCTGTACAGACCCAGATCTGCTGCTGCATTGTGCACTGGCATTTCAAGGTCTATGTTTATTCTACTGATTACTCCTTAAAGAACCTGCACAGACCCTGATCTGCTGATGCATTATGCGATGGCAGCTCTGGCTTTGTACAGTTTATGGTTGGACTCAACTTATAAGTGAGTGTACACTGTAAATAACTTTATAAACCTTACATAAGTACAATATGTTAAACATCCTTATCTTAAATATACAATGGCCTCATGTTTTACAAGTAACACTTGGTGTAGTCGAAAGATGAAAATAAGTATGTATACAAATGGATTTTTGTTGATTATTTTACATGAGATGATATATATTCACTTGTTGATATTGCACTTTTGTAGAAACATGGGCAATGACTGTAAAAAAGTCAATGGCATACTTGCTGGCCATTTTGTGACCAGTAGTATCCTGAACATTTGCATCTTATCCCTGGATCATGGAAATATCTGGGGAGAAAAATAAATAATGTAAGCATATTTACATTAGTGACACCTCTAATCAAAATTACAAAATAAGATATTTAGTTTTGTTTTCCAAATCTTTATTGTTATGCTCAAAAAACTCCATCTGTTCTAAATTTTTCTATTTTTCTTGCTTTGCCCTACAATTTCTAGTCATTGTTCACGTTAGGTGTGCAAGAATTTTATATTGTTATTTTGTCTTGAGAAAAGTTACTTGTCAACCCATCTTACATCTGCCCCCCCCCCATTTGTGTAATTCTTCAAATCCATATTTGTAAAGTTTGTGACAATTTTCAGTGTCACTGCATTTTAATCCTGCAAATATGCAGTATTACAAAAACATAGTGAACCACTGCCGTGTTAAAATAGTACCTTCCAAGTTCCAACCCCATCCATTGTCTTTATTTATGGAATTTCCTTTAACAGGCCATGTTAGGAAATACAAACAAGGTTGTCCTCTATATAAAGAAATCCCTGTCCATGGGCAGAAAAAATATTATACAGCTGCTATCTTAATGTATTAGAAGATCCACAAAATTTTATGCATTATAAACAATGGAATTAGAAAAATATACCTGGACAATGGATTTATAAAGATATATCTGGACAATGGATTTATAAAGATATATCTGGACAATGAATTTATAAAGATATATCTGGACAATGGATTTATAAAGATATACCTGGACAATGGATTTATAAAGACAGACCTGGACAATGGATTTATAAAGTATATCTGGACAATGGATTTATAAAGATATATCTGGACAATGGTGTGCCTAAAGTGGAAGCTCAATTAAGAATAAAGTGTTAAAGAGAGAGAGAGAGAGAGAGAGAGAGAGAGAGAGAGAGAGAGAGAGAGAGAAATCATGAAGTTTAAATAATACCTAAATGCTTAATCACAGACTTCTTCAATAGTTGGAAGACTATTCTCATAGAATGATAATCTAGTCCGAAGGCCAAATTTGGACATTGGCTTTGGCACTGGTAAGCTTGGGGGACTTGATAAAACCTGACTCTCATAATCCAACAGCTGTTTGGATACAGCACAAAAACAATCAAGCATTTCTGAGTCTGCTATCTAAAAAAATAAATAAAAAGCACATGTTTGAGTATCTTCATCAATAAAAATAAACAATTTACAAAAACTCTTGGTATAATGACCCTACACCCTGGACAACCAGCTATTGTCCTAACTGCAGGCTTTCATCAAACTTCACAGCTTTAGTGTTATACTCAAATAATATAGCAGTTTATAAATAATCAGCATGCAAAATTATGAGTTATTACTCAGATCAGAGAGGTTTTACATAAAAATGTTAACTGGACTGTTGCCAGCATTTTATCAAGTCTTTTTTATTTCACTCCAGTTTTACAATTCTACAGAGAGCTTTGGATAAACATGTATATATTGAACAGTTCTACACAGAGTGCTGGATAGTACTGAAGCTTAAGGTAGGAAGACTATCCCAAAGCAAAGCCAATTCAAACAAATAAAACCAATAAGTTCAGTGAAGAACTAAATGTGGACAGAGATAACATGTTTATTGTTTGTCACAATGTTTGCTCTGTATTGGTAATCATTCAGAAACGCAATGTTTCTTGCCATGAAATTAAATATCTGTAAAATAACACACAGGGCAATTCAAATATAGATTTTTCAACAGCTGTGTTGTATCGTTTGTATCATGATGACCGCCTTTCATATGCAATATATCACTATCACAATCTTGGATATGATATGTATCGCGGTAGTTTTCCACTGTTTTGGATATGATATGTATCACGTTAGTGTTGCACCTTCTTGGATATGATATGTATCACGGTAGTTTTGCACCATTTTGGTAATGATATGTATCATGGTAGTGTTGCACCGTTTTGGATATGATATGTATTACAGTAGTTTTGCATACATAAATAAAATTACAAAATATACAAGTAAGTCCTTGTTTGCACAACATTTATCACTTGTATCCTTGAATAAATGATGATACTAAATTCCCAGAACAAACAAAAACAAAAAGGTTTCCTTTTGTTTCTTTTTTGAAATGTCAACTAAACAATGACTATATGCATTACAATGATTTAAAAACACAATATCATATCCTGCCCAATTAGATGCACCTGACATGATAACAACTGTGGAGGGTGCCTCTGTTAAAGACTCAAACATATTGTGAGTGCAAACTGCAGTATGAACGTTATCAGAAAAGCTCTGATTATTGTCATAATTTTTATTTTCTCCAAACCTGTCAATAAATTTAATTTTAATCAACAGATAAAATAATGCTCAGTAAAATGAATTGCATGCATCTGACATAGGTAAATGATGGTGTCAAAAAAAAAAATCAGAGCAGAAACAATTGTGTTACTGAGCAAAGTCAAATCTAGGTGCTCTTAGGAGTACTCTGTGACTGATATCAAGACCAACTCTTTGGGTACTCTGTGACTGATATCAAGACTGACTCTTAGGGTACTTTGTGACTGATTTCAGTGCTGACTCTTATGGTACTCTGTGACTGATATCAAGGCTGACTCTTTGGGTACTCTGATACAAAAACTGAATATTAGGCTACTCTCTGACTGATATCAAGACTGACTCTTAGGGTACTCCCTGACAGATGTCAAGACTGACTCTTTGGATACTCTCTAGAGATGTCAAAAGTTTGGGAAATTTCTACCAGGTACCCAATGAAAAGGAAATTGTATTAAATGTGAACTTGAACTTCTCTGTTGTAGGTTCACACATGCCAACCCCCAAGAGCGGTACAAGCCAAAGTATTCCTAATATAAGTGGCAATAAAGCGCAATCTGAGCATAAAAAGAACAATCTATCTATAACATGCCATAGTTACAGAAAACTGTATGAAAACGTTCATTTATTTTTGCTACTTACCTGAATCTGCAGTTAAAACTTTTGTCACAAATTGGCTAAATCCATGTCGATTAGTAGTTAGTACAAGAGTATAGACACAAAAGAAATTGATAAATTATTTATGCATAACCCTCACTTTAACTATAATAGTAAAAGTCACATGGGTCATTTTGTTTTAAAATTTAACACTTTAACTATAATAGTAAAAGTCACATGGGTCATTTTGTTTTAAAATTTAACACTAATTTACTTTAACCAAAGTCTATTCAGTCCTGACAATGGAATGTTCTGCACCTTAACTGTTATCAAGAAAACTTCCAGATGAAAATTATCGATCTCTACTGTCTTTTACAATGGTGGCCATGTACTAAACATGGGTCAAGAAAACATCATGTCAGGTGGAATTGTCACAATATCGGGTAGTTATGAATTTGTTTATTACTCTGCATAGCCTTTATTGTGACATCACAGAATGCAACATTCAATCCTGATTGTAATGGATCACACCTTTAGGTTCATTTCGTCCAAAAATGACTAAGTGCTTTATCATTAATTTTGTTGTATACACTTCTCAGGGCATCTAAATAATGACCTTCCAAAGGAATGTGGATGTATAAGAATCCAAAAGAAGTGAATACTTGTAACTTAAAGGTATGTAGAATCAAATTCTAAAAAATGACATCCATTACTGAAATAGTTGGTGTCGAATGTGTATTTGACTCATGGGACATTTACTATAGTCTACATGTCTATGGTTTGTCCCGTAACAACGATCCAGTGCAACAGGTTTTTAAGTTTAACAAAATCCTTCTCCTCAAACATATTTCAGTCATATAGCATCCATCAGTCAGCTGTTTTTGACATAAGGTTTGTGTAATATGGGCCAGCATTTGCTGATGACTGACACTTGGATTATAAGCTGTACTTATATTGGTTTCTGGTGTAAGGGCATGAATAGAAAAAACAGACTGAAGGACAAATGATTTCTACCCAACAAAAGAGAGTGAAACTGAAAAATAATGCGAATCATGTGATAAGGTCAATTAATCCCTGGTTATTAAGCATGAAAAGGCATTATCTATCAACCAAACATAGGTTAATATAGTAAAAAAAGCTATATACAACCATATCTAGTAATGTTGTTGTTGTGGGGTTTAACGCCATTTTTCAGCACATGATAGGCTATGCATGGCGACCAGTATTAATAGTGGAGGAAGAACCCGGGAAAACCCCGAGAAGAACCACCAACCCTCGAGAAGCTACTGGCAAGCTTTCTCACATACCCACATTGGCCAAATCCTGGACTCGAACCCACGCAGACAGGTGAGATGGCAGTGATCCATAACGAAGAGCGCTTTAGACCACTCGGCCACTCGGGGCCCCTATCTAGTAATGATTTCTGGAGAAAGGTTTCTGATAAGAATATTTGAAAATTATTCTGCTTGCGAAAAAGTACTTGCAGATTCATCATGAAAAATACTAAACTTAAACCACAACCAATGATATTAAAATATTAATAATAAGTGAACAAATATTCTTGAGAAAGGCTCAACCTATCCAGTTTCAAATAATATGGTCCCATTATATCTCAAGAAAATATTTCATAATACAAAACAAGGCAACACTTTAATTTAAGATCATTTGCAGCTAACAAACTTTCCATTCCAAAATCAAATAAAGAACTCGAAGAAGTTTCAATATCTGGGACCACTAATTTGGAAGAATCCCAATGGAAATTAGAAAAATTCCAAATATAAATGTAATTAATAATGATAATAATATAACTGAATAAACAGTGGAACTTGACTGATTTGAGAAATACAACTTATGCATATGAATTCACAAACCTTCCACTTTTTTTGCCTCCTTATTTTGGTATCGTACACACTCAGCTGGAATTATTATCTTGTAACATTTTTGGTTTCATTATGTCCATATATAAATTTAGCTTCTTATTAATGTGTTTGCTTTTTTCTATCAGTATGAACTTGTGTATTGTTTTTTCTTCAGTCTTGTTTTCTCCTCTGTTCAAAGAATAAAAATTGTGTGTGTCTTTCTTAATGCGAATGCGACTATGTACTAAGTAGGTAAATATGCACAAAAAGACCACAAAGAGGAATAATTGTCATCCCCTTGAAATAAAAAGTTGCTATTTTATTATTATTATTGTATTTGTTTAAAAGAAACAATGGTCAGCTCAAATCCATACTTGACAATCAGAAAATTCATTCAACTGCCTGAAATTTCAGTCGATTTAGTGAATTTTCAATCAACAATGTATGCCAATGAACTGGTTATGTCACTAATATCACTTTAGCTGCATATTACTCAGTTAATTCAGTCCCCAAATTATACTGGTATTGTTGGCAGTCTGGGCTCCAATCTCAACTATTTTAAAACATTGCAATTGGTACAGACACTTACTGGTACCTTTGGGTGGCCTGAACATTATATTTCCATATCAAACTCGATGTTTGACAACTTGCAAATCCACATGGAAGGACATACCACTATCATCCATTATCCAGAACTGCCAACCCTCCAGACTTGCAAGTAGTGAAAAGAGGGATACAAATTAGTGAATTCTGAACAGTGAAAAATTATACTATGAAACTAGCTCCATTGACTTTGATGGTCAGTACTGTAATATATTAAAATCCCAATATAAAACTGAAACATATTATTTACATTGATTACATGTACAACTTTATCTGCAGCCAAATTTACTGATACACAAAACTTTCACACTATTTGACATGACATGATGATGTGGCAGACTTGAACTTCCTCAATTTTCAAAACAGTTCAGGCTTCTTGCCTGCTGGTTAATCATGATGACTAAAACTGCTGAAAAATTCAGCACCTAAGAAGGCACTAAAGTTTGTCTTCTTTTTCTTCACAAAAGGATTTACACTTTCACTGTCACTGTTGTTATCTCCAGATGAGAAAGGCAGGTTATATTCAACAAGAACACTCACAAACAATGCTACAGCATTTGTAGCTTGGGGGACTTGAGTAGGTGGCTTAAAGTACTCCAGAGCTGAAATTGGCTGCGGGTGCTCTTAATGTTCCAAATATCTATATGCTTTTGCTAGCAGTGTGCTTTTTCACATCATTCTGCCACATGCCCATGGGGGCTTGTATCATTGCTTACAATTTATCTGTCATACATGTACTAGATAATATTATTATATAGTACATGTATGATAGATAAATTGTAATCAATGGTATGAGCCCCTGTGCACATTCCAAATTCTAATTTTCGCGGCACACTAATGTGCAAAAAGCATAATGTCCATCGATGTTTCATGGCTGAACGCAAGGCCAATTTTTGGTGTACTCCAATCTATGCTTCACTTTTTGTGGAATACATATCTCTTTTCCTTGGAGGTGAAAATATTTTTAGTACCTCAATTAAGAAACAGTATTAATCCAGATGAAAATCTAACAGTTAATGATTAGTGTGTCAGTGCATGTGCAGAAAAATATGAACTCGAACAAATTACAACATATGCTAATTATTCAATATCTAAAGAAATCCCTACACTCGAAAAAGCTGTCTTCATTTAGTGTTTGCTATAAAAAATTACTTGCTATGAGTTTGTACATGTGCCATTTTAAAAAGAAAATCTGAGTTGGGTCCATTTTTGTAAAACTTCTGTTCTAAATATAGATTAAATACTTTACAATGCTTGCTACAGGGCAAACTGTAACAATTGGATATAGTTCTACTAACATTGTGACTGTTATTGGCTTCAGTGACAATGGCTGATATCGCTACTAGCACTTAACGGGATAAAAGTTATTTTATTCCTGATTTAAACCGATTGAGAATTCAGGAATTTATGATCTCTTTGCATGCGGCGTGAATGGCTATCAAGAGTCATGAAATTCACCCCAAAATCGTGAGGGTTGGCAGGTCTGATTATCATTTAATACTACTCGACTACACTGGTAGGTAATGGTTGTTCCATCACAGCTAGTAACAGAGGAGATGCTTGCTCATTCTCAAATTTTTGGTTGATTTAGTTATCTGAGTATACTGTCCCACACTAAGAACATACCAATGCAGGTTTGGGAGCTGACTGGGCAAATCCAAAAGGCCACAATACTTAAATACAGAAGGTGCCTATTAATATAATTAACACAAACCATTATTAATACAAAGGGGATAAGGGGATGTGTCATTCTGGTAGACAGTCTTTCTGAATATGTTTGAACAACTTGGTTGTAAAAATTCAGTTGTAAACCTTTGAAGTTTCTTCGTAAACAGATTTTGGTCATATAAGTGCTTGCATGCTAAAAGTATGTCTATAAAAATCAAGATCAACTGAAATCATCAACAAAATTACACAAACATGATAATTTGATATGCATTTACTTAAATAAAAAAGATATGTGCATGCTTGCTATAACAAATTATGGGAACCAAAGGTAGTTTGTGTGATTTGTCTTCCACTGGTTTTAAAAGCTGCATATCTCTCAACTGTTTCTGTAAGAATCCCACAGCCTTGAAGCGTCTGAGTTTATATATACCTTCAAGTAATCAGAAACAATTCAAGTCCAATAAAAATAAACTGTGTTTCCATTGCTGTAGAGTTAGTCGGATTCCTTGACTAATTCCACCAATTCCAATATTAAAATTCAAACTGGGAAAAGTCAATGTCCAGATCTGACTGCATCAATCTTGGTTTTTGCTATTATTCCCTAGGTCTGTACCACATATAACATGCTAAAATACCAGATATGATCCTTAAGTTGGGAAAATTAAAACAGAAATTAACCCACTCATCTCTATTCTGATGGACATATAAAAGCAAACTAGAAATTTAGAGCTGATGTTGAGAAATTAAGTTTATTATTCAATTAAAGTTTGCTTAGGTGCTATACTCTAGTGCCATTCAATTTGCTGTAGTCTTTAATCACTGTTCATGTGTTCTGTTCCAACAAATAGCTCTGAAAGTCCCATTTAATGACATGAAAATAAAAACCACTTCAAGTGCATCTATGAATAGTGTGCTAATTGTTAAATATTTAACTCTTTTGTTTAACTGTCTTTATCCTGTTTGATATATATGTCTACTTGAACTGTCTTTATCCTGTGAGTGCTACACATATATACATCTACTTGAACTGTCTTTATCCTGTGAGTGCTACAGATATATACTTCTACTTGAACTGTCTTTATCCTGTGAGTGTTACAGATCTATCTTTCGACTTTAGCCATCTTATCCTGTGAGTGTTACAATGTATGTCAACTAGAACAAAGTAACATACCACTGTTGTAAGAAGCCCAGATGCATACACTACTGGCTTTATTACCATTCTAAATTCTTTTGAGACATCAATGCTTTGATTTCCAATGATGGACAGGTTGTAAGCCTCTTGAGACAATTTCTGTTGGAGAGCATCAATTTGATTTTTTAATTTCTGTCATTTTCATTGCTGATGTTATCAGCATGTCATCTCTTGTTTAAGTGCAGCTAGTTATTGTCATGCAGGAAAATAGGAAATTGTAGTCTTACACTAAAGCAACCAGTCTATATAAATAATCTGTCTGTCAGTCAAATGCTTTATTTCAACATCATGTGTAAAGAGTTTTATTAACACCGAGGAACATCAGAGGGATGGAGACACAAAAATTTCCACTGATTATTATGACATGTGGACATATTATTCATACCTTAGTGGACCATCAGGATTTACTTTCCACAATGGTGCTAAATGCACGACCTAGGTTGAATGGTGCTAAAAGCATGGCCTAGATTGAATGGTGCTAAAAGCATGGCCTAGATTGAATGGTGCTAAAAGCATGGCCTAGGCTGAATGGTGCCAAAAGCATGGCCTAGGATGAACCTTGCATGCAGTCCTGTATATCAAATTGTGGCATTCATGTTCTGTTCTATTTGTAGCCTTTAAAGCATTACTCAGACTTCAAAGAACTATACCTGGCATATGTTCTGTACATCAAGAAGCAGGAAGTTGATTATGATGGAGGTTGGACCATAGTGTTTAATATAATACCGCAAGGCACACACAGCAAGGGTACATGGCTGAAATGGAATAAAGACAAAACAAATAAATTCAAAATAAATGTTTCTTTTTTCATTCTTGGAAAAAGATTCATCATAAAGAACAGTTCAACTTAAATATTTGAACTCCAATAGAATAAATGATTTGCTTGAATAACTGACCTATTCAACAGCATCTCGATTTCATTAAAATGGAAGATTTTATTGTGAGAAAGTGTAGACCTGATTTAACTGAAATATTGAGCCACTACTGAAAATTTCATATGCAGAAATGTCAAGGTGTCAGCTGTCTGTGAAGACTAGACAAACAAGAGATTCATAGGGGACTGCGTAACTGTTAGTTGACTTGCAAGGACCCAGACAATAAACGTCTGTTGACTTGAGGTCTGATTGGCCTGTGTTCCACTTGGATAGACACTATTTGATTGACTGCTGTCATCAGTCAGAAGGACAAATGGCGGTTCAAGTAACTGAAATTGTCATCTTTCAAAAGCAGTGAATACACACACACATATTTTCTCTTAGATACTTTCAATAAACTGATAAACATTTTTAATAACATGGATCCTAGTCTTTTGATATAAAACAAAACAGATTTATGTGTATATGATCTGGATTTTAAATGTAGCTTTACATTTTTTCAGTCATATTGCTATGATGTCTGCAGTTTGGCAGTTTATAGTGACGTCTAGCACTGGGGCATCATGCCACAGACATGTAGCATGATGTCCCACCCAGTCACATTATCCTGACACCAGGCAGACCAGTCCTAACACTAACCTCTTAATGCTGAGCGCCTAGCGAGGCAGCTGTTTGTACCATATTTACATCTTTGGTACATCTTGGCTGGGGTTCAAATCTGTGACCTCCCCCATCTGAGATGGATGCTCTTAACTACAAGGCCACCAGAGCAATCCAAAACAGTAAAACCAAAAGAGAATTTACAAACGGGCTGAAATGAGATCTTTTAAACTGTTTAAGTAAAACGATAGACCACCCTCTGTGCTGTCAGCATTCATTACCTATCTTAACAGTATATCCTAACGATTTTATCAAACTAGCCATAAAAAGGTTTGAGAAAGATTGGTAGACTGGAAGGATGGGATAGTTGAAAATCTATTATTTGTTCATCTAAGAGACTAGAGACTCAATGATGTTTACATTTGTAAAACTGACTCAGTAGCTACTGATTCAACATACTGTTATGACATTTTCGTCTTAAACTAAGTAGCAGAAAAGAATGAAATCCAAAAAGTTTTGTAAAACTAAACAAAGAATTTATTTCCCAAAAGTACGAAGTGAAAATTAGTAAAACAACTTATGGTGTTGTGAATTAAATCCCTAATAGTCCTAAAAGTTTTATCACCAGTCATCCGAAAGTTACACTGAATGAATTCCAGTGGCGTATTGAATGAATTCCAATCTTGAATGTACTGATGTATCAACAACCTGGAATGTGCTGATGTGCTAACAGTCTTGACGTATCACAGTGGTATCCAGTGTTTTTAAAGGAATTCACAATAATCCCAAAAGTGATTTCCTTCAAAAAGTAAAATGAGCACTTTGTAATTGCAATGAATAATTAAAATAAATCCTTTCAAGTTAAACCTGAACACAACTAAATGACTGATTCCACTAGATATGTTAAGATAAGAATGAATAATTCTGTTGTAAACAATTTTTGTATAAAACCCTAAGACACAATAAGAGGAACAGGAACATTTCCAGAACATTCTAAGCTGTAAATGAGGTCAGGTCTTTTAAATAAATTTTCATAAAGAACATGGCAAACATCAGGTAGATTTTCCCCCAATGTCCTAAACACAGATCCATGCAAACATGTTTACAAATTTAATCTTAAAGTTTAAAAGTTTAGTCTACACTCTTGAACAAAAGTTAGCTATGTAAGATGTTCACAAAATGAGCCTTACTCTCTCCAATCATGGACAAAATTACACACCCAATATAGATATACATAACAATATATAATGCTCTGAAAGTGAATATTTAAGGCATAAATTAATAAATCCATAACCAGAGCACCTGTGATCATTATCAGCTTCACCTGCTGAGATTCTTCCATTCAGGGATTTTAATTCCTCCATGCTCAAGTAACCATTCCATTTAAGAATTTATTTTGGGCATTGAGTTTACATTTTTTATCCCTGTGCACTACTTTGGGAATAAATGCAGCAGCGATTTTGAAAAAATGGTTTCGTATTTCCTTAGTTTGCATTTTCTATCAATGGATCATGTGCTCTTGATTGGTGCACAAACTGATAAAAATCATCAAGACATTCCTGCCAGTGAACGAAACTGACTGTCTTTTTCATTAAGCATGGGATGTGGTCAATTTTAATGACCTTTCATCTTTATTTTCTTGTGTCTCCTTTATGTACCCTGTGACAGTCATCATTGAGGAAACTTTCTAGCACTCACCAAAATATGAAAAAAAAGGGTCACTGGCACAACGGTGCAGCCTAGAATGAACCCTGTTGATATATCAATGTACATCTTCATGTATGTCTGTCTGTATGTATTATCACTTAAATGCACCTCGGCACAACAGTGACTCTATGATACAAAATAAAATTAAAAAAATGTAAAACTGAAGAACTGCACAAAAGTTAGGAAAATGAATCCTTCCAAATAAATATAAGCATGATGTACAAGAAGACAAAATAGAAAAGGTAAGATCTTAAAATTCTGTCAAAGGTATATAAAAAAAGAAATGTAAAACATGTAAAATCCTTAAAACATATAGTCAAAATCTGTTATATAAACCACATTCCCTTAAAAAGTCAAGAGATTTTCTTGGGTAGTAAATCACAACAGTTCTTCATTGAGTTCAGATAAGAAAATCTTCTCTCACTCGACAATAATGTGCTCCACCATCACTGGACCCTGGTATGGTATGTACTTTCAGTGAGGTTCACCCTTCAGGTGGTACCATTTTTACCATAAATTTTGGGACTCCATTACTGGACCCTGGTATGGTATGTACTTTCAGTGAAGTTCACCCTTCAGGTGGTACCATTTTTACCATAAATTTTGGGACACCATCACTGGACCCTGGTATGGTATGTACTTTCAGTGAGGTTCACCCTTCAGGTGGTACCAATTTTACCATAAATTTTGGGACACCATAGATTAATTTTTTAAAGTAATTGTTTGGTCTGGGACAAACTTTTTTTGTTTTTAGTCAAAAGTTTTGGGAAAACTTTGAAATCATTTGAAAATGTAAAAAAATGCACTTAAACTTAAATTTAAAAATTAATAATATTGAGATAAAATTCTTTAATCTACCACAGCATCACCTCATCAACCCAACCCATCTCCTGACATGTATGATCGATCCTTTCAGTGCATGAATATTTTCTTAGCTCCCTCATGCAGTGAAAAATTAACATTGATGCAACACATCTGCTGTGGAAACTGCAAGGTCTAAACTTGAATTTTCATATCTGCATCAGTTGTGTGAATTCTCATATTTTGAACCACCTTCTCATCTATAGTCAGTCTAGTAATGAGATCAAACTACACTGGAGTTTCAGCCATGTTATGGATCATGTTGTTGGCAAAAGCATCTTCTCCTCTGGTCTTTACAAATTCATGGAATGATTTTATCTCGACCAAATCTTCAAAGACACTGGGTCATCAATGACCATTTATATATATATATATATATATATATATATATATATATATATATATATATATATATGCACACTTAAAAGAATCCAAAGTCAGCTTCATTAGCCAACCAAGTTTCCAATATGTTAACCCTATCCACACCTTGGTGGATCAAACAGATGTTTTAGTGCTTTATCCTAGCAATATCTGTTGGATTTCATGAGTTGCCTCCCTTAGTATGTGATGAAAACTAACCAACAGTGTGTAACAGTGGTGCATTGTTCACTGGCCGAAAATGGTGCAGGCAATTGACTTCAAAAAGATACTTTGTAAGTTTATCATCAAAATTATGACTACGTACCCAAGAGAAGCCATTATATGTATATTTGAGTGAAAGGTAATTGTACAAAACATGGACAGGCAGTGGAATATTGCTTATTTACTTATTTACAGTCCACTCAAGTTGACTTGATTTATAAGTTGTGTGTTTCCCTTGTCTCGATCATGTAGGAACAGAGTTCAAATTTGAATAATTTAATTTTCATTAGATGTGGAGGCTTGCCACTGCATCCAATGAATTTCACAAACCTGAAGCACAGAAATATCTGCTCGATACACTGAGATGTAGATAGTGTTAACATATCGGAACCTAGGCTAGTGAAGATGCTTCTGTCATTGGCTTGCTTTGCAATAAAAGAAACTTTGAATTTATTTGATATCCTGCATGTAAATTAAATGAGTTTACTTCTTGCTACCAACTGTATTAATTCACCACCTGGTCTTCTATTTGTTTGCCATCTGTACTCTAACAGACACTGATGGCTGCAGGGTAAATACTTTTTATAACCTATGTTAGGAAAAGATTGTCATTTGCACTCACCGTGAATGTATTTTCAAGGTACTGTTATACAGCTAATCTGGATATAATACAATCTTGGCTATTTGGCACCTTACATCATGCCATGCATTTGGAAGAGGGTAAATTCAGAGCAGCTTATGTGGTTTTATCTTCCCTTTAATTATTCTTTATGCCAATATACAGAATACATTTTCTAAATTATGAGCATCCGCATCACATTAAAAAACCCATGCTGCAGAAACCAACACAGCTGAAAACTCAATGTATCAACGAAAACGAGCTAGGGGAGAGTGTACGAAGCACACTAGCCAAACCAAAGAGGGAGCTGACGTGCAACAAATCTTTCCACAAAAACTGTTACAAGGATTCAGGCATGTAAGAACACTACATGAGACCAGGTAAACAGCACAAGATGCCAAGGAGATGGACAGATACAGGTCTGAGACGATAGGACTGAGTGAAGTTTGAAGGATAACATCAGGTCAAATCACCATGGTGTCAGGACATCCGCTCTATTCAGGAATGCCCAGTGAGGATGATGACCAGAGGAATGGAGTGGGAATGATGTTAAGCAAGAAAGTAAAATGAAGCTAATGGAGTGGGAACCAGTCAGCAAGAGGATTTTGACATCCTGCTTCCAGTCAAATTTCCAAGAGATAACCATTGTGCAGTGCTACACTCCTGCAAATCTTGCAGCTAGGAAGCCAAGGAGGATTTTTATGAGCAAGTGCAGAGCGTGTTTGAGAGAGTATGAAAGAGGGTGTCATACTTGTGATTGGCAACAAGAAAGCAAAAGTTAGTAGCAACATCTGACAGGAGCTCATCATGGGTAAAGAGGCCGCCTAGGAGAGACGAATGACAATGGAGAGCTCTTTGCTGACTTCTGTGGGCTGAACGACCTTATGATTGGTGGGACAGATTTTTCCATCATAGGATCCACAAGGTTACAAAGAATTCCCTGGAACAAAGGAGAAACAGATTTTGGCTCAGAGCATGTGCTGATGATAGAAAACCAAACAACAATTATCACCAGCATAAAGAAGACTGGACTGCAGAAACATCTGCAATGATACCTCCGGACACATGACTGTCGAGAAAGCAAATTTTTTAAAAAGGAAATTATGTTTCTCCAACAATACTTACCTGATCACATTACTTTATCATAACTTTCTTTGCTACCCCTAAATCTAGCCCTCCTGGAAAGAGGGAAAACATCTTTCTGTCTCTTTATAGAGTTTATAAAGGGAAGCAACTCTTATAGGTTAACTCCCCTTTCTACCCTCTTGGTGGAGACTATAGGACTCCTGGTACCATGGAAAAATGGGAACCAGTCTGGAAATGGGTGAAGATAAAATAAAGTATATATGGGTTTGGCAAGCCAGTATTGGTTGATAATGAAAGTTAGATTTTAATAAAAAGTATCTTTTGAGAGCTTATCCTAGTTGTAACTGAAAAAATTATAGAGACATTGTTTTATTGATGGAATATCATTCCTTTAACAGACTTGAGTTTGGAACACTCATTACTGAAATGTGCAATTTGGTGCAGAATTGAAAGCATATGTTTCAAACACATGTAGATCCCAAAAATGCGGCAACTCTGCACAACTGTCATCCATGATGCATCTGTACTGATAAATACAAGTTTGATGATGGACACTCAGAATTTAAAGTTACTGAAT
This sequence comes from Sinohyriopsis cumingii, assembly GCA_028554795.2. NCBI lineage: Eukaryota > Metazoa > Mollusca > Bivalvia > Unionida > Unionidae > Sinohyriopsis > Sinohyriopsis cumingii. Next base: position 10,498,327 of record CM068829.1, on the reverse strand, counting down.
TTTTTAATATCATGGTGCTTGCATAGGAACTGAGTTAGTACCAAGAATCCTGGTATATCCAGTTTAAACCATTTGTTTTACTGGGACAACACCTTAAATAATGCTTGCATTGCTGGGAAGTGTGGGAGGCATTATTTGTAATGTGATCTGGTAAGTATTATAGAAGAAACATAATTTACATTAAAAAAAAATGTTTTCTCCAGCAAATACATTATCTGATCACATTGTATTAGGACAGGAAAGTGTAGGTGGAAATAACGAGCATACTATCTCTACCTTGCTCTATTACAAGGATGAACTTCTTCTAATGTTAGTTTAGCACGACAAGAGACTATTTGTGCATGTGTGCCAGAGATCCCTGTGGGATTATGCACTTGATTATTGTCTTACCATCAAACCAGGTGAATCCAGCAAAAGCTGCAAATTTATTTCTGGGTCAAGGCTGTCCTTTCACAAATGGGGAGCGGTCACTGTCTGTGCAGCCCAATGAGATTCAGTTCTCTCCTTAGTGATAACATTTTATGCAAATAAAGGCAAGAGAAGACAGAACCAGCCAGCTGCCACTGCTATGTCCTGAATTACAACAGTACATTCAAGGCTAGGCTCATAGAAGCCTACTTGCATTTTATTAGTTGAAATGTTTATTGTGTGCCTGAACAGTGTGAGTGAGCATGCTCTGGGTAAGTCAAAACTGGACTGCAAGTTGGAGATTACCTTGTTGTGGCCAAAATTGTCTCTTCCATTAAGTTTGAACTGAGATAATGGAACATTATCCCTTGATTGCAATAGTGCCTAATTTCTTGTCTTCATGAGAAAGGGAAAAAAGTTCACTTCTGAGGAATGGGTGCCTAGAGTGATACAACATAAGGGATGTGACACCAGTTGTTGATGATTTTCCCTTGTGTATCCTTAAAGTGGAGGATCTTCAACTGTTGCCATCCTCTCCACAATTAAAGCTCCAAATTCCTTTGATTGGGACATCCACAAAAGAACCTAGGAGGAAGGAGTTTTCTGGACATGGATCAAACAGTGACGATCTCGACTGCTTGAGCGAAGTGGAGGTCACAATGATATATATCTGCAGTACCGACAAAGGTGTTCTCTTACTGCGAGGCAAAGGCTACCAGAGGCATGTCAACAGAACCAAATTGTCCATCATTATCATGACTTTTTGTTTCAATGGATTTATTCTGCACTGAGAATGGCTTTAATTTCCAAGAGGTCAATATGAAGAGCCTTCTCTTAAAGAATCCATATGCCACTGACCATCACAGGTCCAGCAGTAAACTTGCATTTTAACAGGGAGATCTGGGCATTAACATAGGGCCCATTGCCAAGGAAGAAGCCATACAGACAATCAGAAAAATAAAGAGCAGTAAAGCCTCTGGCCCAGATAGCATCCCACCAAAAGTCTTAAAAGTAGATGTCACAGATATAGCAGACAGGAAATATGGGACTAAGAAGAGATGCCTTACAGGGGCTACGTTGTCAAGTTTCCTAAGACCTTAGTGACTGCCAGAACTGGAGAGATATTCAGTTCCTATCCCTACTGAGCAAGATTCTTACAAGGCTGATTTTGGAGAGCACTATGTCTGCAGTAGATTCCAGGCTGAGAGAAGAACAAGCAGGATACTGGGCTGGGAGGTCATGTGCAGACCAGATAGCAACACTCCCTATTATCACAGAACAATACCTAGAATGACAGTCAACCATGTATGTAAATTTTGTAGACTTCAGAAAAGTATTTGAAGCACCATTTGGAAAATCCTGAGTTACTATGGCATCCCAGGGAAGACTAAGGATTATCCAGTACCTCTACAAAGAAATGACCTGTCATGTCATACACAACACAGAGACTGTCTCCTTTCTCAGTTGACACTGGTGTCAGGCAAGGATGCTAACTTTTACCAATCATCCTCTCACTAGCGATAGACCAGGTGATTAAGACAAATGGCAATTGACCAACCAACAGTGTACTCGGAACAAAAACTATAAGATCTGGACTGACTGCAGCACATGCAATTAAAGATAGTGAGCCTACATACCATAACCGAAACTACCAGCCCGGAGATAGACGCTGACAAGACAAAATGCCTGCATGTCAATACAAACCAGAATGCACCTATTCTCTTTGAGAGACAAGACACTGAGAATGTCAAACAAGTTTAAATCTATTGCCAGCATTGTGAACGGGTCAGAAAGAACAGATAAGGATGCCATATCTTTATGACTCAAGACCAGTCTGGAGGAATGAGAAAATCCAACTGAAAACAAAATTTAGGCTATTCAACTCAGATATCAGACTAATGCTGCTCTATGGGGCAGAGACATGGAGACAAAGTGCTTGGAACATAAGCTATAGGTCTTTGTTAAAACTACAACTCTGACAGAACATGTATATTGGATGGCTGGACCAAATCCCTAACCAGGAGTTATGAGTAAGGACTTTACAGTAACCTATATCCAACACCATTAAGGAATGCAAGTAGGGATGAATTGAACATACCCTGTGGAGAGATGCACACAACATCACTTGCCATGCCCTGGATTGGAGCTAGGGGTGAAACGATAACTTGTGAAGCATACTGATATGATTTACAATGTACAGCCTGCGATATAGTACAATATCAATACAAATATAATTTTTTCATCCTTAGAAGGGCTGTCAGTGGTAGGGTGGTGCCATTTTATGTGTTCACATCTTGGTAGTATTTAAGTAAGCAGATTACAAACAGACATAGACTTATCATCAATTCATATACCATTCTCATCCTTCACAAAATATATAAAAAATTACTTCCAAATAAACTACCTGTTAGTGAGTTTAGACCAGTTCAGGTTGCTCCATTTTGATTAGACACAGGACTCATTTTGGTCAGAAACTAGATGCAGTGTTTCTATTATTAGTTGTTTATAATAAAAAAGCCAATCAGGTCAAACAGAACTGAACTGAATTTCTGGACAATGTCAAATCCAGTAAATAAAGTTACATTACAATAGCATGCAATGGAATTAAAAAAAATTAAAACTAACAAACAAACACTTAAATTAAATCAAATATAAATTAAATCAAATATACATAACATCCATCATCACATTCAATGATTACATATATTAATGTAAAAAGAGGACATTCCAAAGTTATTCCCCATAAACGATTTAAGCATTTTACAGATAATTTAAATGCCGATTTTGCGTAAAGTGTATCAATTCTTCACTGCTTGTATTGATATGGAAAAAGTATCAATACACTGATGAATAAATCGTTTCACCCCTAACTGGAACCCTGAAGACAAATGTTGAAGAAGACGATCAGCCATGACATGGCAATGTACTCTGGACACCAAACTTAAGAGCATCCACATGTCCTCGAGGGAGAGAAAACGACAGACCATAACCATGACAAATGGAGAGTTGCAGTGAAGGTTCTATATTTGATTGGGAATGAAGAGGAATGATGATGACAATGAAAGGGCTGTCAAATTTAAAAGGTTTTCAGAGAATTTCAGTACGGAAAGAGAAGCCAAAAAGTGCCGAAATTTGTATTTTGAGAGGTTTTAATGAATCTTGTATGGTTGTAGTTTCTGCTGTGAAGGAGGAGGCTTTATTAGGAAAGCAGCTCAAGATGGCCATGTGTTATTGCAATTGCATGTGTTGTTGCAATTGCAACTACAACCATGTCTCCATTTTCTGAATCTTCCATGCATAGGGGTATATGGCAATGATAGCAGGCTCCTGTTTCGTTAAATTTACTCAGAGAAAGGAGAGAATTTGTAAGAAGACCTTTTTGAATTGGCAAAGATAAAAAAAAATTGAGTGGGGTGGGGGTAAATAAACAGCATTGTTATTTTGATTTCAAACAGAATTTTTGCTGTATACACAATGGTTGCCAAGCAAAGGGAGATAACTCATGGTAAACAAAGGGTTATGAATTTTTAGGCATAATATCACTGTTTTTCCCGATCTGGGAAACGTCAGTAATTACAGCCTTAGAGCTCCAAGTCATATTACAAGTATAGTTACAACAGATTACAGTACAGACTTAGCATTATATTTACCCGAAAATGAGCGCATATGGTGTGGTTAAGACAGATCTCTAAAAGCTTGGTAACTGTTTCAAAAAGTCCTCTCACTAGCCCAGGAATATCCAGTAACTTCAGAATACTGAAGATAATTCTGAGAAATGACAGTGGCGTGGTACGAGACCATAGTTCCCAATCCAACTTTTCCAGGATGATTAATTCCATCCTTTTCAGATCAGACGGCTTCCAAACAAGCTGGTGAAGATGAGATAACTCTGTGGCTGTTGGAGTTTCCTGTAAAATGAAAACATAAGCAAACATTCTACAGTCTGTGGTTAACCACCTTTAAAGTCTCACCATGTTATATTATGTAAACTAGTTCCAGTCTGTAGAAGTTACTTGAGATTTTTATTTCTCTCAAAATAATCAGTTTAAATAAATTCTGCATCAGATTTGCTATTGATGGTACCTTATTACTTTTACTGTTATGCCTGTGTTACTGGCACTTACGTAAACTCCATAACATTATATACACACATAAAGTTTATTGATCAATTCCCACTCATGCCTGTGTTACTGCCACGATATATAGCACATAAAGTGAACTTAACAAATGACCAATTCCAACCTCATGCCTGTGTTACTGTGACCGCTGTCGGTGATTTAAACTCCACAATAGTGTGTTGTTGATTGTTAAATTCAAATATTGTAGAGATATTTACAAATTTGGTGAACTAATGTTTGGACATGCAAATAGATACTGTTGCCTGTCTTCTGCAGTCAGTAGCCAGGTGTTTCCTAACAAAACAATGATTTCTCCCTGCTTCAAGCAGTCCCTAGAGTGTAACTACAGTCACTGTTCAGTCTATGCAAACTGAACTTTTGCTTCATGAGGAAGGTATTGTCTAGATAAAGGAATACTAATGTGCAATGTTTTTTATATCTTGCTTGTCTTACAGTATACAGACAGTATAACTCAAATGTGTCAATATGTCAGTTTTAGAAGCGAGGTGGTTTTTATCATTACGGCAGATGGTGGAAGCAATTCATTTGCTGGATGGTGGAAAAAGCAGTTGGGTTATGACACCAGAAATAGAAGTCACTTTTTGTGCCAGTGTGACAGGTATGTCTTCATGTATTTGCCTGTGAAATAAAGCTATTTCTGAAGGAAAACAAATTGCCTTTGAGAAGAGATATGAGTCACATCTCTTTTAATTAGGGTCAGAATGAAAAGCCATAATATACAGCTTTTTTTCTCTTCATCACAGGTCTCTCACAAAAGTCAACTGTCTTTTGATCTTTGTGAGAATAGACTTAATACAGATATTGTTTTTAAAGTGTGAACAAACTATGGCTATTTTAAGTCAGTAATAAATGTAATTTATAGGATGGATTAAAGTGAGCAGTAATCTTGTGTGGAAAATATATCCTGGTGAGAATTTCATATACATATAATAAATATGACTCCTTTGTACAGTGAACATAATAATCTCGGCAATGTAATAATAATAATAATAATAATAATAATAATGATAATAATAATAACAATATTTGGTACATTGTATTTGTTCAAAAATCAATTTTAAAAGGTGAACCCATGTACAGTGGTCACCTGTGTGCTATGGCCAGTTTTTCCTTTTCCCATGAACAGCTGCTAATGACAGGTTTGACTATGTGACTGATAGATTTGAGCCATGTATGCTCAACTGCACTTTGCACCAGAACAAGGGTAAGACAGTCAATGCACCAGTACATGACCACTACATGACACATACTTCACCAGCACATGCCAGAAAGAACACACTGTACAATATACCTGGTATGTCATAGACACAGATCATAGTAAATTGTTTGAACACAGTGAAACAGGAGTATAGCTGTTTAGTGTCACTTATCTAATTGTGTGATCCAGAATGTTTTGATTTTTGCATGGGACACTTGTTTTAACTCAGAATAAAGTTAACTAGACATTAATTACTGGACTGACATGCCTTCTAAAGTTCTCCAGTGTCCATTGATTTTAATGAGATTACTGACATTAAAATAACATTCCAACTGCATAGCCCTGACATGGCTGCAGTGAGCTGATACTAGGTCACACATACCCATCATCTAGGCTAGAAAGCCATTAAAATCCTCGTATAACAGCAGACCATAACAGAAAGAAAATGGAATTGGATACATTTAAATGAGAATCATCGATCTTGTGGAATGTATGGTAAAGCACTTGTAGGACCTACTTGCTTGTTTTATGCTGGGTTCATAGATAAATGGATGGATATAGAAGGATTGATAGATAAATGGATGGATATTGAAGGTTTGATAACTAAATGGATCAATAGAGAAGGGTTAATTGATAAATGTATGGAAGGAGAAAAGACAATGTCAGTGGATTATGTTGGTAGATGATGAATAAGATGTTATTTGAACATGACTGAAGCTATCTGCAAGCTGTCATTCGGTTTTGAGAAGCAATTAAATGTTATTAGTAGGAAAAAAAAGGAATGAGTGAAGCATACTATATTGTTGAACAGGTTGGCAAAAAGATTCAGTGTCGTTTGCACATGTTGTTAATTTATGTCTACTACAAACTGTGAGTGTGAGCTACAGTTGGAACTACTTAGTGTTTTAGGGATTATTTACTTGAACAACATATTTTTTGGTTTGAACTTAACTGAGTTACACAGGATGCCACTACAAGGATGCCAGTCATCGACTGTAAAAGGCCAGAGTCTCTTATATCAATGAAAAATTAAAAATTTACTTTATAAAACAAGTCTGTATCAAGAACAAAGAGTATGACTAATCTAGCTCTGAAAAACAAAGATTTATATCCAGCTGCATCTGAGACAGCTGCCAGGTTTCTTGTTGTCCCTATTTCTACTGCAGACTGTAAGAGGGACCAATTCAGTTGCCAGAATCTGTCATCAAAACAAACTTAAGAAATTCTATGGTTATGTTTACTCTGAAAAAAGTATTGAAAATTTCTATATATGGGCCCAGTATTGAGAATTTTTATTTCAGGAAGGCATTTAAGAAATGGTCTGGGGAAAAAAAAATGTTGCGGATATTGATGAAATGTGAGTGACATTGTTCATAAAGACTAAGCAGTATTTTGTATTATCAGTTATCAAGAAACATTCTTATACATTCTTGCTTTTCATATGCCATACACTGAACTTCACCTATATATAATGGTTTGTTTTATTTATTAATAATTATTCTTGTGCTTTGAACTGTAATAAAAACATGTAAAAACTGTTTTATTGTCATGTTTATATAAAAAAAAAAATAGGGTCAATATAATATTTACACATATATTTAAGTCCCTGCATCATGGAATAAAATGGCTCCTATGGCTGAAACGTGGCTCCAAATTTTTAAATTTGGCGAATTTCATGGTGCAAAGAAAAATATTTCCAAGTTAGGCCCTGAATATCCCATATGCATAGAATTTTACTAATTTCTAAATTTTGTGAAAATGTTGTCAGATATAAGCTTTATATGACTCAGATGTACATGGGCTTTCTTACACTCATTTCATATTATCAACTTTTTTAAAAGATGGCTGCTTTTTATAAAAGAAGAACAGAACTTATCTATTAGTAACACTATATTAAAAAAGGCAACATCTGTACAAAAACAAACAAATTCTTAACTATTTTTGGCTTAGACTATAAAGAAACCCTCATAATATGCAATAATATTAACTAATATTAATTGTTTCATCTGCTATACAGACATTTGAAAAAAACTGCAACAATAATTACATGAATGATCAAAATTCAGAAACCAGAAGTCCATCATCACTGTGTGTTAAAAATTACACCAAATAATCATTTTGCAATAAAATATCTAAATTCTGGGGACTGGGAACACATGATTTTATTGTTGGCATCATCCCTAATTGTACATCTTAATCGTCTGCAAGTGCTGTGTAGAAAACAAAATACAGAATATCTAAAAATATTAAATGTTTAGTGATAAAGCCTGAAGTGTTGCTTTAGTATATAAATATACAACATGCTTTTGCTTGTAAACGTCTTTCACATTTGAAGCTGGAAGATATTTACTACTTTTGATGTTGCAATATAAAGATCAACTGTTGCCATTACAATAAATTAACTACCAAAATGTTGATTGCTGTTACATGTCCTTGAAGATGTAACACTGTCTACTCAAAACTTTTGCAGTTCACTAGCATTGTGGAGATGTAACTAGCTTGCATGCATAAATTTTGCAACATGCATTGCAAGACACTGATATAAACAACATTGGTTAATGCAAGGTCACAGGTTACGATAACATGCCATGAGTGATAGCTGCAAGTCAAAAAGCAAAAAGAAATGTGATGTAAATGAAAGCCATACTTAATCTCCTTGACACAACAACTCTAAAATGAACTAGCAATTAACATCCACTACATGCAAGCTGTTGTGATGTAAATGCAAGCCATACTTAATCTCCTTGACACAACAACTCTAAGTGACGAAATGAACTAGCAATTAACATACACTACATGCATACTTTTGCATTAAGACTGCATACCTCTGAATCTTCATGAAACTTCGCTGACAAGAAATATGTAGCAGCAGTGACACATGACAGGTACTTTCTCTTCACCTGTATGAGAATGATATAGTAATTAGGTTCAATGTACATCCTACATTTAGTACATGGATAATACTACAGTAAATTGGAACAGAATGTGTTCCTACAACAAAAACGCCTTGCCACTAATTCTTTTGCAATGTATGAAAGCCAAGACAAACTGGTTCAGGCTGTGTGCACAGTCTACTGTCAGATGCTAGTGTTTGTAGAAAAGAGGCTTTAGGGTCATTCCACATCCAGGAGGCCAGATTTGGGAAATTTGGGAATTTGACTCCTCAAAAAAATGTGTAAAAAATATCTGTTGAAGTACATGTTGAGGGATGAAGACTTAAAAAATATTAGGCTCATAGCTCAAAAACAGACTGAGATACTGCTTCCTGAAAAGTGAGTGTCACCAATAATTTGCAAAATCATGAAGCTGGGTTCAATTTTCACAACTTTTTTCCACATTTCTTATTGGGCTAGAATGCTCAAAAACACAAGTCATATATAACTTTTTGTGTAGGTCACGAATCTGAAATCATTTTGAAGCTATCTTGCATGGTTGCCATATTATTAGGCTCCAAAACCCCTATCCCAAGGAATGTACTAATTTTTTTCAGGATTTTGCATCAGTCCAGAATCCACATGCAAATAGAGACAAAATATTGGGTATGTAACGAGGCAATGGATGATACTCCATGATTAATCTGTAAAAAGACCTGACTATCTTCATTAGAATTTTAGATTTTTTTTGTGCCTTAAAGATGTAAATTGCCCTCTTATTCAAAAGGTCATGGCACCCCAAAGATGACCTTCTAAAATCTGAAACGACTTCATTTCAATACCTCCAACATATCAGAACATTGTTCTTGGTTCTCATTATCTTGATATGTTTTTGATTTTTCAAAGTTTGATGTGCATCTGTCAAATGGGTTTGGCCAGTATTTTGGTAAATCAATCTGGATAACTTGGAGACCAATTCTAAAGTGAAATTTGGATTCTGTGACCTTGAGAACCATATAAATGATATATTACAACCCTGTGTGGGGTAATTCAATATTAACGAAACTCAAAATCCAAGATGGCAGTGCAAAAAGAAAAAATACGAGATTTCATGATAAAAATTACTTATGAATGAGCTAGTAACTTCAAAATCACCAGTTATATTGAAGATTTTGCGTAGATTCTGAATATGCAATCAGATTATTCATACATTAAACCCAGCATAGGATTGTTGGCAGTTACATCAGAATGTATCATCTGTAATTATTGCATCAGCCGTAAATATGTCATCATCCCTAATTATTGCATTATCCCCGATTATGAAAGAGTCTCGTTTGTTTTGTGTTCCTATTCACTTAACTTTTTTGGTGTCACTTCATGGAAAAAACATGGCATTCAAGGAATCTTGCTTTATCGGGGTTCATTCGCAAAATTCAATGTCATAAGATGCATTATTCCAAGCAGTGTGCTGGGCCTCCACTCGGCTTTGAATTTGTTGCCAAATGTGAAAGAATTTACTGGCTGGCAAAAGTTGCTGGTGACAAATATTTTAAAGTAAATTTTTAATTTTTCATTGATGTAAGTGACTCGGGCCACTTAATCCTGTTTTAATGATCTGCGGCAGCCAGTGGATCATGTTGGTAGATGATGAATAAGACGTTATTCGAACATGAGTGCAGCTAATTGCAAGCTATCAGTTGGTTATGAGAAGCACTTAAATGTGATTAGTAGGAAATAAGGAATGATCTGGGGATATCCTTGTAACAGGTTGGCTAAAAGATTGTGTCATTTGCACGTGTTGTTAATTTATGTTTATTGAAAACTGTGAGTGTGAGACGTACTTGGGACTGACTAGTATTTCAGGGATTATTTCCATAGATAACACGTTTTGTGGTCTGAACTTAACTGAGTAACACAGGATGCCACTACAAGGATGTCAGCTGTCTACTGTAAAAGGCCTGAGTCACTTATATCAATGAAAAATTACTTTATAAAGTAAGTCTGTATCAAGCACAAAGATGGCTAATCTAGCTCTGAAAAACAAATATTTATATCCATCTGCATCTGAGGCAACTACCAGGATATTTGTTGCCCTTATTTCTACTGCAGACTGTAGAAGGGGGTTCAGTCGCCAAAATATGATCTAAACAAACTTAAAAAATTCTATGGGTATATCTACTCTGACAAATCTAATGAGAATTTCTATTGATGGGCCCAATGTTGAGAATTTTGATTTCAGGAAGGCATTTAAGAAATAGTTTGGGGAAAAAATGAGGCAGATATAAACGAATTGTCAGTGACATTGTTCATAAAGTCTAAGCAGCATTTTGGATTATCAGTTATCAAGAAACATTCTTGCTTTTCATATGCTATACATTGAACTTTACCTATATATAATGGTATTGCTATATTTATCAACAATTATTCTTGTGCTTTGAACTGTAATAAAAACATGTAAAAACTGTTTTATTGTCATGTTTATATAGATTAAAAATAGGGTCAATATAATAGTTACACATGTTTAAGTCCCTGCATCATGCCATAAAATGGCTCTTATGGCTGAAAAGTGACTCCAAATTTTTAAATTTGGTGAATTTCATGGCACAAAGAAAAATGTTTCCAAGGGAGGCCCTGAGTGTGGATTCATACTAATTTCTAGTCTTTCTGAAGATCAAAGAGATCTGCTTTTGTGGCTTTCAGGAGTGAATAGGCAAGTGTTGGATGAGAATTCCAAGTTGTGCATACATTATGAGATATATCAAGATATGAGAGTCTGCAAGACAGCTGTATGGACTCAGGAAGTGTTCACAAAAAAAAAAAAAAGTCAAAAGTAAGTTCATGTCCTCCAAATTCCATGCCATTCTCAGACTAGTTTTTCAAGTTTATAGATCGTTAAGAAACTACTAAAACATGTATTTAAAATTGGTTACAGTCTTTGAACATCACATTTTTAAAAAATAACTGATCAGCTCTTTGTTTAAACTTTGTGTTTTAAACTCAGAAAACTTTAAATGCTTTCTTTTAACACAGTTATTGTACTTTGATGATAGGATATGGAGTGATACACTTTATAAATTATTAATATTATAAAGTATATTATATAAGATTAATTATTATTATTACATATCATTTATTATTATTATTTATGAATTATTATTATAAATATTATTTTATTACATGTCTCTGATGATCTGAATACCAGTTTCATATCCTCTGACTGCTCGCCATTCAAAACGACTAACATTTCACACCCTGTAGCCTATGCAAAACATAAAATACAACAAGCCCATGACTCAACAAAGTGCAAAGTTACCAAGATTATACTTTATATTTTCAACATTTGACAAATTTACAAATTTTATAGACAAACCATCTGTGTCTGTCCACTTTCATCATTTTGTGAGTAAAAATTAGGATTCTATTTTTACCAAAAACCCAAGCAGTTGCACACAGTATTCAGTTTGTTCACGGCAAACTAGCTATCCTGTTGTCAAAAACCATTATGGAACCAATCAGAGGTTGTTTACAGTTGATCCGGACGCTTGCTAGAAATGTCCATAAGGATGCTATGTGAACCATTAAGTTATCTTTATTGTAAGAGGATAGCACTCACATGCACCTAATTAAACTGAAAAAATTAATGCATTTCCAATTAAGGATTGTGTATAATTTGATGTTTCTAATTTATAGATATGCATCTCACACAACATTTATGGAACAGAATTGGCGGTCATAGTAACATGACGCTCGTCTTTTGTCTAGGAAAGCTACACAATATTGCTTTACCTAAAATCAGATTTCAAAAGAATTTACATTACTGACTTTACATTGAGTACTGTCAAGAGACTTTACATTGAGTACTGTCAAGAGACTTTACATTGAGTACTGTCAAGAGACTTTACAATGAGTATTGTCAAAAGACTTTACAGTGAGTACTGTCAAGAGACTTTACAATGAGTATTGTCAAGAGACTTTACATTGAGTACTGTCAAGAGACTTTACAATGAGTATTGTCAAGAGACTTTACAATGAGTATTGTCAAAAGACTTTACATTGAGTACTGTCAAGAGACTTTACATTGAGTACTGTCAAGCAACTTTACATTGAGTATTGTCAAGAGACTTTACAATGAGTACTGTCAAGAGACTTTACATTGAGTACTGTCAAAAGACATTACAATGAGTATTGTCAAAAGACTTTACATTGAGTACTGTCAAAAGACTTTACACTGAGTACTGTCAAGAGACTTTACATTGAGTATTGTCAAGAGACTTTACATTGAGTACTGTCAAGAGACTTTACAATGAATATTGTCAAGAGACTTTACATTGAGTACTGTCAAGAGACTTTACATTGAGTACTGTCAAGCAACTTTACATTGAGTACTGTCAAGAGACTTTACATTGAGTACTGTCAAAAGACTTTACATTGAGTACTGTCAAAAGACTTTACAATGGGTACTGTCAAGAGACTTTACAATGAGTACTGTCAAGAGACTTTACAATGAGTACTGTCAAGAGACTTTACATTGAGTACTGTCAAAAGACTTTACATTGAGTACTGTCAAGAGACTTTATGGTATCAGATCAACAATAAGGACTAAAAAAGTTCATCTGAAATCAAGTGCTTAGTTCAGAAGTCACCCTAAGCAAGTTGGCATTCCTCTGAACATACATAAAAGCCAAGACGTGCATAAAAAATACATATTATATATTGCAAATGAAAATAATATAACAAAATATAAATCTACATATAGCTACTAATACATTACAAACATCCTAAATGCTGAATACATCATCATAAATAATTTTCTGGGGATTACATCAGAGTCACCGCTAGTGGCCAAATTTGTCAAGAAAGTTAGCAGATGAAGGGACAATGAAGAAGATGAATACAAAATATTATCAACAGTAGCTACTTCCAGCAGCAAACCTGTCAACCTCTGGTTCCAAAATATATTATGAATTTGAAATAGAGAAATGAAATTTTGTTTGTACTTGTTACATGAGTTACATTTTCCACCCTAAAAAAGTTTTAATACCAATTTAATGGAACATGCAACAAACATGTATCTTTGGTTGTTTTGTGCTAATTGCAAATGGTCGCTAACATCTTAAAAAATATTAAGAAAATGTTTCATATGAGCTGTTTGGAATCTGCTAATATAATGCTTGAAGTTGTCACTTGATAGATGATGAGTACATGATAAATGGACACATTTTATATACATCTCAACCAATACAGATGCTCTTGCTGCTTGTATTCATTATGTAGTTCTAATCGATTAACGTTAATTATTATCCAGATAATAAAAGAAATCATCAGTTAAATATCTAATTTCTCCATCCTGTTACGTGAGTTACAAGCTAAAGACAGCAATGCTCTGACAAGCAATATTTGCAAAGAAAAACTGACAGCGTTTGTTATTTAGAGAAGATGTGACAATAGACTATTGATCCATAACAAATTTTATGAGTCCCACAGGACTGGCTGAAGCATTTAAATTTTAGGGTATTTGTCCCACAGGACTGGATGAAGCATTTAAATTTTAGGGTATTTGTCCCACAGGACTGGCTGAAGCATTTACAATTTAGGGTATTTGTCCCACAGGACTGGATGAAGCATTTAAAATTTAGGGTATTTGTCCCACAGGACTGGATGAAGCATTTAAATTTTAGGGTATTATCAGAATTGTAATAAACAAAATGTTAGCTGTTACTCTCAGTATGTAACATATACCTTAATGCATTTGATGGTTATTTAAATTTAACAAATTTGTGGAATTTTCTAAATGATTGTAAAAAGGGCCTTAAAGATGTGTCATAGCAGGGATGTAGAAATGAACCGTGAAATCATTATGCACAACTGCGATGAATTTTCATGGGAATGAATCTGGATGGATCATTTTCTTATAAGGCTAGGGTTGAAAGGTGAAAAGTTGAATGAAAAATCAACAAAACAAGCTAAAACTAAACTTGACTATGGACTGGAATATGATTATAAAAGAATATAGGAGTTCAATGATTCTTGGCTGCAGGAGTTTCCTTGGTTAGATGCTGACAAGATCAAACAATTGCATCTTGTAATATATGTAAGAGATATCCATTAAAGCAGACATAACCAGTGGATTTTTTTTGCAGGACATGTTATCACAAAGGAAGACACTGTTGATGCACCAAAAAGGTACAAAGCACAATACATGTCAGTTGAAATTTGATAATGAAAAGGCTAAATTGAAGCAAAAAGATGTGGGTGATTTAGAAAATGTTCAATAAATACAATGTCAGCCAACTTGAGCATTAAAAGAACACAGCATACACCATAGCAAAGCAGAAAATTTATTTTCAAATGATGTATTTCTTTGTGACTTACAAATAAATAATGGAGTTGAACTTGGAACTAATCATGTCAACAGAACTGCATGCATAGATTTCATCAACGGTATATACATCTGACCGTCTATTGACAAATATCACAGATAAAATATCTAAGAGCTCAATTCATATCCATCCTTTCAGATGTTAGCACAGATTCAGCAGTTATAGACCAAGAATTCAACCTTTTAGATTAGTAGACCCTGACCATGAAAGTCCAAAAATAAGACAAGTTGAAACATCCAGCGTATGTTACATGTCACAGATCCATGCTGCATGCATTTAAATGGTGCACCTTAATAAAAGTAAAAGATTTTACCAGTCCTTAGTCTTCAACTATTCTTTTACCCATGAAACTATGGACATGAGGTTCTTTTATATGGACAAGTAAACTTTGGACACGAGGTTCTTTTATACGGACAAGTACACTTTTTAAGCTACTTGTCTGTGAACAACTTGATTTTGACAAAATTTCTGCACCCATGCATAGAAACAAACATTGAACTGTTTTGAATGTAACTTGAATGGACATAGTACAGATCACTTGTTCATGGACAACTAGTTAGGGCAAGATGCAGTACTAATCTCAAAGAGGTATGGAACAAAATTAATTTAAAACAAAAAGATAATTCTCTACCCCAATGCTCAGAATAAACTATTTTCATCACTGAATGCACAAACGAAAGGAATATAATCTTTATTTCCTTGAGTTATCTATCAAAATGATCCATTTCTTATCAACTCAAGCCAGTTCTACGGCTAGAGGCATGTCAACACAAAATTTCAGAAATGAAAAACAACCACCACATGTATACAAGTCAAACAAGAAGAAGCAGAATCCATCTCTTGTTCAGTATCAATATATATTTTATCTTTTGGAAATATTATAGCGAAGTCTAGCAAGATCCAAGTTCAAGAGATTTCCACATGCAAGTTAAGAACATGGCTTGACAAGACAGACGTATAACCTTGATTCTGGAGAGGAACCTGTCCAGCATATGGACAGCAGTGGCAAAGGTGTCAGCTCCAAATCTGTAGAACATCTGCAGGCATCGAAGAGAAGTCACAGCAGAGTCACGGTCATTCAGGCAAACACGCTCCAATGATTTGTCACACAAAGGCTGAAATAAAAGTAAATGAAACCAATTTTAAGAGTAAAATATGATTCTTAGATAATACTTATATGATCATAATACTTTAGGAGTACTACCACTACCTACAAAAATCCAGCCTTCCCAGGCTATACTTTGCAGCTAAGGAAGCTACAAGTTGCTGGCCCATATAGGTGGTATTCAGTGATCTTCCCTTGATATAAGACTGGCATCAAATCCGGTGTATACTTCACTTCAGTTACGATTGGAGCAAAATACATGCGCTCACAGTTACGATGTAACTGTGCAAAGGCTTCATCATTATTATAATTGGGTAAATATTATCAAAGACACACATTTTACTCCAAAAAGTTACTTAATCATAATACAACAGAAGACTAAGTGTGGGGCTGTTACATTCTCTAACCTAGGAAGGGCCATCTCCAGTATACCTATGCAAGGGAGCTTCTTGGCTGAAAACTTGGCAGGAGTATTGATTGTATGCAGAGTTGTGGTTTTAGGAAATGAGAATGATTTTCCTACCACAAATACAGTGGACATTGTCCTGGAAAGCTGCCAAACCACCTGTGAAGGTAGTCTGTGCTTATGTGCCGAGATAGAAGCTACAGAAAGTCAACTCTAACATCCAGCAGTTGCTGTTGTTAGTGACGATGACACATCCTGTCAGATCTATACAATTTGGGTCACTCAACTAAGCATATACATGAGAACCTGTCTTGAAAGACCACACCTTTTGCCAAAAAATAATGGTCTCTCATAACCAGTCATAACACTATATAATCAATAAATCTGTACATGGAGAACCTGGTCTCTCAAGACAGGTTTAACTATATATCACAGATTCTGTCTACTGTAGCTAATTAAAGCAAAAAACAGGCCTTATACGAAAGATGAACCAAATAAAGGCCTCAAGTGCAGTTAAAACAGTTGCTTAGTCAGTTAGGTTCAAGCTCATGATAGATTCCACCTTGAGAACAGAATCTGAATGCGTTTGGGTTTGTCTAATCAAAATTCAACAGAACATTAAAGGTTTTTGCTTTGTCCTGTGATATAATTTTAGTGGTTGTGGAATGGTATCCTTTTAATGTAACTGGATCTAACTTTTTCTGTTTGAAGAGCCAAAAGTAGGAAGTTAGCTATTTGGGGTATGGATGCTTTAAGCAAAGAAATGTTTTCATGCTCACTGAGGAAATTCTCCACTTCTCATACAATTAAAAAAAATTTATCACCCCAGCAATTCTCTCTACCACTGTTTTGAGAGCTTGTTTAACATGATCCAGACATAAAGGTTCAACAGCTCTGGATTCATATAAAACACATGCCATCATGGTTGCTTCAGCAGATGAGGAAACATTTATATTTACCACTATATTTCTGCTGCCAGAGTTATCAAGTCATTTTTCCCACTTTAAGGCAACAATCAGGATGATGCAACATTCTCTTTCCTTTTGTAGCATCTTTGGAATCAGAAGCTTATGTCTATGCAGTTTGGGAAGCATATGCACTAAAAAATAATCTGATCTATGGAAAGTGTTTCAACTACTCAGGACTTCAGATCCAGGAGTAAAGGTGTCAGCAGTTCAGTGTTGAATATGATGAGGTCAGCAATATGTAACTATTACAACACATTCATCATAGGAATTAGTAAAAGTTCATATGTAACTAAAGACAGATGAAGCAGCCATTCAAGATTTTTCCCACTTAAGGGGAGCAATCAGGATAATACAGTTCTGATTCTCTTTTGTTTTGTATCACAATTGAAATCAGAGATATTGGAGGGTAAGTGAAATTATATACATCTAAGCCATTCCAATCTAAGGAAAGAGCAGTGACTGCTCAGGCCTTTGGAGCTGGGACTGGTGAGACAAAGGTTGCAAGCACTGTATTCCATCCTGTCGCATACAAATCCATCAGTGGTCAATCACAGTGGGTACATATGTGACTGACAACGCAGGGATGATGCAACAATTTTGTCTGTATTAGTTGGTTGTTCAGAACAGTGAATCTGTGAATAAATTTAGTCTGCAATGACTATTACAAACTTATACATGGTTTTGTCATTGATGACACTACCTTATACATCCCTTGCCTTCTCAAATACACCATAATGTTTGACAAGATGAGAATACCCTTTCCATATAGTTTTTCTATGAACCAATGAAATACTTTCAGTATGACATTAATCTCTAGGTTATTGATATGCAATAGATGATCCTGAATGGGTAACTGTCCTCCTGGAATGATAGAAGACGTGCACCCCAGCCCATTATGCTTGCATCCAAACAAAATGCCAACTTCAGAAGTTGTACATGAAAGGCAACACCTGATGAAAGCTGAGTGAGGTTCTTACATTTGAGATGGAACCTCATATGCATGAAGACAGGTAATTTGTTTGTTCTATTGTGCAAAGTTTCTGCCTCCATTGGGAGAACAGAATCATTTGTAAAAGCGTCATAAACAGATGACCTAGGACAATAAGGTCTGCTGCTACATTAAATAAACCCTACAGGTGAAGGAATTCTTTGTGAGAATTGAAGTCACAATTGAACTTAATTTCTTTCAAAGCACATTCCCGAGAGAGACATATTCTGTTCAGATGTGTTATGAACTCAATAATGATCCTTTACTCTCTGCTTCTTGTACTTGAGAATTGTGGCCTTCTATGAATACAAGTCTGTAGAAGACTACTTTCCAGTCAACCAGATCAACAGATCCGAGATGACACTGGTGAAAACTGTCTACAGCGGCAGTCAACCAGGTCAGCAGATCTGAGATGACAGCGTTGAAGACTGTCTACAGCGGCAGTGAACTGAACTAACAGATCATCCCAACTGGGATATGGTAACTGCATGCATGCATGCTTTCAAAACAGCTTTATTCTGATCTTGACTTAAATTTGGAAGGCATTATGGTTTTATCATCAAAACAGAAGTAGCGCAATTTCCTCTAGAACAGGCCAATATGGTTATGTGAGAAAGCTGCCAGTAGCTTCCCATGGGTAGGTGGTCCTTGTTTTTTTCCCAGGGTTTTCCCTCCACCAGTTATACTGGCTGCCATGTATAGCTCCTCTCGCTCTGAGAAATGGTGTTGTTCTCAAAAAAAACATTATATATATATATATATATATATATAACAAAATAGATTCTTTGCCTCTTATAACTGATACATAAGCAAAAGTTGGGAAAAACAACAATAATGAAAAGTAGGTCAGGAACAAGGAGGCCAACTAGCGGGACAAGGACAAAGCACTAATGGGATCTTGGAGGGTGAAGCCCCTGGGAAGCTAAAAAGAAGTAATTCTGACACTATATTTTTGCATGAAAATTGTAAATGAACAATCCAAAATTCTGAATCTTTATAATGATACATACATCCCTTGAATCATTAATATATATATATACACACACACACACACACACACATATATACGACTGCTCCAGTAAGTGCCATATTACCAAATAGGCAGAGTAGGCACTGGCCTTATGGGCCCCATGCCTTTTAGGGACCCCGTGACAACAGATCAAAATAATACTGATAAAATGTTTTAGGAGATAATTTGCGAGGAGGACCCCAAGATTTTGACTGCCTAAGGTCCTCCACAGGGTTTAATCTTCCACTGGCTCTGGTGGCCTAAATGGTTAAAGCATCCACCTTGGACATGGGAGGTCAAAGGTTCAAAACCCGGCTGAGTCATGCTAAAGACTTTTAAAATTGGTACAAGAAGCTGCCTTACTTGATGCTCAGGTTAAAGATGTTAGTGTTAGGACTAGTCAGCCTGGTGTCCGGATAATGTGGTTGGGAAAGACGCTAGGTTAAAAATCTAAAAATCTAAATCACACACACATACATACACATGCACACAATCCTGGTACATGTACTTCCGAAATGCCTATCAGCATAAAAAAAGGAAATGTATCTGCAATCAATGTAATAAAAAATTACAAAATTATCATCATATATTCCAATCTTTTGTTATTATTTATTTATGAAATTATGACTTTTGGTTTAAAAAATAAATAATTTATTCAGTATAAATTATTAGGATAAAAACTGTTCCTTTCTTTCTTTCTTGTCTAAATGAATGTATTTGGAGTGTTCTCACCATGAAAGTCAGTTATCAAACACACACAAACACTATATCTCTCACTCTCTCTCTCTCTCTCTATATATATATATATACACACACACACACACACACACACACATATCTATTGCATAAATCTGTGAAATAAGATAGTTACTCTTTGAAGTTCAAATCAGGAAAAAGGAGTGTGCTGATTTGTAACCATACTGAATTGGTGAGAAGAATAAAACAATAAATGCAGTTATTATCTCTGAATTTAGCATGGGGAAAATTCCAGTTGTCCACAAACAGAGACTACAATGCCAAGATAATGCAACAAATTATGTTTTTTTTAATATTAAAAAAAACTTCCATGAAGCTGCAGAGGATGTGGTGGGGGAATAGAGAAAACAATGGAAGAGTTATATATATGGAGGTACAGATTCAGCTAAGGTGTCTCAAATAATTCAGTGCCTTCTGTCTACCAAGTTAAAGGGCATTGAATTAAGGAGTGAAGTATGAACTAATTCCCATTTAAACAGAACACACCTGAGAAGACTCGAGTGAATTGAATACTGCATGAAAATTTCAGTTTGCTCATTGAACAGTAAATCATAAGTTTAAAATGTAATGTCTCCAAGTGCTGATTCTTTTCCTACTAAACGCTTTGCAACAAACTGAAGCCCAAACCCTCCTCCACCAAAAAACTCAACAGATTTGCATGATTTGGAAGATCAACCTGTGGAGACATAATTTCCATCATAAGATTGGGAACATTCATCCATATTGACATGGGTATTGATTTGGAAAAGGTAATGTGCATAAATATATTGATTGCACCCCTAATGGATTCTGCATCACTCAGAATGAGTTTTCCCCTTCGACTTAGATTGTGCTCCCATTATTTTGGTCCATATTCACAACATATTTTTATGGAGTGGCACCCATGGATGCCAGACTTGAACTGTGGTTGTCATTCAGACCTGTACAACATTTTTATTTGCATTCATGCCCATGGTCTGAATTCTGTAAAGGTAAACAACACACAGCATATACAGGTGTAGGCATCCATGCATCCTGTTCTATAAACTCAAAATGTTTATGTTACTGGTCTATACACTATCTGTAAAAAAGGCCCACAGTGCACAAGTAATGATAGTGAAGCATTGCTATTAATATCATCAATCTGGTGTAAACTTACCTTTAGGAAATTATACCGGTAAAGTCATTAAATCATCACTTTTAAAAACTATAGAGTGGAAGCTATGACTATTATCTATGGAAAACTTACCTGTATATGTCTGACTAATGTGAAACTTACACTGCATGAAGCATTCATTATCAATAAAAGCTACTAACCATACCATCAATGTATCAAGCTGAGGGGCTGCACTTGGTAGGTGACAAAATATTGGAAATGTAGATGGAGTATACTTCCCATGGGAAGATAAACTGCTTCAACTCCAAGCAAGATTATGAGATCTCTCATCAGCTGAGATCATGCTACTTAGCATTAACCAAAGTAGTTACTGAAATATACATGGGTTTAGGCAACAATCCCTTTATCAAAGGGCGTCACTGTGACTGCCACCTAAGTGGACAGACGTTTAGCTTCCATAGCTAAGCATTCTAGCCTTGGATGGCTGGATTTGTAAAGCAGCGGTATTAGTCCTTTGGTAACACGATTAGCTAAATGCAGGTTGGTCTACCAACATTTTTCACGCCGTCAGCCACATCGACCAAAAATGTAAAGTTCGTAGGTCATACATGATATATATTATGATAATTATAGAACTGACTTTTAGTATGAGTGCAGGCCACGAAAAAAAAATACCCACGGGCCACAACTGGTTAGGTTAATGTATTTGACAAAGAAATTTCTGCTGTAAATTTGTGAATACAAATGACATGTATATTCTACAAAGAATATGAGATAGACCTAAACAAACTTATCATGACTTCATCTAATGTTAATAGTAATTATTGGGGTCTAAAAAATACATTTACCAATTTTGGAAAAACATGATCTTCATGCTCCCTCTCTGCCATCTCTCTGAGCTGATGAAACTTATCTTTCACCTAAAATGTAGGGAAAATATACATTATATACATTATCAGCTGCATGTACCGTTTTTATAAATCTTTGGTATGACTCAGCTGGGTTTCAAACCCACGACCTCCTGCATCTGACGCAGAGGCTCTAACCACTTAGGCCACCAGAAGAGTTAAAATTGTAATTGAAGGACTAGATTAGTCTAATTGCTCAATTAGATGTAAATTACATAAACAAAGATAAATAATTTTTTTAAATTTCCAAAACAAATTATAAAATTTGAGACAAAATAAACATTTATCTTAATTGCCATATATTAGGCTAATAATATAAGAATATAGAATAAGCAATAAAGTTAAGTTTTAGATAAGAAAAGTCTTCTGTGGATTCAGACTTGGGTTCAATTACAACGTAACAGGTGTAAATGAGTAGTTAACTACAATAACACTATTTTTGTAACTGTAATTGTAACTGAACAGACATAACATCGAGTAATTGAAAGTTTAACAAGCACATCATAATTGTAATTGATGAAAGTAATTGAAGCCAAAAAAGCAATGACATTAACAGAACAATATAACAGATCTGTTAATTTTAATTTTTAATCCAAATATTAAATTTTTGATATTCAGTTGTCTATTACTGTCATTTATTTTTCAAGATGGTATTTCTTATACTGAAAATGATTTTAAATCATACTTTACAAATAAACATAATGACTCATAGCAAGAGAAAATATATACATACATTTGTATTTGCCACTTAGGTATAATCTACCTTCTATACAGTATTCAAGTAGGCCCCTAGTGTGGTGTTCCATTAATATACCACAAGAGCACCATCATAAAGGGTATATATTATGTCAATATACGACCAGTTACAATAAAAAGTATAAAATCATTTTTTCCTCCATTACTTTGATCTCTTTTCAATACTTGTATACTGTTTTGGGAGACACTCTTCGATTTAGAGGCGGAATCCGAGTATAATCCCTGAATAGGAGCTCGTATTGTTGCTTTTAATTTACCTTTAATATATGCAATATGTTATTATATATATCACGTATACTATATATTGTAAAATTATAAGTAACGTAAGGAGATTCTATGACAACCAACCACTAAGGTTTAATCAAATTTAAGTTTGTCAGAGGCAGCTATGTTCAGACCTGTCCGTGTACGTCCAAGTATCGTGCAGACATTGCATTATATTTTAACAAGATGACATGATATGAAGCCATAGCATTATAAATATGAATGTGTGAAATATTACCTGGATAGCCAAGCCTGTTGTTCCACAATTTATATGACCAATATCTCGGAGTTCCTTTAAGATGTGGGCCGGTCCACAAAACTGGACGTACTCTGCGGTTGCATTTACTCGCACCTGCTCAACTGAAACACTCTCAGGAGCGTCAATAGCAACCATTTTGAGATTTGATGCAGGTGAATGCAGTAAGTGCGAAATACTGGAGTATATTTATCTCAAACAGTTAACCTTGATGTCTTCTGCCCGAACTTCTCTTCCTTTGTTTACAGACGACAGTTCTGTTTGATTGGAATGACAGTTGTTCAAATGCGAGCGCCTATGCGGAAAAGATTTTGATTGGTCAATGTAAAGTTTTTGCGGTCAAAGTGTTAGATGAAACTATTTCATTGGCTAATCTAGTAATTTGCATATCGCTATATTTAGTAACATAAACGTAAACAAAACACAAGAAGGCTATAGTTGTTTGTATAGTAATTATGTATTTATTTGTATTCACTTATTGGAATATATAGTATATAATTAAATCGAAGTTTAAATGATAAAATCTCCAGTGGGTTATACAAGATAAAACAATATTTTGACGGATCAATTATGCACCGCCTCACGCTGTACTGTAGACATCAGCAAAGAAAGTAGATACAAAAATGTATTTACTGAAAATTATTAGAAGTTGCAAATTATCTTCCAGTAGTAGTAAAGTTTCAAAGGGTCACCTACATCATAACATTTTCCTTGATTAATATGAGTTTATTTCGTCTTGAAAATTATTTTCTACAGGATGCGCGTAGTTATACAAGAACTAAGCAAAAAGTAAACTATTTTATCAGTTTAAGGAAGATAACTCAAATTCTCTCTTCATTTTACTTATATTTCGTTAGACATTACGGCAGAAATGTGCTAAATGTAGAAGCAGAAAGTGTGTGGGCCAGAGGAAGTCTTTGGTTCGAACTCTGGACCTGTCTTTTGCCAAGGTAAATGAATATTTTCTTGAAAATTTGTTTTAGGTCACCGAAATCCCAACCAATGTCAAATTTTCTTTTTGACAGTTCGCCATTTTGGTTTTGTAACCCATTTCAGTGAAAATACTAAATGCAGAGTAACAGTTAACTGCCAAAGCATTTAAATTTTGTACAATTTATATTTTATAATAAAATCTCTAATGGTTTTAAAACAAGATAAGTAAATGTTGGTTTTAATCCAACATTTATTTTGCCACAAAATGTGTAAATTTAGTACTGTGTATACCTATAGAAAGATCTGGTAATTCAGAGAAGTAGGAAAACTCCAGAGATATTTTCAGAACAGATGTAAAGTGTTAATTTAAATTGCTTATGAAACAGTACTATCAGATTTGTTGCAATATTTTAAAACATGATACATGGATTATGATACACGATTTGTAGATTAGTATTATATTATGAGGCTGGTATGCAATTCAGTGCCAACAAAGATTTTGCAATCTTTGCATATTTAAGTTGGAAGATTTTTTTTGGTGGTGGGTTGGGGTTGTTGTTTTTTTTTCTTTTTAATATTTTTGTCTGTACATCATAGTAAGCATTGGTGAATGTACAGACATGCAAACTAAAATTGACCTATTTTCAGATGATTTCTTAGGAATATAAATTAGTTTCATATCTGTTTATAAATACATTGATGCAGTCACACTGGACTGTTAAGCAACATGTGGTGTGTGATCATATTATAAATGGTAGCGATAGGACAGCCAGAAGAGAATGAATGGAAAGGCAGGAATAAGTAAAAGTGTCAGTGTACATTTTCATCGCTTCATACTGAGACCAATCTGGCTGCTTTAGCGGTGATGAGATATGAACCTCAAACGGCATAGCCCTGAGAATCACTTGGTCTTTCTAGCTGACTAGTTCATTAGAATGTGATTTTGGAAAGCCCCTGCTTGTGAGATACCAAGGTAGGAGCTTCTGCAGTTATTGATGGTAATTTGTTCCAGGCTTGTCAGATGTAATGATATTACTATATCGAGTCTTGATTCTTTTTTCTACAACAAACTCTGACTTAGAAAGAAAAATGTTCTGCACTAAAGTATTTGTTGCTTGGGTTTTGTCACCAAAAGTTGTAAACACCTGTCGTTTTACAGGTCACTTGGATCAGCAAGAAGGGGGTTGAAGATGAAGCTTCACAGTGGTTTGGATGCTAGGCAGCTAATGCAGATGCTTGGAGATGCTCTGATCAAAGAAAAATCCCAATGGATGCCTGGCGCTTACAAGATTGAAATGCAGTCAGATTCTGTAAGCTGAGTTTGGTGCAATACTAGTTACTACATATAAATGTGTTCTATGCATCAGCATCCCGGCTGCAATATGTATTTGCCTCTTAAGTGTATTTATATTCATGCAAAGTAATTACTCACCTCCTTAATGTGAGACAGAGTGGGACTTTAGCAATGTATAGTTTTAGAATATCCGTACTACCAATTACCAAACACCGATTAAATCTTTACATTCTTTAACTTAACTTCGCAAGTCGTCAGAGTATTACTACGATGACTCATCCAACAGGAAATTGATGATATGAGTTTAAAAAGAGCACAGAAACTATAAATGGTTATAAATTTTAACTGATACCTAAATTACAGTATTGCAATTGCAAGGTAGAGAAAACGTTTAATCAACTACCACTTGAAGATAAAATTTGTTATTTTACTTTCTGAAGCTTAACTTTAAACTGGTTTTTGAAAAGATTTTTAAATTACATGTAGTTTGAAACAATGCCTGTTACATATATACAAGAGCACATGTACATGTCCCCAAGTGTCTTCATACTATATTCATACTATATTGTTTGTCCTAATTTCATTGTTGCTGATAAAACATTACCATAACTATTCATAGACAACACAGAAGCATTGAAGTCGATATGTGAATGAGCTAGACCCTTCTTTCCAAATTAATTTACACAGCCAAGAATAAATATGGCATCATGCATGATATGCAGTTGCATCCATTTTTTAGAAAGAGGGATTTTCTTAATATAAATTTAAGCTTCATTAAAAAAATACAAATTGCAAATTTATTGATTTATTATTTGCTTATATCATGCACTGGTTAAATAGCATATATTTTACTGCGTTGTTTGGTTGTATTTTCACAAATATTAGTGATGTCAGAAAATAACCTTGACCTTCTAACACCTATAAAATTCTACAGTATTATTATTAGCATTATTCCATACATTTTCTGACCAACATGTTTACATTATTTTGGCAAAATTTTCTTATAATATTTACACTTTGCTTTCAGTAATTTGTATATTTTCTGCAATTTAATTGCCAAGTGAGTTGTGAAAACAGACAATCTAATGACAAGGTACTTTCTAGACAAAGTTATAACTGCCATTATTACCCTATGTCAGGTTCACTTAAGATTTCAGTGAACAAAATAATGCAAACTTGGCTCATAATATCTTCCCATTTTTTTTTAAAGATTAGAAAATGACTTTCACTTGTTGTATTCGTGAAACATATATATATGATTAAGTTTTGAAACACAAGTTGGTATGTTTTCATTATCAACATTTTGAAATACTGATAACTTGTGCAAATCAAGCAGTGATAACTTGTTCGTGAAAGGGTTAATGGTGATTAAGTTATGACTGCATTTTCAAGAGTGTTTGTCAGTGCAGTTGATATCAACACCAGCTATTTGATGCATACAGTTCACCTTCGGATACAAACACAACATTGAAACTACCTGGCTAGGGTTTTGGAGCATCTCAGACATCACATATTAATATCACTTAACATCCATCATGTAAAAAAATCACAGGGCAAGTTGTTTTCATTTTCTTAATAGAAAAAGGTAAAGTTTACATTTTTTAGGCAATAGACTGACCCCTGGGATGGTAGAGGAACGGTCCCTTCGAGGGCCTCGTATTTTACCTTATTTTGAGATCATATGAAAGGTTTTTATTTTCATACAGTTTGTACCTTATATATATCATAGCAGAATGTACACTGAGTTGATGTTGCCTTTTACCTTAGCAGGAGGTAAACAAGACATGGCCAATAGTCATAGTTTTCCATCATATTTCAGATTAGTGGTGGACAAAGAGACGATGTGGTCAGTTGGATTTTGTCCCTCAATGCAAGATTCTATTTCAGTCCTGAAACGCTGGCTCTCTGCATATCAATGATAGACAGATTTCTTCAGCTTGTTAAGGTATGTATTGAACTCGTGCATATAGAACTTGTGCATGAACATGTACTATTTAATATTAAGCTGAATCAAAATAAAAATGAATATATCAGGTTGGAAAATTCACTTCTCAAGATGTATTTTAATCAATATCAAAAACTTAAGAAACAATTTACAAAATATTTATTTAGTCAAAAGGGCTTAAGTTTCTGTCAAGAGGTACTGTATACATTATTTCTTGCTTGGATATGGTAGCATCAGTACTTCCATCAGCAAGAAGGAAAGGAATTTACTGAATTCAGACCTTTCCTAACACTGTCTCTCACGACTCTATCAATTGTTTGACAGACCAAAGCCTTCTACAATAAATCTGTTCAAGTTTAAGACTGGAGTGCATACTGCTTTTCCACATGAAAAAATGGTTTTCCTTATTGGGCTAGTGTGCATACTGCATTTCCACATGAAAAAATGGTTTTCCTTATTGGGCTAGTGTGCATACTGCTTTTCCACATGAAAAAATGGTTTTCCTTATTGGACTTGTGTGCATGCTGCAGTTCTACTTGAAAAATGGTTTTCGTTATTGGGCTAGTGTGCATACTGCTTTTCCACATGAAAAAATTGTTTTCCATATTGGGCTAGTGTGCATACTTCTCTTCCACATGAAAAAATGGTTTTCTTTATTGGGCTAGTGTGCATACTTCTTTTCCACATGAAAAAAATGGTTTTCCTTATTGGGCTAGTGTGCATACTGCATTTCCACATGAAAAAATGGTTTTCCTTATTGGGCTAGTGTGCATACTGCTTTTCCACATGAAAAAATGGTTTTCCTTATTGGGCTTGTGTGCATACTGCAGTTCTACTTGAAAAATGGTTTTCCATATTGGGTGTAAGCTGTATTAAAGAGAGCTCAGTTTATTTGTTTTTCATTTCATTCACATTTACTTTAAATATGGCCTTTCCTGGTGGAATGTGAACCTGGCATCAGGTATATTCTGCACATGCTGGCTATAGTGTTGTGTTAGTTGTGTCATATTTGATATTTTTGTTGCCATGGTCTCATTTATATTGAGGAAAGGTGCCTTATACTCAGCGGCAGGATTGTTTTATCCTTCCATTTTCATACAGATTTTGCTTCAAACAATACTACACGTTTAAGTTGATCTTAAGTATAATCGATTAAAACATTCAAGACTCATTCCTGTTGTTTAATTAATTTCATTACAGTGTCTTGGTGGATTGAAATCAGATAGTGATCTGATCAGGAGAAGTAAACACATTGTAACAAGTGATAATTAATCATTGGGGTAGATGCAAGCATTCATTATGGCCAGAGGGCGTAAATAGCCAGAAAAGGGAGATAAAGTGATTAATGTATGAAAATGAGGCGCTTGCCCTAATTTTTCAAAAATATGAAAGAGCACTAGTCATGGAGTAGCGCCATGAAAAATGTTACTTGTCTGACTTCAAAAGTGTATAGTTCCCAACATTGGACTATGGGAGTTGATTAGCTCTGATGTTGGGCTATGGATCTTTGTCAGCCCTGATGTTGAGTTATGGGAACTAATCAGGCCTGGGTATATCTGCTCAGTGATCAGCAGATTCACTTCTGTCAATTAATTATATATATATATATATATATATATATATATATATACACATAACACTATACCTACTTAACCTACTTTTAAAAAACTGTTGGAGGGCTTAATAAATGCCTCTCTCTCTCTCTTCATGAACCTCTCGGTAGAGCATTCTTGCAAAGGACATGCACAATAAGCCATGTCCATTTTATTGAGACTATGTCTACTCCACATGGTCATCCATGGCAACTCTACGAGTGAAAGCATGATGTCCAGAGCTATTCTCCACAAACCATGGTGTCAGCTCTTTGATGCATGGAGAGAAAGTTTTTCTGTATCCTCTCCACTTTTTACCCAGCGTAGTGCTTGATGTTTTTAAAAAAATCATTTGAGCTGTACTGTGAGTAGTCTAGAATTACTATTTTTATTTTTGAACCTTTTATTTTTGCTGTCTTAAAAGAACACTTTGGTCATCATGAATGTGGAAACAAATGGAAATTATACCTCCATTCATTTGTTCATGAGTCTGAATTCAAAAGAAAATTGCTGAGTAATTTAAATAGGTTTAGATGACTTTGAGTCCAGGGTTTTCAACTCCACATGGGGGAGAGGGGTGTTGACAAAAGACAGCAAGATATACCCAAAATTAACAGAAGGAAATATGTAATTTTGAAAGTTTTATTACATTTGAGGAATACTAAAATTCTTACAAAATACATACTATCAATAATCAAATGTAAAAATTTGGTGTTCATTTCTTTTCTAATTTAAATTGTACACCACTCCCTTGATAACTCGCACCCTGATAACTAGTGAACTTTTTGTAATGTGGGGTCGTGGATCCCATTTTTTGTACTAGAAAGTATCGATAATTTGACCCCTATTTGTTGAACATGAAGAAAATCATGATCAAAATTGGTAAAGGAAACCTTGATATATCACTCATTTTATTATCAGAAACAGCTGCTATGACCTGGAAAATTGAATCAACATTATGAAATTATCGACTTTTAATAAGTAGTCATATATTTTGTTAAAATTTCTTTCCAAACAACATTCTTGGTACACTGTAAATAACAGTAAGCAACGAAATTTCGATCAATGAAAATGGCACTAATGCCTACTTGAGGCAACACTATAATAAATAAATACCAATTAAAAAAGTTTTTTGTATCAAGTGAAATAACTGTTCGTATTTATTAGTTCAATTTAAGTGTAATGATTATGAATACAATGTGCAGTGTTGTATTCAAGTGTGAAATATGTCAATTTACCCTAACAGCTATGACCGCAAGTGCTTCTGTGAGAACCTAAGTGCTGATGATGTTTTGATAACTAATTTTCTTATGCATTTGTTGCAATCATATTGGTATTTTTTGTATTGTTGAACTGAATTAAAAGCTTACCATGTTAGTCTTTTGTATGAAATACAGGTGGTGGAATAAATAAAAATTTAAAAGACATGCAAAGCCAACCTGCATAAGAGCTAGTGGTCCAGGTTGAGTGACAGATCATCTAACACTTATTTTTTGTAAATGTAATGTAATTAAACTACCTTAAATTAGCATAATCATTCACAAATGTGATCATAGATAGCAAGACAACCAAACGAAATGAGCATTTATGACATAAAATTCTGTTTCACAGATACTTTTATTATTGAGAAGCTAGTTTTAGAGTTTGTAGTTAATTTGTAATTATTGAATTGGCACTCTGTGATTTTCTCACAGATGAGAAGTTTCACTATTACTTGCAATGAAACCATTGCATCAGTTTTTATTAACACATTAGTCTCTGTGCCAAACAGCTAGGCAGTCCCCTGCAGCATATTTGCAGAGATCACCTAGAACAGTGTTAACCTTACCAGTGCCTGTATCCCTGGGACTTGCTGACAACACTTGGCTTGCAGATTTATATAGAGGGGGCTACTTGCAATAAATTTGTTATTATTTTATTTGTATTTGTTGGATTAAGCTGAAATTTGGCACAGCAGTTCTCAATAAAATTACATAATGGTATAAATTTCATGCTACATGCAGAAATAAAACTCATGCATAAAGGTGAAAACAAACAATCTACTTACCAATTTACTTCTCTTGGCTTGAATAATCCATAAAATTCATTATGAATTCACACAGAATTATTAACACCATCAACACATGAAATAATTCTATTTTATGTACACAGAAATTCCACTCGTCATCTCTCTTGTAAACTTGACATCCTGTGAATACTGTACACAGATAGACATATTTTCCTTGCTCTTTACTGAACTTTCTTCCTTAGAATTCTTACTGAAAATTTAAAAACTAATAAAACACTTAACAAACCTTGAATTATGAACACTCATGCTAACAAAATTTATTTCCCAAACATTTATTTAACAATTCTTCAAAAGAAAAAAACTCTTCAAGAAATTAAATTCATTTGCATCAGGGTCTAAATCCATTGCTGGCCCTTGTGTTGGTCCCGTGTATGGCCCCTTGTCAGTGTGTGTTTTATCATTTATGATCCATCAATCAGCTCTTATTTCATTTTCTTCTTCTTCACAAATCCTCTTCAATGTTTTCATTCTCATTACTGCTGTTATCTCCAATAGCTATTTCGATGTCACTATCAATCTCATCTGATTAAAATCCTGAAAATTCTTTGCCAGAGTCTGTCAAGTAAAGGTCTGCCCCTAGTTGGCTGATCCTTATAAATTTGCATCATTTTCAGATCTACATTTTTTCACTATTTCTGCTATCGAAGTCAAATTTTTACCCTTTGTTCAGCAATGTTCAATCTATCTGTGTAAGCTGAAATTGTATTGGTTAAATTGCCTGCATAATTTGGAAATGGCTTCAAATCAACCAATGGCTTGCGCCGATTTAACTCGTCATGCAGGATACAGGTCTAGACAAATACTGCCAATTCAAACTTGGTGCTCAAGATACAAGATAGGTAAACTTGGCCATGTTATCGAGGCACTTGGGAGATGAGGGAGGTAAAGTACAACGAACAATAACAAAAAATGACGCCTGTTTCACGAACTATGTATTCTGTTTTTTTTGAGCATGTGGTTTTTTTTAATAAATTTTATATATGAAAGGAATATTGTTTGATTGTGAATTTGAATCAATAAGTGGTCTTGTTCCCTGATCAGTATGTTTCTTGCATTTCATTCCACTATCGTAGGGAGCAAAGGAATGAGCTAATGGATCAGGGAACCAGACTACTGAACAACAACATAAAGCAGTGGTGTAATACACAGTGTTTTCATGTACATGTAACGGTTGTTGAAACTAGTTGGAATATTATTAACGAGCTCTCATTGGTTGGGCATCTTGAAAATAAAGGTCATTTTTTGTATCTAAAAATAAATAACTTCATTAGAAAAAGTGCTTTATTGAAAATATTTCCGACATGACTTTGAAACGAGTATTCAGCCATTAGACACCAGTTCTCTGCCCATCACCTTCACGGGTTTCTCTGTGTCCAGCGCAGAAGGCATCATTTCATATTGTTATCAAGGTCTCTCGACAACTTGCACCCTCGTTTATAGTGCATTTTATGTTTTTGGGCCCAGTTGTGTTTGAGTTATTGAGGGAGAAGTTATATGCAAAATAGCTTTTAACAAATAATAGAAGAAATAATTATAAAATGGAAGTTTTTCAAATATATTGACAATAAATGGCACCAAGGTTTTCGTTCGAAAATACAATATTTTTATTACATTTCAGGTAAAACCCAAGTATCTGCGATGCATTGCAATCAGCTGTTTCTACATAGCTGCCAAAACACTTGAAGAGGATGAAGTAA
Source organism: Sinohyriopsis cumingii (assembly GCA_028554795.2). NCBI lineage: Eukaryota > Metazoa > Mollusca > Bivalvia > Unionida > Unionidae > Sinohyriopsis > Sinohyriopsis cumingii. The sequence continues at coordinate 10,465,288 of CM068829.1, read as the reverse complement.
GTTGAATGCATAGGACATGGCTATTCCATTCAGCACTTTTAGATTTTTTGTCAGTATTTTTCCAGTCTGAGCTTTTCACATAAAGAAAGGCAACTAGTACAAGTTTCCTGGAGTGGAAAGTGAAATGTAGAATTTGCATTCTCATACTCAGTGTATTTAGCTACAGAGGCTAGTCTTAGAGTGCATCCTGTTGACCTTCAGATGCTAGTCTTAGAGTGCATCCTGTTGACCTTCAGATGCTAATCTGAGTGCATCCTGTTGACCTTCAGATGCTAGCCTTAGAGTGCATCCTGTTGACCTACAGAGGCTAGTCTTAAGAGTGCATCCTGTTGACCTTCAGAGGCTAGTCTTAAGAGTGCATCCTGTTTTCCTTAAAAAATGACTCGGAGAAGAACCATAGACCCACAGGAATCTACTGGCAAGCTTTCTCGCATACCGACATTGACAAAGCCAAGACTTTAACTTGAGTGGACAGAGGTGATATGTCGGAGTCATTTGTAAAGGCAAGTGCCTTAGACCAACTTGAGTGGACAGAGGTGATATGTAGGAGTCATTTGTAAAGGCAAGTGTCTTAGACCAACTTGAGTGGACAGAGGTGATATGTAGGAATCATTTGTAAAGGCAAGTGCCTTAGACCAACTTGAGTGGACAGAGGTGATATGTCGGAGTCATTTGTAAAGGCAAGTGCCTTAGACCACTTGGCCACCCTGGGTAACATAATGCCCAGAAGGAATTGAGGAAGAGATTAGTTTATATTCTATATTTATTTATTTAGCTTAATTCCATTTTGGATTAATAATTTGCCAAGATACTCAAAGAAGAAACAAATGACCATATTCCATTCACATTTTTCTTAAGCTTTAACAAACTTCTCCACAGCTGTTTTAGTATTTGAATTCTTGTTTTAAATGTCCATGTTCCTTTGTCTTGATATGATTAAGCAACGAAAAACATCTCTCATAGCCACTGACATTGTAGCAGTGATAAAGCTGAAACACTGGAAACAAGTCTGAGTGCATCCAGCTAATAAAAATGTCTTCTTGTTTTGCAGTCAACGAAAATGACCTATTCCATGATTCATTCCACAAATCTCTCATCTCTTTTGATGTTCTGTTTTCTTTATCTAAACTACTTTATATTTGACAATCTAGCGAGAATCACGTTAACTTGCAGCCTTGCGCTTGATACCAAAGAAAATATGTAATGTTGCCATTGTTAGACTACACATGTGATAGTCTGGATTCAGCCATTATGGGTATGTGAGAAAGTTTGCCAGTAGCTTCTCATGGGTTGGTGGTTGTTTCCAGGGTTTTCCCAGGTTCTTCCTCCACCATTAATACTGGCCGCCATGCATAGCCTATCGTGTGCTGTAAAATGGCATTAAACCCTACAACAAGACGTGTTAGTCACTGCTAAACAAAAGTATATCCGTGTATGACACAGAAAAACAGCTGATTTTGATGATGATGAATGATGGTTAACATTTAAGTTTGTATTCAACCAACAATGAAAAAAATCACAATATTTTGGCACTATTTTTCTCAATACGATAGGCAGTAAAATACAAGCATCAGTGGTGATGCATGGAAAATCACTAGATTCGCTGCACTGCATTGTAATTTCAAGATGAAAGATCAGCGTTTGTTGAAAAAGCAAAAGTTGGGGGATTAAGAGAGTTTCATCTTAAGATCACAGTTTTGATTACTTCTTCTGATTACCAGAAATTAAGTTTATATCCTGAAATTCAGGATTGTGTGAATACAGTTTTAAAGATATTTTACTGGAAGCTTGTATGAGTGAGAGAAAGGGAAAAGTAATTCGTACTTGTAAATTCTTTTAATTATTCCTGAATTTAAAATTCCCCACTTTGTAAATCATCTGAGACTGGTCCCCACTGTACTAAATACCATTGATTCATGCATGCTACATCAACTTCATAGTTCACATGAAAGAGTGAGACCAAGTTTCCAGGAAGAAAATATTGGCAACTAAAATAATATAAATGTTCTTCTGCAGGTAATACCTGGCACAATAGATCTTGTGAAGACAAGTCAATGTGGATACTCTGTGGCAGAAATTTTGCGTATGGAGGCCATTATATTACAAAAACTTGACTGGAACATCAAGGCTGTAACACCAGTCGATTTTCTTCACATTGTAAGTATATTTGTTAATTTAAAGCAAATTTGTTGCTTGTGGAGTTTAGTCTTTTCAAAGAAAAGAAATTACAAAAGGGATTGTGAATTTGATCAGAAAAAGAAAGAAGTTATAAGATAGTTTTAAAGGACTTTGCTGATTTAATATGCTTCAGAATAGTGTATAATACACAAAGTGGATTGATCATTCTATGCATCTTTTGGTGAAGAGTGAAATTGGGTATAGTGGATTGACCATTCTACTCATGTTCTTGTGAAGATTGATGCTGGGTGTAGTTCAGTGACATACTGGTTTAATTCAGCCATTTCTTGTACTTCACTGCTTTTGTGCTAATTTCACATGATATTACAAACACAAATGGGCACATACAATTAATTCAGTTCCACATAATGCAATGTTAATACATTTCCATATTAGGATACCTTTGTGGTAAGATCAACAAAATATGCAATGTTAATACATTTCCATATTATCTGTGACCACGATTTCTTTATCAGCTGTGTTCCGAAGCTTCACTTAAAGCTAGTTGCTGTTCTTTTTTCCTAAAATATTTGCATTGACAAGATATGAGGAATATATATATATATATATATATATATATGTATATAAACAAGGGTTATAAATCTATTACTGTCAAAGTGAGCACTCCGTTAACTAACTCGAATGCCAACAAGTATGCCAACAAGTTTAATTTTTACAATCAAAGCAAAACTCAGTGGACATTATTAAATCAAAGCAAATTTACAACTTGCCAGATAGATGGCAAAGACTTCAATGACAGTAGCAGTAAAATAACATCTTGAAGATAGAAGGATGCATAGGAAGCTACATAATTTCAAATAGTCCTTGACAATTCCTTGCATTGCAATTCATTGTTACACAGTAAGATTAGGGTCTTAATAGACACTAGTTTTGACGTCTGCTCGTGTACAACTTGGGTAGTCCTACAATGTTAAACATAGACCCTGATATTTCTATTTTGGGGGTCAAGGTCTTACTGTCTAGACAATGATGCTGTATATTGGAATGTGATGGAAGCTGGGAATGCCAAAATCACATAAAGTTTAAGTATATTTTTTTAATGAAATAATTGGCATCATTTTAACTGATTTTGTAATTCCTGGCTTCCATTGTATTTCAGCCAACTGAAATGTAGGCTAACAGAACTTGAAAACGTGTTCATTTGCTATTTTGAGAATTTGAATTTATTAGAAAAAAAAGATGGCAGGGTGAGTAAAGTCTAAAACGTTATGACTTTAATTTGTAGGAAAGTGTAAATATGGGCTGCCAAGTGAGATATTTCTGAAAATTTGACATCTTATTCCGATGTTAGTCCACATCAGAACATGCTAGACAGTGTCATTATTTAGGCAATAACACCTTAACCTCCAAGACATAAGTATCAGAATCTATGTCTTACATTATAGGACTATAATCAGGAGATATTGATTGATGATGGAAGCTTTATGTAGTCTATTCCAATAGATATTTTGAGAAAAGCACAGAAACCCTATCAAAATATACTTGGTCCCATTGGCCAGAGGGAATTGAAATGTGGGTACCCACAGTCTATGGCATTATTTTTATCTCATCAAGTCTATAACTGAGAATATTCCTGTGATTTTAAAGGAAAATATTAATTATATAAAATTACTTATGCCTTTCATATTTTATATGTAGTTATAGTCCAATTGTGATATTCCTCCAGAAAGGCCACTCCTCTTAGAAGGTTACTTTTCTGCTGCAGAAGGTGTCTTACAAAAGGGGCCACTACAAGGGTTATTCATGATACTTTTTTTTTCTTAATACAGTTCAGCTAGTTGTACAATAGGTTTTCATGTCTTAAAATGACTTTAGTTTTTGAGGCTATTTCTGAATAGAAATGATAGTCCTCTTTAATAATACAGCTTTGTAAGAGCATGATACAAAGAGAATTAGAGGAATTAAGTAAATTAAATATCTAATTGTTTTTTTTTTGTCATTGATTGTAGATCCATGCAATGCTGGTGTGTTACTACCCCCAGTTGCTGAGTGGTCTGCACCACATGACACCCTCCAGACACCTAGCCTTGCTGTCAAAGAATCTTTTCATCTGCCTGTGTGATCACCAGCTGGCTGTAGGGTTCTGTCCCATCACCCTGGCACTAGCTGTTATAAGCCTGGACTTGGAGCAAATCACTCCCAGCTGGTTGACAATTGTAACTATGATCCAGCAGATGGTAGAGGTAAGCTTTTTTTATGTTCCATACTCAGTTCAGTATATAATGTTACCCACTTTGTCTGTCTGATGGCTTTGGTTGTTTCTAGTTTCAGGCATAGGCAGGGCATTAATGTTTATGACCCTACTTAAGATATTCATTGTGTTACTGAAATAACTACTTGACATGACCAGCTGGCTAACAGCATGTTCATTTTTGAAGTTGCTACTCCATTTGTTGCAGATATCAGTAAAGAACATTGACACATGAGATGGCACATCAAAAATAAACATAGAAATGATCAAATTAATAGAAAGAAGTATGCCTGCGAACTCGACTTTACCAGGATTTGTTATGCACCTGGTTAAATTTGAACAAGGCCGAAAGGTTAAAAGCTGAGTCCAATTTCAGTGTTATTTATTTGTGGTTATGTTACTTAGGTAGGAAGGGGCCCCAAGTGGCCAAGTGGTCTAAAGCGTTCTCAGTTATGAATCACTGCCATCACACCTCTGTCTGCATGGGTTCAGGTCTAGGATTCGGTCAATGTGGGTATGTGAGAAAGCTTGCCAGTAGCTTCTCGAGGGTCGGTGGTTCTTTCCGGGAATTTCCCGGGTTCTTCCTCCACCATTAATATTGGCCGCTATATATAGCCTATCGTGTGCTGAAAAATGGCATTAAACCCTACAACAACAACAGCAACATCAACTTACGTAGAATTCTGACACTATTACTTAAGCAATATATTTTCCCGATGTTTTTTGCATCATAAGATTGCAGTATGTTTTATTGCTATAGACATCAGATCTTTATACAGACTACTGGTATGAGCAATCAATACAGAGGGTATGTTTATGCATTGCTTGCAACTTGAGACAGTTGCTGGAAATTAGACACAAGTTTGATCCCTGTTTCAGACAGTTACAGGAAATTAGGAATGTGTTTGGGCTCTGTTTGAGACAGTTGCTGGAAATTTGGGACAAGTTTGATCCCATTTTCAGATAGTTGTTGAGATTAGGGATGGGTTTGATGCCTGTTTCAGACAGTCTCTGGAAACAAGGGTTGAGTTTGATCGTTTTTTCAGACAATTGCTGGAATGTAGGTATGATTTTGATCCATGTTTCAAACATTTGTTGGAAATTAGGGAAAAGTTTATCCCTGTTTCAGATAGTTGCAGGAAATTAGGGACATGTTTGATCCCAGTTTCCTGCAGTTGCTGGAAATGAATTTGGTGCCTGTTTTAGATACTATTTCAGACACTTGCTGGAAATTAGAGATATATTTGATCCTTGTTTCAGACATTTGCAGGAAACTAGGGACAAATTGGATTTCTGTTCAGACAGTGTCTGGTGATTAGGGATCAGTATCTGGTGATTAGGGATGAGTTTGATCCCATTCAGACAGTCGCTTGAAATTAGGGATAAGCTTTATTCCCGTTTCAAACAGTTGCTGGAATTAATGGGTGAATTTTTTATGCATATTTCAGACAATTGCTGGAAATTAGGTACATGTTTGATCCCAGTTTCAGACAGTTGCAGGAACTTAGGGATGGATTTGATCCCAATTTCAGACAGTTGAGGGAAGTTAGGGATGAGTTTGATAATTTTCAGACAGTTCCTGGAAGTAATGGTTGAATTCGATGCTTGTTTCAGGTGGTTTCAAGAAATTAGGATGAGTTTGATTCCAGGCAGTTGCTGGAAATAATGGTTGAATTTGATGCTTGTTTAATACAGTTGCTGGAAGCTAGAGACAAGTTTGACTCTCATTTCAGCCATTTGCAGGAAATCAGGTACATGTTTGATCCTTGTTTTGGACAATGGCTGGAAATAAGGACTTGTTTGATCACTGCTTCAGACAATTTCTGAAAATTAGATACAAGTAAGATATCTGGCACAGATTCTTGTTGGAAATTAGGGACAAGTTTGATATGTGTACATATTAATGTTCCAAGCAGTCCAAAATCATCCTGTTTATAGATTTGTTTTTCTTTCTTCTTTCTTTTGTTACTTTTTGATGAATAGCTTAAACAGATACTGATCATTACATAGCAGGTATGGGGAAAAGTAGGCCATCATGGATTGTTAATAAAATAGTAGTGGAATGAATATAAAATTTCATCAAGGACTCCTTTTATGAAATGTACAATGAACAAAGTGTGAAGTACACAATAGACATATTATGAATGAACAACAAGAAAAAACCTGGGCCAGACTATGTAGATAGCTTGCATCTGGAGTAAGGATGTACCCTGTCAAATTTATTGTCCAAAAATCAAGGTCACTATGTCCGAAAGAAGAAATAACACAATAACAATAGTTTGACATCACAGACCTAGACTAAACTCAGTAAGGGTGAAAAGATCAAAGTCATGTTCACCATTATTCATAAAAGAATGTTTTCTACACAAAAATCAGTTCACTTCCTTATACTTTCACTACAGTGTACGACTTTACATATTGGGTAAGAAAGAAGCCTTTTGGTTTTTGGTTAGAGGTCAACTTGAATTCCAGACAGATATCCTAAGTAACTTAGGTGGACGGGCTGCACTAAAAATAATCATATTGATATTTGGGTCAGCAGATCATTGTAATAATGGATCAAAGATTGATGGTTTTTGTGGAATAACTTTTATTCTTGTGCATGTTCCTTGACTAAACTTTGTATGGCTTGTACTAATTTCTGATAGAGAAACCTATAGTTCCTGGGGGTTTCTAGAGGTCAAGGTCATGGTAAGCCTAGTAAAAAGATAATGGTTTCTTTGCAGTAGCTTTAGTCCAAGACTGAATACCTTGACCTAATAGTCTGTAATGATAATTCACCATGACCCAGTAGTCTGTAATCTCAAGTCGGCCATATCCTACTTGTGATAACATAAAGTACTGTTTATATTGGGGTGGGCCTGTAATTTTCCATTCACAATGCTCTTCCTTACCAAACGAACTGCCAGTTTTAAGGCTGGCTGCAGTATGTATCTGTAAGTTTTTGGGGGTTGGAGTGTTATTAGTACTTTGTCTGTATTAGTCCTTAAAGCTATTACAGATGGCCATGTATCAGAAGTGGATTTCAAGTTGGTTCATTTGCAAAGTTTGCTTTTTAATGTTGTCAGAAATGTTTTTGCATGATTATTGCTGTGATTCTATTGACAGTCTGTCACAAATATTTTGTTCTAATTCTATTGACAATCTTACTGATTAATTCTCTATGGCAGGTTGAGGTAGAGCACTTGATTCGATGTCGAGAAGGTGTTGGACTGGTCTTGATGAAGCAGAACTTGCTCCGTATGCCAATGGCTCCTACCAGTTCATCCTCAAAAAGAGTCAAGTCCGTGAAACGTAAAGCAGTGGATGTTGACATAGAGGAAGATGTCTATGATGATATAAAGCGTCTTTACTCAGAAGATGGAGGGTTAGAAGTGTCGAGTCGGGGGATGGCATGTGGTACAGAGATAGGTCAAAATAACGATGTAGACTCGTATTCCTTGCAGGCTGTGTCTGCCAAATGTTGAAGTTAATTTTTTCTGTTAAAGAATACTGTGCAGCTTTGTAATGTCACATTGTTTTACTGTGAGAGGTATGAAGAAAACCAGTTCTTTACTAAGTTGGGCAGCTGTAGTTCACTGTATATCATGAGTTATGTGCCATTCCTTTACCTTCCATAACCTGTGGTAATGTACAGTTACAAAATTTTTCGTATTTGATATCTGATATAAATAGCAAGTAAACCCCCAACAACAGTGGCACCTCTTTAACAGAATTGCTTTTGGAATAATTTATAATTTGATGCAGCAGAATCTAGAGACAACAGTGGTGATTTGGCAGATATGCATATTTCTTCCCAGTCAGTTTATGATGCAGATTTACAACTGTAAGATATAAATGGGATCCATTACACACAGTCATGTATGAAACGTTCAAATTATTTACTAATTTTTCTTGTAAATTAGTAGGACACAGTCTGCTGCACAGTAATTGAAATGGAAGGATCGTGAAAATATAACCTGATGCCAGATTAGCAGATGTTACATCTATTTTGACAAAAATGCCACCTTTTTGTCTCTCTTTAATTCATTTCAAAATGGATCCATGCAATATTTGAGTAGTCTTGGACACATTTAAATGTAGGATCCACCAAAAAAATATTTAAAATATTGTATTAAAAATTCAACAAAAAAGAAAAAAGATTCAAAACAAAGAAAATACTTTAAAGTAAATGTGGTCTTTTATCTCATCATAATTAAAAATTTTATTATATTGTTTTATGTTCTTATCCAGTTTTCATTATGTGTATGTTTCATATTTATTTTTCATGTAAAAGAGAAAATGTGTCACTTCATCATGTACCATTATCATGCATGTGTCATCATGTGGTGATAATCTGCAAAATATGTTGTAAATATATGCATGACAAGAAGAAAAAAATCAAAATGCACTTTGCCAAAATATGATGGAGATGATTTGAACAAAGTAAGGTTTTCACACAAATTTTCAGGTGGGACCTCATAACTATAATTTTTAATTTTCATTCTTGCATCTTTTCATACATGTACATATTTTTGGTCTTTCTATTACTGTTAAGATCTGCAGGGAAAACAAAGCATGTATTGGAAATACACACATTGACTATTCAGGGTTTTGTTGCAAAAATAAGCACACATATAGCAAAATAAGCACACATATAGCAAAATAAGCACTAATTGGCCATCCAGGACTTTGTTGCAAATATAAGCAGAAATTGGCTGTTCATGATTTAATAGCAAAAATATTATTAGCAATACTACTAATAATGTGGACTTAGTACAGCACCTTATCTCGAGAAGCTCTAAGGACTTTTCAGTATTAGATAACACACAGAATCATATGACAAGATTACACACCATGAGATTATCAAACAAAATCTCTGCTGACAATAATTAGGGCAGTAAACATTATTAGGACTATTCTTGTAGTCAAAATAGCAAGTGACATTGGCTTTCCATTTTTTTAAAATGCAGAAGTAAGCCCATATTGACCTTGCAAAAGAAGCACTCATTTTTTTACGCAAAAGACAACAAAAGCAAGATTTCATCTTTGCTCTTCTGGTGTTAATTTTTATTTATAATTGGGAGAAATAGACAAGATATCTCGTTTTATTATTGCTTTCTTGCCTTCCTTAGTTGACAGTGTTGAAATAATATGCTTTCTTGCTGTAAACCTTCCTTAGTTGACCATGTTGAAATAATATGCCATGAAAGTTTGTAGTTAAAAATAAGTAAAAAAATTTTAAATTCATAAATTTTACCAACATAAACACATTTAGCCTTGACTAATTTAAACAAAGAACCTATTTGTTCTTAAGATTACTGATGCTTGTTAGGACCATTCCTTGTTTGGTTTTAATGGATATAAATTGAGTACATGTTTATTACCGGTCTCAAATTCAGATTTTAGTAAATATTGTTTCAGTAATAATTTGCAAAAGTGGACATTATAAATAAATAATGATTTTGTGTTGGTCATGTATTGAAGTTTGAATAGGTAGTCCAAATGGGATGATTTTAAAACATTTATTTCATGGCATATTATTGTCATTACACACATGGTATGTTGTCACTTTTGCAATTAGACCTTTGATATTGTCTTTAACTGTTATGTTTATTCATTGTGTGATAACAAAACTTCACATGTTGAGTCAGCATTGCCCTGTTACATGTTAAACAGGAATAAATTAAGACAGATTTAGCTACTGTTTACCATTGGGTCACCAGATGTACAAAACCATTGTGCCAAAAAACACAGATTGATCAACAAATACATTTAGTAGACCTTGATTTGCATGTGGAGCTTATTGTAAGTTAACAATAAACACAGCAGTATCTGACCAGTTACAGAATTACACCTCATTGAAAAGCACTCGTTATCGTTTAACATGAATACCAGAGTAGCAGTGTCTGTACATTTTTACTTTCATGTCATATGAGTTGGTTTGAGTGAGTGTTGTCTATTTATTTTAAGTTTTTATGCGTACTGTGTTTGATATTTTAATTTTTTTAAGTTGCCTTGGCAAAACCCTAACATAGCAATCGCTCGGCTGTGTGTCAGTCCATCCATGCACACCCAAGATTTTTTAAAAAGTTTTTTACTTTCTAACTAAATAAAAGGTGGGTTCAAGGAAAGGGGAGTCTTTTGTGTTAATATCAGGCATACGGAGAATGATGTACCTCTCTGTGTTGATTCAGAGTGTGTGTTAGCATTTTGCCATACATGTCTATGCAGATATGTGACATGTATCCAGCAACAGGTTTAACTCCCATTAGTTTGCGATTGGCATTAATCATACTTGAACTAAAAACAATCCAAGTTTTTTATTTTCATCCATTTCATAAAAGGTCAGAAAATGTAATGGCTTTATTAGCACTTGCAAAGTAGAATGAATTTATCTATGCATTTGAGTAGAAAGAAGAATTATAAGGTCGCTGCTTCTTATTCATTGTACCATTAGTGCTGTTGACAACCTTGTCCAGCAGGGCTCTGTATTAAACACTTCCATAGGCTACATATGCAATAAGAAAACAAGTTGACGATCATTGTTGTAGACTTATTTAGCTCAGAGGATAAAAGTTTACTTCTTTTTTTTGGTGGGGGGGAGTGGGTATTTGTTTTAACAAACATTTTTCATATTTCCTGGGATTTTGTTAAACATTATATTCACTATGCTAAAAAGAACATCATTTTGGAAATGGTATCTTTTTTGTATGAAGTAAAATTTATTGTGTGCACTTGAGAGAGAGGAAAACATTAAAATTCTGATCTTGTTTAATGGCTAGAGATGCATTCCAGGAAAGTGATGGGAAAATGAACATGTCAGGCATCGTAAAATGTATACTGAATGTAAAAACAAGTGTGTTAAGATGATTAAGGACTTGATATCATTAAATCATTAAGCTGTAGCAAGCTTGCAAGTGCTGTCTGTATATAATTGGAACTATTTTTTCACAGCTGCACTTTTTACCAACAGTATGCTATCTTGTAATATGTAAGTTGATGGAGATTTCCATTTGCTTGAGAACACATTTATATTAGGGCAGTTTTTGTTTTGTTATGTTATCCAAAGACACCCAGTCATCATAAAACTTGACCCAACATTTTGAATAATAAATTTTACTAGAAACTGCTAATGTGCATGTAGTGTACAAACAGTCTTTTTAAATTGGTCAGATTTGTGTAAGAATTCGAGTTGAGGAAAGTTTGATGATGGAGGGGTTCGGTTTATTTTGTGCAGATTATTCAGGTAGATTTTGTACAAAGTATATTATTTTATACTAAGAAGTCTACATGTACATAAATAAATAGATGTATTTTTAGATTCTTTGTTGAGATGATGAGTATCAGGATGGATTGAGATGTTAAATAATGGAAACAAGTTCTGTACTGCTGTCTTTTTGCTTCAAAGATTTAATGTCTGCAATCTCTTACAAGTGATAGCATATTTTTATTAGGATCTTATTTCTTTCTTGTTTTAGTTGGTTTGTTTTAAATTCCTTTCTTTTAACTTAGTGCAGTGAAATGCCTAATTTGTGAGAATGGTCACATGTTAATTGTTTTATAGTTTATTGTCCGTATTGAAATAATATTTTGAAACAAGTGATCTTTCTCAGACGAATCTGTATGTGATCTTCGTTAATCAATTATCATGAGTTTATATACATATATATAATATTTTCTGTGTGCACATGTGTCAGATATGATGTAATGACTGTACCTATGATAAAGAGAGATAAGGGCATCAGAAATTGTGCGATAATACTACAAGAAAGGAAATTAGTTGCATTCCTAGATAGTCCCATTAGAACGATATTAAACTCTTCTCGACGAGCATTTCAAAGATGAAATAAATTGAGATTAATCAGGGACTTGGATCAAAATAGTAGTTTACAATTTTTTATGTGAATAAAATTTTTTCAAGGTGGCAATAATGTTGCTGATGGTATTTTATTCCCCACCCCTCCACTCACAAGGAAGTTTCCTGGATTAATTAATGGTGGTAGTGTATGGTAGTATAGTCTGTAGCCCACATGTTTATATTTTTGAACTTTTCCATGCTGATGTTACAAAGAAGGCAACAAGATTTAGATCCTACAAGTAAGTCGTATACATGTACTAATTAATTTCATTGATGGGTTTTGCTTAGTAGACTACATTTTATTAAAATATGAATAGAATAGTTCTGGCGCTATGTACTTAAAATCACAATATCTTTTGACCAATTTGTGCATGATTAGATAACCTAAATAACAGATAAGATTAACTATTGTTAACAGATAGTAGAATTTTTCTGTTTTCCTGCAGGGATGACATCTTCAGAATGACGATTTTGTATGTAGGTTGATGTAATGAAAATGGCAAGGAATATATCCTTGCACCTGTCTGACTGTCCCTTAGAAATCTTGTAGCTGCTGCTTCTTTTTTCCATAAGCTATGTTAAAATATGACTGACATTATTGAAGTCTGGTGCACATGAGCTTATTATTCTGTCATAATGCGCTGATGAGCTCACCAGAGGTGTCCTTTTCTATTGTTAAAGAAAAAAGGCGTATTGAGATGGATTTCCACATGTAGCCTGGTAGTCCCTAAATGAAAATGGTACCAATCTTGCTTCCAGTGCTGGCATAAAATTCATCTTGAAAATAATATGATTTGCCCTTGTTCTAGATGCCTGGTTATATCTTCATTGTTCTGTCACAAAAAAGACTGTGATACTGAGCTGGCGCTAAATGGAAATTGTGCTATGATAATATCCAATATGGCCACCATGACAGCCATCTTGCAAAAATATTTATTGTTATTTCTACAGAATGGAAATTTTTTTCCGCAGTTGTAAACACCTGTTTGGAGTGGATTTCATAGAACCTACCTCCTGTGAGAGGGGACCAGCTTTGTACACATGTACGTTCCTTTTACAATCATGGATTAGTTATTAGCTCAGGATTTTGTAAAGTATATAAATAATTCTATACCAGGAAACGGGACATTTTTAATGTCTATGCATCTTGATAAATGATGCACCGTCATCTCAAAACTAAGCCACTCTCATATTTTGTGCTTCACTGACAAACATTAAATTTTGTATTTTCACCTCTATTCGTGTTAGAATTTTCGAACTAGACGAATATTTGTACCACTATAATATCACAACTTTAGAAGAAGAAAAAAATAGGCCACTTATTTGCATTTCACATTTAGGTCATACCCAAATAGTTTGTATGAATCCTTATACCAAGTGTTAAGACTCCATTGTCTTACACTAAATAAAGGAAAAGATTTTTCAATTGTGGAATAATTTCTCTGGTGCTTGTTTACCAGTTTTGTCCCCTTAAATCTATACTCGACCAACTACAACATCACTTGTATCAACATATATTTTGAATGATTGGTTGAAATTTGGAGCCGAAAGAAATGGTGCACTCTTAAGTATGACCTTTAGTTAGGGGTGTAGTGCTGTGGGAACGGCATTCCCTTTCGTTTCTGTGTTCACCAATGACCCCTCCCCCTTCGCCTTCTCTCACTTTATTGCGTTCTCTCACTTTGTTATTTACGACTGCACCACTGGCTTCAATTTATCAAAAGCCCCTGACATTTGTCAGAACAATGAAACGGTTTTCGTTTTGAGGAAATTGGTTAGAAGTTCAGCAGTTTGGAATGATTTGAGCAAAATTTCCAATAATATCCAACCATACCCAAAAATAGCAAGATCTGCTTTTTACTGATTGGCACAGGGAATCCAGAAATAGCCTTGACCGTAACACTTACCTAGACCATATGTTACGGTGTAAGCTGCACACTTATTTGGACCTAATGTTATCATGCTCATTAAACGCTGGAAAGTTGGAGGAGAACCATTCATGGCATCACTTTATACTGATAAAGTAATTTCGGGTTACAAATGCAGCAATTTTCTTTGCTCTTTCCGCGATTGGAATCTGCCAGCACCCTTTCAAACTTGGTGACATATTTTGCATATCCAATTTTGTCAATGCAGTCATGGATTCTTGGCATTGGAAATGTATCTGATTTAATGATACTGTTCACATTTATATAGTCAGTACTCATCTGGAAATGTATCTGATTTAATGATACTGTTCACATTTCTATAGTCAGTACTCATCCGGAAATGTATCTGATTTAATGATACTGTTCACATTTATATAGTCAGTACTCATCCGGAAATGTATCTGTTTTAATGATACTATTCACACTTCTATCGTCAGTACTCATCCGGAAAGCATTATTTGGTTTCGGTACTGGAATATATGGTTAACCTACTATCTTTTACGTGATTCTATGAAATTACTGTCCAGCAAATATTGAATTTCTTTTCTCATATATTCCTGCTTGAAAGGATTCGTGCTCCATAAACAGTTTCATAAGTGTAGAATCTCTAATTTCAACGCCATTTTAGTTTGTATTTGCTCATGTTGGAACATCTGGAAACAACTGCTTATGTTCACTTAATAACTGTTTAAGGTAACTTTTTTCTTGTAGATGTAGACTTGAAAGTTTCTGATCCAGATTCTGTAATATTTTTTTATTCCAAAGTTTGGTTAAACCAAAGTCGCTGCCATTGTCTAAATCCTCACTCTGCCGGACAGATGCAACTAAATTGACTGAATCATTAGCATATTTATATAGCAAAGTTGTTTTCTTTCACCTGCTAGGAGTGCTAATGGGGACGCACACCAGTTATGTACTTTTGAGAGAGTTACGTATGTATGGTGAAGTTGTTTGCATTTAAAACATGCACAGTGGAGAGAATGTTGGCATACCTCTATGCTACATTAGTGTAATGTGGATGATATTTCTTCAGATATTGTACTTTTGGAAATTGTACATGATCTAAGCACACTGCTAACTAAAATGACTGCTCCGTTGTGCTAAAAAATCAGTCTGAATTAGTCTGAAGTACACTATCCATAGCAGCTATTAACATAGGGAAAATGAGTTTTGCCAGACTAGACAATACCAGCTTCTGAAAATGCAGTGAATGAATTACCAAATATATAAAAAGTAAAAATAGTTATCAGCTATTTTTTTTATACAATTTACCTCTGAAGTTCAGGAAGTGAAAATAACCAAGTGGAGCTAGCACTTTTTTTTTTAAAGGTGTACATCTGGATAAAGGCCAAGCTGTATACTCTATAACCCATATTACACCCATCAATCATACACCAAAATAAAGGGAATTAAAGGTTCTTTGAATTACACCTAAGATATACAAGGTCTTTTATAAATAGCCAGTATAACCAGTGAGGAAAGCCAGTGATATTCTTTTTCTTTAAAATTATAACCCTATGCAAAATTAGAAACTGAAGAGTGCCACCAATATAATTTAAGTACTTACTTTCTTTTCAGCTGTATAAGTACAATACTATTGTAGATGAATAGGATTGTGAGGTATGGGCAAGAAAGCTAGAACCCTAATACCAGGCTGAAATCTCCTTTACTTTATGTTTCTGTCTTACCTTAATTTCATTTTTAATTGTGTACAGTGAAGATTAATTCTTGCTTCTTCACATGCCTTTGAGAACTTATATTTGAAATCAGAGACATGAAGACTATCTTTAAAATCTTCGTTTGAAAGAAGTTTTTCATTTTAAGAATTACAATAGTCCACGGACAGTATGTCCACAACCGAGTTCAAAAAGACCAAAACCTAATGACTTGTGAACTGATTCCATAACAGCAAATGAACACCCAATCTTGCTTTGATGAAAGTGTTCCAAAGCTCCTTGACTTCGATGAAAGTGTTCCAAAGCTCCTTGACTTTGATGAAAATGTTCCAAAGCTCCTTGACTTTGATGAAAGTGTTCCAAAGCTCCTTGACTTTGATGAAAGTGTTCCAAATCTCCTTGACTTTGATGAAAATGTTCCAAAGCTCCTTGACTTTGATGAAAGTGTTCCAAAGCTTCTTGACTTTGATGAAAGTGTTCCAAAGCTCCTTGACTTTGATGAAAGTGTTCCAAAGCTCCTTGACTTTGATGAAAGTGTTCCAAAGCTCCTTGACTTTGATGAAAGTGTTCCAAAGCTCTTGCCTTTGATGAATGTGTTCCAAAGCTCCTTGACTTTGATGAAAGTGTTCCAAAGCTCCTTAACTTTGATGAAAGTGTTCCAAAGTTCCTTGACTTTGATGAAAGTGTTCCAAAGCTCTTTGACTTTGATGAAAGTGCTCCAAAGCTCCTTGACTTTGATGAAAGTGTTCCAAAGCTCCTTGACTTTGATGGAAGTGTTCCAAAACTCCTTGACTTTGATGAAAGTGTTCCAAAGCTCCTTGACTTTGATGGTGATAAGCAGAAGATTTAAACTGTTGGATGCCTAATTCATGCATAACTTGCTGGGAAATTCCAAACATAAAATTTGACCTCTGATGAGACCGGACAGATTTAGAAAGGCCAAATCTTTTACGATGGTTTTAGTCTGCTAAATGGTTCATCAAATGTAGGAATAGGTTGCAGATGAGCTTTGGGTATCTTCTGATTGGGTTTTCCTACCATTTGACAAGTTTGAAAAGATGTACAGTATTTTTGAGTGAGTTTCATGGACTAGATAAACATTTGTTGCCGATATGACTTAGGAACAAGTTTGATAGTTCAATGACCACTCGACACCCTCGAATACCTCAAGTAGTCTCTGTTGTCTCATAAAAACACCATTCTTCCTACAATAACAAACATGTACTTTTGTGTTTTCAGTTTCGTTAATAGCCCTCTGAAACATGTTGAGATCTCAAGATCCCGTTCCTGTTCGGCAACGAGTCATTGTTATTTCGTCACCCTGATTAGAATCAAGAGATGGAGTAGTAAAAAGAGTACCACTATGATCAATACGTCTTGACTGATCAATTCCAGAAGCAAACATTACATCAAAAGACTGGCCTTTAAATATGTCAGCTAAAGGAATAATTTACTGATCAACATCATTTTCAAGAACTCTTTTTGCCATAGCTCTGGTAACTGCATGTGCGGGGTATAAATCAGGGATTTCATTTTCAAAAGGATCGATTCTTTTGATCCAAACAAGGCTGTCAGTTCCAAGTGAATTAACCACAGCCTTACCTCCAGCCTACATTGCCTAATAATAAATGAATACCCTCGATGGGAAAAGTAACTCTCAACTGTCACGATTCCTAAGACTAAGTCTTAAGACAAATTTACACCATGAAGAGGAACATTAACAAAATCGCACTCTACTCCCTGAATAAGGACACTTTCACTAGAAGGCTTCTCAGATAAAGACAATGTACCTGATAAGAAAAGATTTAGAGAAGTTCCTGTGTCCCTGAATATTTTAATAGGGATTGGCTTGGCAGATTCACATATAAGCGATATAGAACTTTCGACATGAATGGTTCATGACATAATTCTCCATAATAAAGTCAGGTTTGTTTGACCCAACAGATGCATTGCTTCAATACATGACCGTGACCTTTACTTCTAAGAAATAAGACTTTTTGGAATAGTTCTCTCTTTATTATGCTGCTTATTTTTCAATCTGTAGCAATCAGAAATTACGCGATATTTGTTCCTACAATGAGAGCTCGTCGGAAGAGACAAGGACTTCTGATCTGTCTTATCAGAAGTTTTATTGATAAATGGTGTGCCAGATTTAGATTTGGAAGTACACGTACAAGGTTGAGATGTTTCTTTCGTTTTACCTACAAAGACTGCTGAGAGGCAGTCTCGTTGACAAACGAAACTTGGTGAGACAAAGTTCAAAATCATCAGCTGTACGAGAAGCAATTTTCTAAAGTTTCGATCTTTTGCTCATGAAAATTGGCGTTGACGTCACAATGGACGTAATTCTTGAACTCTTCAATGAATTATAGCTGTCTGAGATTACTATATTCTTGGTCAACCTTGTTGGCTGAACACCACCTATCAAATAATTATTGTTTTCCCCTTGGAAATTCGATATGGTGCTGTCCAGTTTCCTTTTTACAGTTCCTAAACCTTTGTCGATCTGCCTTACTTACAACTCATAACCCCTTCAAGATACATTCCCGAACCACTTCACAATTAGCACTTTGTTGTACCGACAGTGAAATGTAGACTTCACGAGCTTTGACAATAAGTACACTTTTTAATAATAAAGTCCTTTTCTCTCTTTGCCATTTCTGAAATTCAACAATTTTCTCAAAGTGAGGAATGTATTGAGCTACTTCTTTTCTTTAAAAAGGGTACCATACTAATATACTATTTCTGGTAACATCAAAACCTAAACTTGTGTGTAAAGTTCAAATACAGTAAAATCTGAGTTGCATATCTCTTTCTTCTGTCAAGGGTTGTCATCGCCGGGGGCGGTTGTGGAAGATAAGCATCCACTTCCCTTGGAAATCTCCCAATGGCTTGCGCCTGATAGAGCCTCTGACAACCAAATCCAGCTCCGGGCCTTCACGAGTGGCGGAACCTGTTTAAACTGACTGGAGAAGGGATGACAGGCGAGCTTCTGGCGCCTCAAAACCAGATGCTTCGGGCCGATGGGGCTCGTTAACCTTGGGTGGTCGCCCATCTAGGAGAAAGTAAACTCCGATTTCAAACCTTCGCTGCCTTGCGACTATACCCTCTCAGTGGAAAGGCCAAGGGAGTAAACCCCAACAGAAAATCCGGAGTCGGAGTCCCTAAGGCGACTTGGCATTGATTTCAGTGTCATCTCGGCAACTCCTGCGACGCAGCTGGTGCCATGACGTATCGGCTTGTCCTTTCCCTTGGATCCATCAGCTGCGTGGAGAGGGGGGATCAGCTACAGTTGATTCTCCATATCACCCTGCCCAGGCTTGCGCCCTGGAGAGGACACTCCAGCTTCGCTCCATAGCGTCGACACAACACGGGAAGCAGCAGTTTACCGGTTATTAAGTCACCTCTCGATTGGCGTAGAGCCAGACGCCAGGGGTTGCTTCTGACGGTGGGAGAGACCAACATGTTTCACTGGACAGCTACCGCCCGCCTCAAACTGGGCATCCCCCAGCCAATAAGGTGCCGTCCCGCCACAGTTCGCCTGCCTTGCTGAGTGCGTAAGGCTTAAGGTACGCGAGTACCTGACAAGTGGACTGCAACTACTGCACCAAGAAATAACAAAATAAAAATAAAAAAGAAGACTTCAATCCTCAAGCTAGGTACCTGGAATGTCCGGACCATGCTGATTGGGCTTTCAGATGATCTCCAGACAATCAGTGATGTTCGTAAGACTCCAATCATCAACGACGAACTTGCAAGGCTCCAGGTCGACATCGCCTCACTACAGGAGACACGACTACCAGATTCTTGGTCCCTCGGAGAAAAGAACTACACATTCTTCTGGCAAGGAAAGAGTGCAGATGAAGCCAGAGAGTTTGGTGTTGGATTTGCTGTCAGGAACACTCTGCTGGGAATGATAGAACCCTGCCAACAAGGAAATGAAAGACTGCTATCCCTCCGCCTCCACACCACAAACGGGCCTGTCAACCTGATCAGTGTTTACGCTCCCACACTAAGATCCGCCACAGAGACCAAGGATGAGTTTTATGATGAGTTAAACTCGCTCATCGACAAAATTCCCAAGGAAGAGAACTTGATTTTGCTGGGCGACTTCAATGCTAGGGTGGGTGCCGATCATGACTCTTGGCCCTCCTGTTCAACCTGGCACGACTGAAGGCAAAGAGCAAAGTGCGTGAAGTAACCATCAGGGACATGCTCTTCGCAGACGATGCTGCTCTAGCCACCCACACAGAAGCTGAGCTTCAGCGCCTGATGGCCTGCTTTGTTAAAGCATGTGATGAGTTTGGGTTAACCATTAGCCTAAAGAAAACAAACGTGATGGTTCAGGACGCGGACCCTCCAAGCATCATCATCAACAACTACGAACTTGAGGTGGTGAGTCAGTTCATGTATCTCGGCTCTACCATCACCAACTACCTCTCGCTCGATGCTGAGCTCAACAAGCGGATCAGAAAGGTATCAACAACACTCTCCAGGTTGTCGCAGAGAGTGTGGAACAACAGCATGCTGACCATGAACACAAAGATCACCGTGTACCGTGCATGCGTGCTAAGCACTCTCATGTATGCCAGTGAAACCTGGACTCTGTACGCCTCACAAGAAAAAAGACTGAGCGCCTTTCACATGCGATGCCTCCGACGCATACTCGGGATCACCTGGAGCGATCGAGTAACAAACAACGAGGTGCTCGAGCGTGCCAAGATTCCCAACATGGTCACACTCCTCCGCCAACACCGCATCAGATGGCTGGGCCATGTACGTCGGATGGTTGACGGACGGATCCCTAAAGACATTCTTTATCCGGAACTCGCCTCTGGCAAAAGGTCGATCGGACGGCCACATGTCCGCTTCAAGGATGTCTGTAAGCATGACATGAAAGCCCTTGATATTGATGTCAACACCTGGGAAGAGCTCGCTCTAGACAGATCAGGCTGGCGACATGCTCTGATCACTGGTCTGAAAGCCGGAGAGGACAAGCAACGCTTGCTAGCTGATGAAAGACGATCGCAGAGGAAGAAGAAGCAGCTTCAACCAACACCTGATACAACCTTCAAGTGCAGCAAGTGCAGCAGGGACTGCCTCTCCCGCATTGGACTACTTAGCCACAGCAGACGCTGCACAATCACCAACCGGGACATCTCTCATGGGCGCAGTTCCATCGTCTCTCGAGACTAACGGATGCCAACTAAATATATATATATATATATATATATATATATATATATATATATATATATATATATATATATATATATATATATATATATATATATATATATATATATATTTGTATAGCAAACATTTACATTACTGAGACTCCATTCCTCACTCTTGCTATATCCACCGGAATTGTTAATATCTTTAATCATATTATCAAATCTGAACTCTCTCTCTCTCTCTCTCTCTCTCTCTCTCTCTCTCTCTCTCTCTCTCTCCAGCTATTTATTTTGGTAGAGGGAGTCACATTAAGTAGCAAGGTTATTGTCATGTAAACGCGATATTCGTGATGGGTCAAATTTCTGTCGATCTACGAAAAGCACATTAGGTTGGACCAGAGAACAATTCATTAGATTTATGGGGATAGGCGCTTGTTAAATCGCTATACTGCAGCGATTCCAAATGTCTGGTCAGTAGTGGTAGTGATTTTTAAATTAAGCATTTGTTTACTTAACCGCGAGACGGACTATTAGGGACACGGTTAACTTCGATTTCATAGTGGATCTGTCGAAATAGAAAATTTTCCAGAAACCGTTAGTCGAAAACCTGGAAGATCAAGTTGACCCCAATTTTGGCGGGTAGAGGAAAAGGCGGTAAATATATTTCATCCTGATTGGTTACGCTAAATAGGGGCGTGTTTCCCACACGCAATTTCCTAGCTGTAAATATTCTCCCCATCGAAACATCTAACTAATCTAAGCTTTGCTGCAAGAGTAAAGGTACAGGAGACACAGAGAAACAGTTTGGAAGAAATTCTCTCGCAAAACATTTATCCAAGGGACCGGATGTCTGGAAGGTCGACGGACACAATTTTGGCGGTAGAAGCGAGAAACGCTTAGCACAAAAGGTATTTGCGTCAAATTCATGAGATTCGTTGATTTGCTTGAATTATTCGATAACATGTGCATGAATTTCTTTGTTTAAATTCGTAGATCAATTATCTTGATATAAGTATAACTGTTGAGTTATATATATATATATATATATATATATATATATATATATATATATATATATATATATATATATATATATATATATATATATATATATATATATATATATATGAATTCGTACAATAATCTTCTTTATATAAGGAGATATTGAAGAGGAAAATGGGAAGAGGAAAAAGGGTATTTTCCCAGTATTAGAACAAACTGCAGCGCAGACTGAAAAAATAGCAAGAAGAACCAAACAAACAAAAAAGATTTTACGAGATCTTCCAACTGATATAGCTGCAGCTCAACCTCCACCTGTCGGTTAAGAAATACTTGAAGATATTGGAAAACTTCGTACTGAGTCGCCGACGTGAGAAAAGAACATACACCTGAACCCAAACCAATAGAAGAAAACTTAGAATTGATTGCAAGATTTAGGAAAGGGTTTGTCGAGGATATTAGAAATACTAAAAGAGAAAAATTACCCGAAACAATATTATTTGGTATATTTAATAAATCTGATATTTTAAAACCCCGTCATGAAAAAGTCAGTGATGATAATCTTATTAAATGGATATATCGCGTATATCGAAACAAAAAAAACAAAAAAACAAGCCAGAAATCTAGAATTTAAAAATCTTGATAAAGAAGTAAAAAGACTTTATAGAGAGAAAATAAAACAACTAGAACAACAACAACTCTCCCAGCAGGAACCTTCATATCAACTTCCTCCACCTCTGCAACAAATAGAATAACAACAATCTTCTTCACCGCAGAAAGAGATGATGTTGAAACCATCTAGAGAGAAAAGGGAACAGATGGCAAAAGAAATGAAGCAAAAAGTAGAAGAAGAATGGAAACAAAGAGAAGAAATATTCAGAGATATAGAAACTAAACAACGGGAGAAATTACGTTCACTGGGTAAAGAAAGAGATCCTGGCGATGATTCTTTTGACGCTATTGGAAGTGGTCTTTCGTCACTGAATACAGTGGGAAATATATTTGTTTGTCCTAATAATATCCTCAATGATGTGTCACGTTTAGAAGTTCTCATAGGGGGAAAACGTGCCGGAAATAACTCACCAGAAACAACCAATGAAGCAGCTGATATTTGTCGGCGATTATTTCAAGGTGGTATCATGGATATCGGCGTTTACAGAAAACTTATCGATGAACTTGTTGATGATTATAGTGACTAGTTGTTAGATAAATGGTAAATAAAATAAGATGATAGTACACAATAATCATTGTAAATCCGTATCGGTCAGAGCGGTAAACTCACGACTACCAATCCATGGAGCAATTTACGGAGATGGACTTGGTAATATTGTACGGGGATTATTTACAAGGATAGCTCCAAAAGTAGCACCTGTTGCAAAACAATTATCGTGAAAAAACTCCTGGTGCAATTGTCAATGTTGCTGGTAAGGTGATCTCGGCAATCAAAGATAGACTAGCACGATTAATGCGACGACGATCACAACCAGTAAAATTACCAAGTACTGAAATTATGCCCGCAGACGTAAGTAAAATAATAAATCAAGCTGCAAATCAAAAAATGGCAGCGTTAGCAGATCAAGGACTCGGTGAACCAAGGAATAATATTTCAAGTTTGATATCAGGAAGTGGAACTTCCCGAAGTGGAATTTCCCGAACGCGGTAATCAACGTGTTAGACAAAAATAATTACAATAAAATGTTCCAGCGCATGTCCGACACAGCATTTGACATGGAAGCACCTGTCCTTAAAGATGAATCGGTACGTGATTATCAGTTTTATTCTTGTGACGCACGAACACCAGATCAACATGGAGGAAGAATTGAACTACAAGTTCATGACACAAGTATATACTTTTTACCAGCTGGGGCTTTTATTGAGGTAGAAGGTATAATTGTTAAAACAAACGATAATAATCACGGAGATGCAGTAAAAGTTGGTTTTGTCAACAATGGTAGTATGGCATTATTTGATAGCGCCACATATATGATTGATGGAAAAAATATTGAATCAATTCAGAATAATGTCGACGTTGCTACAACAATAATTGGTCTAACAAGATATTCTGATGATTATACAAGATCAGCAGGTCCCACAGTGATGATTGTGAAAGATAATTCTGGTCACCCTGAAAGCAATCCGTATAATATAAGACGACCAATAAACAATGCCAATAACACTGATGCTGATGTGTGGCCAGTTGTTCATGGTGCTAACCCAGATTTCAACTTGGGATTTACAACGTGTAAAAATATGTTGCTAGGAGCCAAATAGAAGTTTTTCATGTACAATTCCACTATCGCATATTTTTGGAATTTGTAGGAATATTAAAAAGGTTATATTTTGAGCTAGACACACGGTTGTTCTTGTAACAAAGAGTGATGATAACGATGCTCTGTGGAGACCTGCTGGTGATGCTGGTAAAGTAATACTAAAAAAACTATCGTTGTGGATGCCAGTAATGACTCCAAGGATCGCAGAAGAACAAAAATTGATTTCTTTCATGGACGCAGGTGGTAAATCCTTGTTGCCATGGTTAACAACAAGCACAGATAGTATACAAACTAACGTTAACGGCCAGTTTACATGGCATATAGCATCACAACAAGGTATTTCTGCACCACGGCATATTTTTATTGTGTTTCAAAACTATGATCGTTTAGGTAATCAAGTCCGTACTCATATGATATTTGATAAACTAGGTATCACAGATATTTCTTTACGGATAAACGGACAAGAACCAACAGAGAATATACAACTAAATTATGAACAAAATAGTATAGGACGTGTATATCATCGTTTGATGTCATTCATGGGACGTGATCAAAATGTAGATACTGGGTTGCAAATATTACAATATGATTTCAGAACTTTGTATCCGATTTATTATTTTTCACTGGAGCATCTTGATCTATCAAAACAATCTGTTGTTGATAGACATCTTAAAGCAACGTTAAATACAGGTGGTGTTGATTATAGAGCAATCGCGGTTATAATCAGCGATAAAGCCATGTTGCTTGAAGGTGTTAGTGGTTGAATGAGAGTCGTTGACGCACCAGTTGAAAATCTTTAATCATTATTTGGAGCGTGGCAAGTATTTATCATAAAATGCCATATCATCACGTTAGTGTCAATCTGACTCCTGGTCAGATTAAAAACCTTCAATCAAATTCAGCAAAAATCTGCGGAATGAAAATATCAATAAAGCGAGATCAGATCACGGGTGGTCAAAATAAATTATCATTATCAGAATGTCAGCTTAAACATTTCAACGGCGCTAAACAATCAAAAACAGGAGTAAAACTTAATCTCTCTGCGGTTGCGGTTAAAGACGCAATTAAAACCGGTGGTATTTTCCACTTCTCGCGGCTATTCCAGCGTTAATAGCTGCTGCCGCTCCAGCCGTAGCAAAAGCAGCCGCATTAGGTGCTGTTGGAACCACTGCTGGAATGGCTGTAAAGAAAGCAACAGGAAAGGGCTACAAAAAAAGGGACTAATCCTAAGATTACCGGGATCTCGTTGAAGAAGAGGTCTGAGGCTTCCAGGATCACTTCGTTAGATGCTCCAGCATCAAATTTTGATTTACTTGATGCTGCTAAACGATTAAAAATAAAAAACTTCAGGGGTGCTTTTATGCGAGATCAATTATTGAAACAACCGAATGAATTCGAAACAGGTATCATTAATCTTGACTCGAATTGAGGACCCGGTACTCATTGTGTATCATACACGGTTGATCCACGTGGAATCGTTTATTTTGATTCATTAGGGTTAGCTCCGCCGCGTGAGTTTATCAAGCATGTTGCACCACTTCACGCGCAAGTTTGGTATTCAACGCTACCCACACAAACAATAACAGATCCTCCAATATGCGGCCGTGAAGTAATTAATGTACTTAACGCTATATCAAAATCATCCAAACCGCCACATAAAATCGTGCATGATTATACAAGCAACCAATTCGTTTTAAACAGATCTTAAAATATAATGGTTGATATTTACGGAAGAAGATCTTCTTCACGCGTTAAGAAAAAGTCCGATGACATTGATCTGTCTAAGTTCGCGACTAACGATGAACTCTCTGATATTATGAGTCTTGCTGGAGTCGACCCAGATGAGGTTCTTATTTTTCAGGATCGATATGGTAAACTAAAAACCAGCCATATCAAATGGAATGATATAATTCGACGAGTACTCGGTGCGGTCACGGATAATATCCCTGTGTTTACTGACAGCGGAAAAATCAGGGATTCAAGTGTACCGTTTACAACCAACAGAGATCAAATTACAGGAAGTGTTGCTAATCGCGTGAAAAATACCGTGACACAATGATGGGAGAACTCAGCTTGAACGGGAATAAGATAGTAGTTTTAAGAGATCCAACATCCGACGAAGATGCCGCAACAAAAAAATACGTTGACGTCAACTACAACACCGTAGATGGTAAATTATCCACGTTGCGGGCCGAGTATGACGTTCACACAAACGCGTTCACAAATCTCCGTAGAAACTTTAGAAAAATTAATGAAACCGCAGAGGAATTTTTTGGTAATCCGTTGACCGCTGACGTAAAACTCGTTGATATCAAGACGAACATCGACACGATCAAACAAACACAGCAAAACATCGTAGCGGGGATTCCTGAGATCGTTAATAAAACCAGTTTGCTTAAAATTCCCGGCGGGGTTACTCCCGGACATATTACCAACATCGTATACACAGTATCATGGGGATTTGCAACATGGTCGCAGCAAAATAAAATTATCAAATATACCGCAATAGTCACTGGCGTGTACTGGATGTCTGTGATCAGTGCTGTAAAATTTGAAATATTTACAAAGTATCCATTGCGTCATTCAACTGATAAGTTTTCCGGGGTTGTATCTGTTATATTAAATAGCGGAAACGAAGAAATATTTATTCTGGAAGCAGCTGATAAGAAATTAACCGCAACATCTTACTGGTGGTGTCTAGAATTTGTAGCTGAAACACCTCAATTGGTTACTGCATAAAATATAATGAGTACCTCAATGGACGTTGCATCGCAACATTACAGGTACAATCAAGCGCGTGAATGGCAGGCAGCGTTAAAAGATCGAGTCGAGCAATACACGGTAAAAGTAAAGAAATATCGACGACGACTAGTTATCGTTGATATAATCGTTTATTCAGTATCCGCTGTTGTTGCCTGAACCGGTGTGATATTATCAACAATGACAATGATGGCACCAGTAGCTGTAACTATTTGGATCTCAGCTACAACAACGATTGCAGGTGTGCTCAATATTATTGCAAAAAAAATATGTACTTGCACGAATGAAAAGTTATCCGATTACATGATAAGATTACATACAGCGACGGTCGCATACTCGAAGTTATCTTCGTTGTTATCAGCGAGTCTCAGTGATGGAATTATATCTGATTTTGAGTTTTCAAAAATGATTAAAATATATAACAGTGCTGTTAAAGGTACGAGTATTAATAATGACATCGCTGACAACGTCAGGAGAGCTACTACAGCAGATCGTGACAAACACAATCCCGCACAAGACCACGATGATCTCGGTAAGCTCGATAATCCTGAATTTAGTATCAATTTTCCAACTGCAATTCCAGTAAAAGAAATTGCACTAGCGCAATTACGAGTATACCATAGTTGGCCAAATATCAGATCGAGATC
The DNA here is from genome assembly GCA_028554795.2 of Sinohyriopsis cumingii. NCBI lineage: Eukaryota > Metazoa > Mollusca > Bivalvia > Unionida > Unionidae > Sinohyriopsis > Sinohyriopsis cumingii. The sequence continues at coordinate 10,437,601 of CM068829.1, read as the reverse complement.
ATTTAATGGTACACCAGCAAATAATTCGCTTGTATTTGCTAATAAGAATAAACCCGATGGAACACCTGACTGGGTTGTTGTTGGAATACCAACTGGTAGTTATGCGATCGAACAAATCAATGAAGAATTTGCGCGTAGAATAAAATCAATGACAGGAAAAGAATCAAAAATATCGATAATGTTCATGAGCCGATGCTATCTTCTGCAATCGAAATAAACTCGCTTGATTACGTCGTTAATATTTATCAGTCCACGATAAGATCCGTACTAGGTTGGCCGGATGTTCCCCCAGTGCATGAAGGACCACCAGAACCAAAATTAATTGAATTTCTCACGGACGAAACAAAGTTTGTAACAACTCCAGAATATCTAAATTTGTATCCATGGACTGGTAGGGATACTCTTATTATTCATGATGGAAAATTATATCATATAACACCGTTTTCTATCATTGATTTTGATATAAAAACTTCAACTAATATTGTTTATGAAAGAGATTTCAGACCAAGGGCTAACGAAATTAAAACTGAATACACAACTACATTAACGACATTAGCACATTTATTTAAAAACTATATCCTGGAGTATCCCAATATTAATCTAAAACATCAGATCATTGCAACGATACAACATTTAAATCAAATTGTATTAGATCTTAAATATTTTAATCAGACTATTTTTGAAGTAATAAATGCTAATAATTATATAGATACAGGAAGAAAAGGTATCAAACAAACATATATTGATCATTATAAAATAACTGAAGCAGATTTATTAAATTTTACACTACCAGGATTTGAAACCGGCGAATTGATAAGATCACTCAATGATCTTGTCGCGAAAAACTTTCCTGAAATACTAGCTGTGTGGAGAAAAATAGCCCCGCCAGCAACTGTTCTTAAATATAATAATGATCCATACGGCGGCGGTAGACATATATCTCCGGGAATCGTTAATATAACTTCGACGATCGCGGTTAATCTAGTTTATGATGTGATCGACGGTAGCTATCAAATAGATCTCGGAAAATCAAATCGGGCTCAACAAGAATATATTTTATACACGTTCACACCACAAGTTCCCCCTGGGGATTTGATCATGCAAGAACCAATTAATCCTGTTTATCTGCGGTGTCATAATACTATGTTAACAGTAATAAATTTTAAACTAACTGACCCCCTTGGACACTTAATTGATATGCGCGGGGAACAACTACTTGTGAATCTGTATGTGAAATCTTAAGACTTTTATCGTAAAATCTTTGATCGTAGATTTGTCAGAATATTGTATTTTATCAGAAATATTTTATTTTATCAGAAATATTGTTTTTATTCTGAAATATTTTATTTACTCTGAAATTGATATGGTGGTTGATACTCAAAATCGTGTAAATCGATCAGTTTGTTAATTCTGATATGTATTTAGGTACTAAAAATCGTGTAAATCGATCAGTTTGTTAATTCTGATATATATTTAGGTACTAAAAATCGTGTAAAAATCGATTAGGTTTGCAAAAAATACTACAAAAAATATTTTATTATTATTCAGAAATATTTTATTATGATTTTTTTTAATTCTGAAATTGATATGGTGATTGGTACTTAAAATTAACAAAATCAATCAGATTGTTTGTTTTGATATGGTGATTGGTACTTAAAATTAACAAAATCAATCAGTTTTGCAAAAAAAATAAAATATTTCTGATAAAATAAAATATTTCTGATAAAATAAAATATTTGAGAATAAATATAAAATATTTCAGAATAAATAAAATATTACACGTGTTCGGTCCTTTCACCAACGAAGTTACTTTGGATCATTTCACCAACGAAGTTACTTCGGATCGTTTCATCAGTAATGAAGTTACTCGCTGACATAATTTTTCTTAATTGTCTTATAGGAGTACTAATCGTTTTCTTTGCCTCGTATTCGTGGGGTAACGCCCATCTAATTTTTTCTACTGCGGCAGAGAGAGAGAGGAACGAATTCATTGACCTGATCATTTTTTCCTGCAGCTAGTGACCGGAACATCGCCGCCTGAATTCGTTTTATGAACTTGTATTCAGACGATAGTGTAAAACCACCATCATTTTTACGTTCTTGTAAGATTTCAAAATCAGAAATAATCTTTTCAGGAATCAGTTCATCAGATATATTAATACTGTCTTTTTCTAATTTTTTAATAGCAACAATTACATCATTGATATTTTCATAGTTCATTATTTAGTATATATATATTTAAAATAAAAAAAATGTCCCCTATGAACCCCTAGTCGAGTGTTCTAGCCAGTTCAGGAAGGGGCACAGCACAACATCTATGATGAATGAATGAATGACGACACAACATATAATCCCCTATGAACCCCTAGTCGAGTGTTCTAGCGAGTTCAGGAGGATGCACGAAACACAATCCCCTATGAGAGCCCCTAACCCGTCAAACAATGGTCTAGAGGCTGAAGAGGGTGCGTTTAGTGAAGACAGCACAACATATACAATCCCCACATGAACCTCTATTCGAGTCTTTTAGCAAGTTCAGGGGGTATATGGAATATATACAATGAATGACAATCCCCACATGAACCTCTTTTCGAGTCTTTTAGGAAGTTCAGGGGGTATATGAAATATATACAATGAATGAATGACACTAGAAACATAAATCTTAATTAAGGACAGCACAACATATACAATTCCCACATAAGCAAGTTCAGGGGTATATGAAATATATACAATGAATGAATGACAGTACAAACATAAATCTTAATTAAGGACAGCACAACACGTAGTATTTATAATATATACAATGAATGAATGACATGAAATATATACAATGAATGAATGACATGAAATATATACAATGAATGAATGACATGAAATATATACAATGAATGAATGACAAGGACGGCACAACATATACGGGGGGCCTTCTCTACGCTCAACAGATTTTGACACCCCGCAATAATCAGCCCGTGGGTGATACAAAACATGTATATACAACCAGTGATGTGGTGGGTGGGTGTCTTTTTTCTGTTGAGTTTCGAGGCTTTAAGCGGAGCCCCCCAATTAATTATAAAAATTGCAAATATGCGTAACCACAGACAGTTGTCAGCCATGGGGATTCGATCGCCAGACCTCGAGTATCATGGTCGGATACGTTATCAACTGAGCTATCGAATCATCTAACAATATACGTTTCAGAAATTATTATATAGCTACGGTTTTTGAATAGATTGTAAGTTATATATGTTTCTGCATTAAAACAGCGGTTTCTGAATAGATTGTAAATATAAATATTTCTGTATTAAAACAGCGGTTTCTGAATATATTGTAAATATCTGCACTAACAGTGTGTTCTGCCTAGATTTCTCGTAATATATTGTAAATATCTACACTAACAGCGTGTTCTGCTTTGATAAAATCGAGTCTTAAAAATATATGTACATCTCCTACCACTGCACCATCAAACGTCTTATCACCTACAGATCTGTTTATATATTTATGCATTATAACAGCGGTTTCTAAACAGATTGTAAATATATAAATAGCGTATTATGCCTCGATTTCTCGTAACAGATCTAAAAATAACTCCCTATATTGTATGATGTAAAATACGTTTATTTTTTTATTTTTTGAGCTAAAAACCATAAATATCCCTCTACGAGTATAATTATTATATTAATTACGACGCGGATGGTTAATTGACTAATTACAATCATAAAAATCAGAAATCTACGGATAAATATATATTTAGAGAATAATCTCCCTTTCGCATAAGTCAAAAAATAAGTAGTATAAAAGTGAGGATTTCTGCCAAAAAAATAAATAATTAAAAAATAATTAATAAATATAATTTAAAGTAATTACTTGATGGTGATGATACTTTATCTCATTAACAATATTGGAAGGTGATTTGCTGTTTATATTTCTTGGAAAGAGTGGATTTGGTTATATTTTCCGCGACAAAGTGTACTGAAGGCGGATTAATATTAAAATATTTCGCAGCTAAATTCATTGATTGAAATATAATTTCTTCGCCAGTTTCTATGTTTGTAGATTTTACCGCCCTCTTTCCGGTTGTTTTACATCTCCCAGTATTACCACGTGTATTATTCTCGCTCTGTGTAACAGCTCGAAGGTTGGATAAATAATTATTTTGAGGATTCCCGTCAATACGATCGATTACAAGACTGTCTTTGATCAACGCCTTGTGACATTCATACACAAATCGATGACAGAGATAAGGTTTCTTCCCAGCAGTAAGCAATAGGTAACCAGCATTATTAATATAACCGACTGGTACTTTCTTCTGACAATTTCTGATCATACAATCAATATTTGATTCGTAGTTTGTTATTATAGGATGTGGGGCAAATTCATTTTGCTCTATTATACAATAATATCATTTGTTTAAATTATAATTTGCATGAAAACATAGTTAGATAATCCTCCACGGATTTTATAGCGTTGTCGTTGACTCTGTCAGGGTCATTATTTTTTTGTCATAATATCTTTTAAGCTCGCGATATTTCTTACCACCACAACACGCCCACAACTGTGTTTTTTCTCGTACTTCAGCACCACATCGCAGACATGGTATTGGTCCTAAGCTTCCACGGTGAACGTTTTGCAAGTGTTGTCCGCAGAATTCCTTTTTACAGGATTTATTACAACGAGTTAATGATCCGATCATCAACCATTTGCACTTGTTCTGTTGAGACATTGTATATATAATATTTTTTTTATTTAAATGCTTGTTTGAAATATAATATGAACGAATTTGATAGATTATGCCGAATCAAGCCTTGGAAAACAAGTAAATTCAACCTTGACAGGATATCTCCTGACGTGCCGATACGAGATCTGGTTGATCGGAAAAATAAAGGTTTGATCAATAAAATTCACGACGCCAAGAAAGAATTTCACGCGGATGGTGCATCTCATGTCTGGTCAACGTTCAAGATTATTCGCAATGACAAAGTCAAGGCCAAAGGTGTCGATGGTATCATCGATGCTACGATGAATGACAAAAGAGCAGCAGCTATTATTAAACAGCTCGATGATAGAAGTTATCTTTTCAGAATAAAAATTTGTCATACTTGCAGAAACAGATAACTGGATTATCCTTGACAAATATGATCCTGTCCACGGTAATATAAAATCTGTCATACTAAGTAGAAATTCCAAACCAGGTCTATTGACCGATATTGACAAACTGTATTATGAGCAAGCGTATCCTGTAACAGCAGTTGTTTATGGAATCTATGTGATAAATGATAAACCTAGCGTTGATAAACTGGCGCCGATGAAATTTTCAAAAATAAACTGTAGTTGAACGAGTAATAGAACATTTTACAAACTCGGCCCGTGGAAACGGTTTAACAGATAAAAGACGTAAAATAATAAACACGTGGAGAGAAACAGTTAAAGATACCGGGGCGTCTATCAAAGATGTCACTCAGTTAGAAAAAAATTAAAATTCCCAATAACCGTAGCGACGATAGCAGGAGAAATATTATATGAATCAAAATATAAATCAAAAGGAGCTTCGATCGAAATTATTGATCATAACGCACACGCGTGGACTAGCGCAGTAACAATATTTCCACGAAATCGAACTGTTAAATTTTATGATGATAACATGTTTGATTTTATTAACAAAATGAATAAAAACGATCCTGTGTCAGTGTGGTTATTTAAGAGCTCAGATGATGAAAAATATGATCAATTTGTGCGACCCAACGGTGAAATATATCGTAAAGAATCCCTTCATGAAGAAATGAAAAATCTTGCTCAGAAATATTCAGAACATATTGATGAGTTGCTCAGCAACTGTTTTACTGTTCGATCTGTTGCAGCTCATGCTGCTAGAGAAAAATATTCGTGGAAACCAACCCGAAATGAATTTCTTTCGGATATACAATCAAGTTGTGTCGAGTATGGCCACGGCGGATTGTGGAATACCAAATATAATTACAACGATATGATATCTGTTGATATGGTTGCGTGTTATCCAGGAAGTTTTATCGGATACGGAGATTGTTCTAAGTATTTTGCAAGGTTCGGTCATCCAACACATGAAATGACGCGAGTATCGATAAATGGACCATTGCCGGATTTTGATCTAACTGGACTTGCTTGTGTTGAATCATTCGAGTTTGCTATGGATCTTCATACGATATGTTATGTTTGGTTTGGTAGACATTTCTCAGAAAAACGCTGGGCACCAATACTTTTATTACGATATATGCTCGATTGTGCGATATTGGTATTGTTGGTGGTTAGTGAGGCAATTATGCCATATAAGAAACAAACCGAGGTTTGGTTACCACCGAGGGAAAATATCAGTCTCGATGAGGTCATTGAAGAATTTAGAGAAAAATGTCCTGATGCTTTCAAGGATGATATCATCAAAGAAGCTCCTAGAATCCTCGAGATTAAACTCAATAATAGCGATAAAAACAGCAAAGGATCTTGGAAGAAAAATAATAGGAAAATTTACTCAAGGTGGAGCATATGATCATAAACAACGTCATGCACGATTAATACTGGATGGTACCGATTACGATTTTATAGTTACTGATGCAGCAGCGAGAAATATATTTATAGACCGCGAGGAAATTTATTTACCAAATGAAACACGATTAGGTACGATTGTAAGCTCTATGGATGGAGAATCTCCTCAGTATACGCATTTAAGATCATCGATGTTGACCTACGTGAGCATAAACTTGCTATCTATGATAAATAAATTTCCTGATACCGCAGTTAGGGTTGCAACAGATTCGTTCTACATCGATAAGAAATATGCAACGTTGTTGGATGATTTTACGGACGATGATGCACCGTGGGGTTCACTGAGAATAAAGAAAGAAAATATACTTGATTATTCAGAATCAGCAGATGTTACGATCAAAGATGATTATTATAAAACCAACGATCAAATATATCATCGACAACTTCGTTGTTATCATCGGTATATGATCCAATAGCTAGATATAAAACGATATACATAAACGGACCGGGAGGCTCTCGTAAAACCACTCTAGCAATCGAACTATTTCAGAAATCAGATATGATCGTGCTGACACCTACACACAGACTCGCGCGAGAGATGAAACAACAAGGAGTACAATCGTGTACTTATCACAGCTTCTTCCGATGGAAGGGTGATACATGGACATCTTTAAGGATGGGCGAGAAATACATTCCAAGGATCATCATTTGGGATGAAATATGCACTGTGTCGTTGGAAACATTAAAAACATTTCTATATTGGTTGCTAACAAGAAATACTGCTGTGATAATGTGCGGCGATCATGGTCAACCACCACCGTTTGTTGGACCATCTCCACATGGATGGCTAAAGAACTTTGTTGATTATTATGAAGAAGTGTCTGATGATCATAGAGCACTTGACGCAGCGTTGAAGGAATTTAAAAAATTAATCAGACTACAACCGAATAAAATTCAGTGTGAAGTAATGCGCGAGATAATTTCAGAAACACCCATGAACAACTTTCTACAAACATGGCGACCAAATGATCTGATAGTTACAAGTAGAAAGATAGTTCGTGATACACTTCAACGGAAATTGTTTCAGTTGCATAAAGAAAAATATCCAACTTCGCTAGTTCCGTTATGTTATCGACCAGCTGATACACGGCGGCAGAATACTGATGTTGATATACCAGGACAGACCGAGTCAAGGAAACAGAATCTTGTGCTGAATGATATTGTCGCAGTTGATGTTGATGTTGATGAAGATGCTCTACGTACTGATAAATCCCCGTGGACGCTAGGATACGCAATGACGATTCATTCATCTCAGGGATTAACTATTACTGATACAGTTGTTTGGATCGTCGATGGTCACATCGAATGGTCCAACCTAGTTTATCTTGCAGTGTCTTGAGTTAGAAAAATATCTCAATTGAGACGAATCGTCTTGGACGAGTCAGTGGCTAGTGATGACCTCGATAAATATCGAGGTGATGTAATAAGAAAAATATTAGCTGGTTATAAGCAATCTGATAAAAAGAACAAACGCGATTTTGATCTTGATATTGAATATATCAGCACGTTGAAACAACAACAGAATAATCATTGTGCAAGTTGTAACTGTATAATGTTATGGTGGTATCTGAAAAATGATCCAAGACAATTTACCGTAGACAGAACAAATAACAATCTTGGTCATACACGAGAAAATACTATGATGACCTGTCTAGAGTGTAATCGACGCCAGGGTGCTGGCACCAGTGCTAGTTAAGTGATCGCGGTGGTAATTGTGTATCCTCGGGAATTACTTGTAATTGTTCACGTACAAATCCACGTTGAGGAGCAGTTGAATCTAATCGGTAGATTGCAGGTCTACCTGAGGATCTTGTCACGGTGGATATCTTGTGTGTGGTAATACTCCAAATAGGATCAGTCGCTCTTTTTTTACCACCTTCAAGTTCACCGGGCTCATATAAATACCTGACAGTGATATTACCTAATACTGGCTGTGCTGAAAGATCACGTTGTTGTGTAGGTATATTTTTTTGTGTGACTGCGTTAATAGGTTTCATGTTGGTTGTTCGAGTGATGTCATTATTTAACGCTGCTATCACACTTGGTAATCTTGCAACCCATTCACGAGATCTCGTATCCTGAATAAATTCCTTCGCGTATTGATATCCAAATAACCGCTCAGCGAGTGTTCGATTAAATCGTTCAACAATTGCCTGATCACGATGAATTGCAGTATGTCCTCGTCGTATTTTGGTATTATGTTGTTTCATCAGCGATGATACTTGACCAAGAAATTCCTTGCCAGGATCAACCTGTAGCAGCTGTGGCCATCGCAGACCACCTCGTTGATAAATTCGTTTAAAAGCATCGGCTACTTCAGATGCTGTTTTCGTTTGACAGCGGTTCTGCGTCTTTATATCTACTTGCAACATCAACAACGGTTAACGCGTATTTGTACGTTTTTTTACGTACAGTATCATGTGGTAAAAACAGAATATCAGCTTGATGAACTTCATTTGGAACACTAACATCGAAATGTGCAAATCGAATTTGCTTAGGTGGTGGTAGGTAAATTTGCCATATTGCCTGTTTGGATAACCACGCTTTAGCAGTAGAATGTTTAACCGCTGCTGCATCAGCGAGTTTACTAATTGCTGCTTTACCTTCCAGTATCCAATTGGGGAATAATAAATCTATTCCATTTTATATATTACCAGCCCCTAGCGCTAATTTACCTTTCATCGCGGATCTTACTAACCAATTAGCTAATTTTTCTTTGATATTTTTATTTTTTATAGAATTTAGCGCATGAATTAATTTCACATCTGCTATATGCCTATGTTGTAGGTCATTGCTTTTATACGCAACATCATGAACATGACATGCTTTATCAATAGCGTTTATTGGTTCCTCGCCTGGTTTTGGTTGATCCTGATTATCAAGCCTGATATCGAGTCGAGTACCAGGACCGCAATAATTATATCCTGGTAGATGTTTTTCTCCTGGGTATTTAGCCCACGGAGTTCCCGGTAACTTTGTTAATTTTGCTGCAATATCACCTCCGCGTTGCTTTTTTCTTATCACCGGAAATAAATTTAAATTTCTTTGTACCACACAGCGTACACTTACCCGTAACCGCTGATCTGTTATTTTTTATGACAATAGTTGTTAGTGTATCCGTCAGTGTACGCGTCTTGCACTTCACACAATATAAATCCATGGATATTTTATACAGCATGGATATAATTGATTTTTCAGCGACAAGAAAACGAGAGCCTGTCAAGCACCATCCTGCGTTACCGAATTCCATCAGAATGATAATAATAGGATCATCTGGAAGTGGTAAGACACATTTGTTACTTAATCTTATAATGAGATGGTTAAAGTGGGATAAATTGTATTTGGTAGCACCGTCAGTTGATGATCAACGATGTTATGATGTGCTCAAGGATTTTAATGAAAACGCGCGATTACTGGATGACGATGTTATCAAGTTTATAACCGATATTGATGAAGCACCATCAGTTGATTCCATAGACGGATTTATTAATAATTTGGTTGTATACGATGATGTGATGCTGGATAAACAAACAAACCCAGCTAGGATTTTTTCTCGAGGTAGACATAAAACACTGATGTCATTTATGTTACTCAACGATACACACAAATACCAAAAGTGACCAGAAATAACTGTAATATTTTAGTTGTGTTTAATGGAGTTGATACACACACGATGAGAATATTCATCAAACTTGGTGCAGCGGTGACATGGATATAATTAAATTTAAAAACTTCTTTTCACGAGCGCAAGCTACTCCCCATGGATTTATAACAATAAATTTGCACGATCCTGGAACAAGATATCGTATTGGACTTGATAAAATATTTGGATAAATTAATAGCAGCAGAGAGTGGGGGGGGGGGGGGACCTCGCGAAGACGTAATTTCGTAAACAGCGTGCATAATAAACTAGAAAAAATCACCAACGACAATGGAGTAATATTAATTGGAAATTCCATAGAGATTTTCTCAGTAAAGTGTCGACACTTTTTTAAAATCTGTCGACGCTTTTTATTTTTTGATCGTTCGTAGGAAGGCTTATTTTTCGACGTTTCGACGCTTTTCAGACAAAGGTCTGTTCACCCTCTCTGCTGCTATGTGTGTATTCGCTGAAAGCCAGGTAGTGAATTTCATTCATTCATTTGTGTAAATGAGACGAGAGCGGAGCTTGTAAGTCTCGTGTGTTAATGCGAAGTGATGAATTAGCCATTAGGAAGTACATCAATCTTATGAAACTAGGTTTGTTTCGGTCTGCCATGCTTGGGCCGACTAATAGCTTTGGTATCCGTTGAATACCGATAGTAAGATCTGACAACGAGAGGGGAGTAATGATTTATCCAAAGTAGAATAACCGATAGAAAATTTAGGTTGTTCTCAGTTTATTTTAAAAGGGGAAAATAGCTCTTCAGACGTATTTCCAGAAGTATCCTCAGATGTACCTACGCACTGACGTGTCCAAGTATCTTTGTATCTACATGCTTACATATCCACCTACCCACACAAAGTTTGAGGGCCGAAGGGAGGCGAAACAGTAGGAAGGTTGGAGAGAAAAAGGAAAAGGAAGGAAAAGGAAAGGCGAAATGACAGAGAAGAGCTACAGTACAACTGGAGTGAACCAGATATAAGCAGATTATGCAATTGTACAAGGCAACGACTTCGATTGTACACTCGATCGTATGACGACCTAATTCTATCAGAAAAACAGATCAGATATTTTTATAAATATATTTGTGTTTTGAAATTCGGTGAAAGATTTGTTCCAAGAGAAGTGTATCTTCCTAATGTTATGTGTTATCAAAATTGTTTATGTAATTGATTAAAGTTTGATTTTCTATGTACGGGGCCTATAGTTGTTCTGTTCTATACATCTGCTTAGATCTCTGTTTATTGTACCTATAAGTTTACTCGATCCGGGTAATACCACTGAGGGTGACCATCTCCTAGATAACGAGAACCGAATAAAGCGAACACCTTGAAAAAAGGTATAATCCGCCAATCAACCCTCACCCTTTACAAAGAGTGGGGGCGTCTTTACACTATTGTTTGTTGATATTGTTGCTGCTATTTTTATTCTTGTTGCACTTACTATTGTTGTTGCTGTTATTATTATTATTATTATTATTAGTATTCATGACTTGGGGATGAAAGATAGTTAACACGTCGTTCCATTCGGTGTCTGGAAGCAGACACCTCCTGGATCTCTCTCTCGCAGTGCTGAAAAACACCCTCTACAACTCGGCGTATAACTATTAGTTAAGGCAGTGGTTTACAATTCAGACGTTTACGTGGACCAGAACCGACTTTGACTGGAAATTAGCGGACCGCATTGCATCTTTAATAAAAGCCCAAATACACATACGTTTAATAACGACACTTGCCTCGGACCACACAAAATGTGTCGCGTGGTGGTGGTGGTGGCCGTAAAGTGTATACCTCTGACAACTAACCTCTTTAATTTATAAATTAGCAAATTATCAAGCGGACATTTATGTTTTAAAACAGAGACAAAATGTATTACTGAATGGAACATACAATTGAAGGAATCCAAAGTAATGACGACAGTGCTATGTTGAGCTTTCATTTTGAAAGTTAAGTATAATGTGACATGTGTGTGTGTGTGTGTGTGTGTGTGTGTGTGCGCGCGCGCGTAGCATAATTATTGAGAAAATGAAATGTGTATACAGTATAATCATTGACAAAATGAAATGAGTGTTTATTATAATTATTGGGAAAGTGATATATATGTGTGTATAGTAAAAGTATTGGGAAAATTAAATATTCATGTACAGAATGAGTAATTAAATCGGTTGGACACACATGAAATATCAATTAAACTATGGTGGTTAAGAATGCTGCAAAGGGCCGTGCTTTTCTAAAATTCTTTGTGAAAATTAAAAAAAAAAATAAATATATATAACTCAGAGAACCGATATAATGTCCAGCGAGATTGATTTTTTCGGATATCATCTCACAACTTATATCATAGTTCTCTTTGTTAACAACCACATACGCATAATTTTAATCGATCTCTTTTCATCCATAAAGCAAAACATTAAAATATGCATGAAGAATTCAGTCATCCGTGTAACTCGAAGCTAGGGCACTACTAAAGAGTCCATCATAGATGCAGACTTAGCCTGGCACTATGCAGACAACACGCTTTTAAGGTGTGATGAAAATCTACGAAGGAGATTTAGACTATACTCACTTGTTTAACTGGACAAAAAATGACTTCGATAAATATGGTAAGGGAATTACTCTTCGTTGCTATGACATTATTTTAAACCCAGTCCTCCCCGTCTCTTTCTCCGTCTCTGTCCCTGTCAATCTCTGTCTGTCTGTTTCTTAGTAATTCTTCTCCCATATTAATTTTTCCCGAGAGGTACGCTTTCTACTTTTTGTCTTTATGGATTCAAAAGTTTAATAAAATCTCTTTCTCTCTCTCTCTCTCTCTCTCTCTCTCTCTCTCTCTCTCTGTCCTTATTCCTCAAGGTATGCTTTCTATTATTTTGTCTTTATTTGGACAAAAAAGAGACACAAGATGCAAATAAATAAATATAGAATTTATAATTACGTTACAGTTGTGTCCGTACAGTATTCACATGGAAATTATTTTTAAATGTTGTACAAGTTATAATTCGACTATTTTCTTTTCCTATTGTTAGTGAAGTACTTTTTTAACCTGTACAAGCAGAAAGTAAATTAAAATCACAAATTCATTAAACGAAAAAAGAATGTATGAATTAGATATTACCTCACATCTGTATGTGTACCTGGACTTAATATTACCACACATCTATATGTGTATATGGACTTAATATTACCACACATCTATATGTGTATATGGACTTAATATTACCACACATCTATATGTGTATATGGACTTAATATTACCTCACATCTATATGTGTACGTAGACTTAATATTACCTCACATCTATATGTGTATATGGACTTAATATTACCACACATCTGTATGTTTACACAGGCTTAATATTAACACACATCTGTATGTGTGCATAGACATAATAGTACCACACATCTATATGTGTACGTAAACTTAATATTGCCTCACATATATATGTGTACATGGACTTAATATTACCTCACATCTATATGTGTTCGTGGACTTAATATTACCACACATCTATAGGTGTCCATGAACTTAATAAAATAAAGTGTTCATATATTTATTCGTAATGCTAAACGATCGCGCAATTAAACTGCAAGGTGATGACATTCATATTATTTAAAAAAGTGGAAATATTTCACGAGGGTACTTTTCCTTATGTATGGGTAGAGAGAGAGAGAGAGAGAGAGAGAGAGAGAGAGAGAGAGAGGGAAAGAGAGAGAATTTTCTGTATAAATATGCTAACATTATTTTCATCATTAACATGTTTTGATTTGAAATAATCCGTAGGAAATGAGTCAAAATTACTGACCTTACACACACACACACACATACACACACACACACACACACACACACACATATATATATATATATATATATATATATATATATATATATATATATATATATATATATATATATATATATATATATATATATATATATATGGGAGTCTCTGTCACGGGGCACCCATCCTAGAAAGTTTGTTGTTGGAATCATTACTTTTTGTACAGCGTGTAACATTGCGGTTCAACATTGACAAATCTAATCTCGATCATTGTAATACGCGACACAATTCGAATGTCAATCATTGTAATGTACGACTCAACTCGAATGTCTCACTAAATTTCAGCGAGAAAGCTTCCCTTGTCTGCGACTTAAATATATGAAATATAAATGTATGAATTCGAGCACATAAATGTATGTTTAAATAACAGTTCTCAGCTTTAATTAGTGAAACTAAACAGCTGCAATTATAGAGGTCCGGAATAAATCTTTTACAGTTTATGTACTAGAATATATATATATATATATATATATATATATATATATATATATATATATATATATATATATATATTGCATTTTGTGTATCTTGTCAAACTGGGTACCTCTAACTATAGGTACTAAACACTAAACAAAGTTGCATCATTTCTATCTGTTACGTGTCGTGGTTTGGTTCTGCCACTTCGAAACTGGCTTTTCGTTAATATTATATGTTGAGTATCGTGTTTTTGGTTCTGCCGCTTTGAAACTGGCTTTTCATTAATATTATATGTTGAGTATCGTGTTTTTGGTTCTGCCGCTTTGAAACTGGCTTTTCATGAATATTATCTGTTGAGTATCGTGTCTTGCTTCTGTCACTTCTAAACGGGCTTTTAATGAATATTAAATGTTGAGTATCGTGTCTTGGTTCTGCCACTTCGAAACTGGTTTTTCTCACAAACTTTATCTGTGGGGAATCGTGTTTTGGTTCTGCCACTTCGAAACTGGTTTTTCTCACAAACTTTATCTGTGGGGAATCGTGTTTTGGTTCTGCCACTTCGAAACTGGTTTTTCTCACAAACTTTATCTGTGGGGAATCGTGTTTTGGTTCTGCCACTTCGAAACTGGTTTTTCTTACAAACTTTATCTGTGGGGAATCGTGTTTTGGTTCTGCCACTTCGAAACTGGTTTTTCTCACAAACTTTATCTGTGGGGAATCGTGTTTTGGTTCTGCCACTTCGAAACTGGTTTTTCTCACAAACTTTATCTGTGGGGAATCGTGTTTTGGTTCTACCACTTCGAAACTGGTTTTTCTCACAAACTTTATCTGTGGGGAATCGTGTTTTGGTTCTGCCACTTCGAAACTGGTTTTTCTCACAAACTTTATCTGTGGGGAATCGTGTTTTGGTTCTGCCACTTCGAAACTGGTTTATCTCACAAACTTTATCTGTGGGGAATCGTGTTTTGGTTCTGCCACTTCGAAACTGGTTTTTCTCACAAACTTTATCTGTGGGGAATCGTGTTTTGGTTCTACCACTTCGAAACTGGTTTTTCTCACAAACTTTATCTGTGGGGAATCGTGTTTTGGTTCTACCACTTCGAAACTGGTTTTTCTCACAAACTTTATCTGTGGGGAATCGTGTTTTGCTTCTGCCACTTCGAAACTGGTTTTTCTCACAAACTTTATCTGTGGGGAATCGTGTTTTGGTTCTACCACTTCGAAACTGAATGGTCTGAATGGTCAATAATCGTCATCCATTTTCTCAAATGGTCGATTGACTTTATTTCTGGATGGTGTATATCTACCTCAGATATAATGAAGGAAATGGTCCAGAAAACATGTCTTTAATCATCAATACAATATTTAGCTAGGGATTTCATTAACACCGAAAGTGACCGCTTGGTTCATCAAAGAATGATGAAAATTGACATGTAAAAAAGGAAGGCGGGTTCCAAAACTTTATTCTCGTTTCTATTGTAATTACTTTACACGCATACATTTCATATAAACATTTGCCATACATGGCCCTCTGAAGGAAGAATCTTAAATTGTACCGCTTTTATGTAAGCATATTCAACGACGCTGAGTGATATTTTGAGAAATGCAACAATTTAGATTTTTTTATCGACTTCGGGCTATGTAGCAATCCTTAATAATCTCGTTTTCAGAACTGCGTTGCCATGTGCCTCGAAATTCGTTTAACTTGCACATTCATCGAGAAACCAAAATAATTATTTTAGGATATAACGATTAAAACTTATATCCTTTAGTGAAATATGTTGTCTGTTGAACATTAAAATAGGCTGGCACATTTAATCAAATTCTTTGATATATTCCTAACGTTATTTACGAGAAAATTATGGTTTTGCAGGAGGTTTCAAGCAAAAGAGTTAATAATTTTAATGAAATTAACATTTGATGAAAGCAACAAATAGGCCCAGTAAAATAAACCTTGATAAAATATGTCCAACCTCATTTTCATCTTTGTAATAGGCTAGTTTGGATGAATTTGTATATTTGGAATAGGTTTTCTCTTTTGTAAGTTTCGGATGTTTCTACTTACAGCACTCATATTTAGTCACTATGGATCCTACAAGCAGGAATCTTGTAATGGCTGCATTTTTTTTGTCAGCAGCTCTATTAATACCATCTGCATCCAAAATACGTCTGTTGTCAATTCGTGCACATAACTGTACAGCTAACAATCTCCACTTTCTAAAAAGGTAGCAGTTGATTGCAGACCATAAGCTTAAGCATTAAATTTATACTGTCAAACCGGGTGGATCTACCCGGAAAAACCAGACCGCTGCCATCTACCCTTACACAACCAGACCGCTGCCATATATCTGGACAAAGTCAGACCGCTGCCATCTACCCAGAGAAAACCAGACTGTCGCTATCTACCCGGACAAAATCAGACCGGTGCCATATACCGGACAAAACCAGACTGCTGCCATCTACCCAGAGAAAACCAGACTGTTGCTATCTACCCGGACAAAATTAGACCGGTGCCATAAACCGGACAAAACCAAACTACTCCCATCTACCCGGACAAAACCAGACCGCTGTTATGTGTCCTATGTAGAGTCGCTAACTTAGCAGTTTTATTTTGTTGAATAAAGTTGGTTCGATTTTTCTATAATTATCCATAATTTTCATCTATTTTCGCGAATGTCTGACTCATTTTATTACTGGTGGCTCTCAGTCGTCCTCAGCTATAATGACGCAAATAGTCTAAAGAACATTTTACTTTGATAATCGATAAAATATTTCACTTGGGATTTCATTAACACAAAAAAAGATGCTTGGGTCCTTAAACATGGTGAAAATTGAGAAACGGGTTCTAAGATTTTTTTCTTATTTCAATGGCAGTCACCTGTTCACGCACACCATTTACATGAACATTCGATAGACATAACTGGAATAAAGAAAAATGATACAGATGTTATGTTAGTATATTCAGTCACCTTGGTTTTTGTTGAGAGCATCGCCAGAATTGTGAACATTTTCTATCAACTTGGATTCTATAAAAAATATCCCTGACTATCTAGTCTTTGTCATAGTCGTGTTGCAATGTGCGTCAAAAAAGGCAATTTGTTGTTGTTGTTGTAGGGTTTAACGCTATTTTTCAGCACACGGTAGGCTATATATGGCGACCAGTATTAATGGTGGAGGAAGAACCCGGGAAAATCCCAGAAAGAACCATCGACCCACGAGAAGCTACTGGCATGCTTTCTCACACACCCACATTGGCCGAATCAGAGACTCGAACTCACGCAGACAGGTGAGATGGCAGTGATCCGTGACGGAGAGCGCTTTAGACTACTCGGCCACTCGGGGCTCCTCAAAAAAGGTAATCACTTAGAGTATACATCTCCAAATAGGAACCAAAATACTTCTTTCCTTCAAACCTTCTGCAAAAGTTTTGCTGTATCGCTATTACCGTTGTGAAGATATAGAGGACTTTATTTCAGTTAGGAAGCCCGCTGTAATGATACATTATCAACATTATTCTTTAAACGTTTGCATTATCTATCGTAGTTTTGCATCATGTACAAGCACGTCACTGAATAAACACATGGCCCTGTTATAAAAACGGAATATCAAGAGAAGGAATACGTAACTGGAAACTAGAAAGACCTTTATTCGAGTGATAAATAATTCAGTGAATGTAACTAATATATTATCAGTTTTACCAGTGTCGCTGGGAGACAAGTACACAATGGACGGGGAATAGTTTGGCTGATCGATCAAGCCTTGCGATTTAGAAGGTTGTGAGGAGATAGCGAAATAGGCATTGGGGGTGGGGGAGAGAGTAATTACAAATTGGATGATTCACCTACCCATTTATCGATCAATCTATCTAGCTTTGTCTCGGTATAATTTTTTACTTCAATAAAATCAAATCTTACCTGTTTCTATGTTAACTGGCTACGCAACGCATTATAAAGGGTGCATCCCTACTTTCCCGAACAGTATAATGACGTATCCAGTATTGCTTTGAAATGCAAGTGATATAGATCTTCTTTGTGTCTGTAAGAACTGTCCTGATTTTAGAAGTAAATATGTATAACAAATGAGCCGTTACTAATACTTGGCTTCGTTCTTTGCAGAAGGTTTCAGATTCAACTAAAAGTTGACGGCTTCGCCAGCTGGTGAAATATCTTCCGTCAAAGATGGGTGTTTCCTTGGCTGAAAACTAATCTCCCCGTAAACTACGGCTTTAGTTTAAGAGCAGCAGCTCAAATATATTTTGTTGCATTTTTCCACTACGTTGATAGACGATTTTAATTTACTTTCAGGTCAGAGTCTTCTTTGTAGCGTTGATTTGCGTAATGAATTATACAGGTGAGTATTTTGTCAAGAAAATCCCTAACCGTTTTTAGCCAAACGAATATATTTTTTAAGAATAGTTTCTTGCATATTGGAGGAAAAATACACGCAATAATGTACAAGACATACATCAAGTAATTGAAAGATAACGAAGATATCAAGATATAAACAATTTACTAAACAATTTACTAAATTTGTTTACAGCATGTCAAGTGTGTGTGTGTGTGTGTGTGTGTGTGTGTGTGATTCGTAGATAGCAGGCACACTCGCATATAGACCCAGTAAATCATCTCTTTCCTTAGTGTATAGTAGCAACGGATTACTACTTAAGACAAACAGTAATATATATGTAACATAGAAATTTACTAATATACACCAAACAGAGAGGAATCTGTTGTCTATACAGGAGAATGCGTGTTTTTAAATATGAAGAAAAATAATCATACTGGTTAGGCAATTTTGATTAATATTCTACTTTTATGCGAAGACTGGTCTGCTGGTTGCGACACCCATCACATTGTTTCTACCTCCAACTTTTATATTCCTTCGAGTAAGCATACATCCTCATAAAAGCTTGGAATAAAGTCACTAATATAGGCATCCGTGTGATGGTGTACTTGGACGAGAATTAATTATTGTATCGATATGCGAGCGTGTCTGCTATGCACTAATGCCTACATCAGCGCGAAATGACACGCTATGACCTTTTGATTTGCCAGATAGCTCGATTAACGAAGTGACAGTTTAGATTTTTGATTAACCGAAAAATCAGTTTTGCGAAACAGAGAAGTCGATTTTGCTTAATGAAGAAGTCGATTTCGAGTAATGGACAATTCGATTTATCCGTAATGGACAAGTCGATTTCGTGCATTCCATAAGTCTTCTCGTTGCAACTATCTTATGATTGACTGACGAGTTCGCGAAACTGATCATCGAGATTGCAGTGTGTTCTCCCTTTATGACACCGTCTTATATTATTCACAGAGACTGAAATGACGGAATATCTTCTAGCATTTCCGGGCACATCAGATCCAAACGTCACAACAGTTTCCCATATGACGATTTACGTGGCATCTGAAGCTGGGAATCTGACTGTCAATTTTTCAAATTCCTCTGATACTGTAATTTGGTCGGTATTCCTGGACAAGTCAAATACTTTCAGTAAATTCGTGGTACCTAGCGAATACACCATGTCTGGGTCAGAACTGAGTCCAAAGGCTCTCCTGCTATCCGGAGCAAAGCAATTCAAAGCGCAAGTCCTTAACTCCGATACATCCCCAACCGATGGTTATCTAGCTTTACCAATTGACTATCTGGGCACCAGCTACTTAGTGACGTCATTTTGTGCCTACGCTGGCTATTGCCAGGTTGTCGTGGCGGCCAGGAGTAAGAAAACTAAGGTCAAAATTATACTGCCCTCTTTGAGTGATCCACGGGATATTATCTACTGCGAGAAAGGGGTCATCAAAACACCTGTAAATAAAGAAATAAGAACGACACTGGATGCTCTCGAAGTCTTTCAAATTGAAAGCAAGGAAGATCTTACAGGGACCGTTATAGAAAGTTCATCAACTGTCTCCGTATTTGTTGGCGGGCGAAACATTTCGAGGACGCAGCCCGATTCGAACATTGTTGAGCAATTACTTCCAAAGAACAACTGGGGCACAGAATTCATTGTGATGTCTAAGGCTTCCCAAGTGTACTCGGATGTGGTCCATATTCAGACACGGGAAGATGACACAAAACTCGAGATGACGGATCTTCCAACTCGGACCATTCAGAAGGGAAACGAAATAGTTGTCCAGCGATTGACGGATAGCGTTTTCCACATAAAAGCCAGCAAGCCTGTTCAGGTTATGCATTACGCTATGGTCTTGCGCTCGGACGATGCAGCTGCGGCCAATCCATCTATGACTTTAGTTCAGGCATTCCAGCACTGGTCGACTAGTTATTTGTTTAACTGTATAGGTGGCGCAAACTACACTCTAATAACTAATAGCAACGAATCCCTCGTAAATACAACAAGCGTCAAGAGACGGGTCATCTGGAAGACATCGCTGAACGCTTTTAGTGTATCAGAAAAGGAAAATACATTATATCTTACCCATTATGAAAAGTTTGGCGCAATGTTAGAGTCCTATGGTAAGAAAGGCGCGTCCATGTTGGTGGGATTAGACTTGAATTCATCTGGGACCAGTCCTAAAAGTCCAAACACAGTTCTGGTAAGCTGAAATACTTATCTATAAGTCAAGAACAATATATATATATATATATATATATATATATATATATATATATATATATATATATATATATATAGACACACACACACACATGTCTACTTATCCACCCAAGAGCATACAAGCATCCACGCACATGAACCCAACTACCATCACAACTACCTACCAACCTATCTGACTTCACACGGTGTGATTAAGTTTATAAAGAGTTGCAAGTATATACATATAAGCTTAGATTACATATACAATCAAACATTTCCCTTTTAATGCAAGATACAGAAATAACTGCAGTGAATGTAATAACAAACCATTTTAATTATTTTACGCTTGTATTCGCCATGAAAGAGTGGTACTACTTTACACTTATATTTGCGATGAAGGCCGCGGAACTACTTTACACTTGTATATGTAATAAAGGCTGCGAACTACTTTACACTTGTATTGGCAGTGAAAGGCGTGGAACTATTTTACACTTGTATTTGCAATGAAGGGGACAGAACTACTTTACACTTGTATTTGCAGTGAAGGGAACTTGTATTTTGCAAGGAAGAGCGTGGAAGTACTTTAAACTTTTTCTTTTAATGTTAACGTTAATGTATACATCCAATAACGTTGATAACAAACTTTGAATAAGTTTATGTTACCAGTAACATTTGATCTGAATCCTAATTGCTTCTTCGACCGCTCCGGTGGCCTAATGGTTAGAGCGTCCACCTCAGATGCGGGAGGTCACGCGTTCGAATCCCGGCCGAGCCATACAAAAGTCATATGAAATGGTACTAGCAGCTGCCTCGCAAGGCGCGCAGCATTAAGAGTTTAGTATTATAGCTGGTCGGCCAGGTGTTAAGATAATGTGACTGGGTGGGACATCATGCTACATGAGGACTCAGTGCTAGACATCACTATAAAACTGCCACACCGCAGACATCGTAGCGATATAACTGAAAAAGTGTTAAAGCTACGTTAAAAACTCAAACCACACACACACACACACACACTTGCTTCTTTAATTATATGCAAACATTTGTAATATATTCCTAATATATGTATATTAATAAATGTATATATTTACAAATTTTGTCAAAGAGACAGGTAGATCTATTTAAGTTGTGATTCAACAATAGAAAGCGATGTATGTATGTATGTATGTATGTATGTTTAGTGTACACTTGTGTTTGTATAACTATTACCTCTCTCTCTCTCTCTCTCACACACACACACTCTCAGATTTTCATATACTGAGTATTTGCAACAGGAGGGTTTCATTTAGAAATGGAAGATGCAAGTTGTTCATTTGCTGCTTGGTTCAAATGTTAAATAAAAGTTTAAAGAAGAAAACCTTCATATGGACAGATATAAAACGAAGGAACATGATCAGGGAAATATGTTCTGACATTACTTCAATCATTTACTAATTCTAAAATTTTTTAAGGTGATTATCGCCATCTTCTATAAGACGTGAATTTTCCATTTTCAGCCCTGCAGTAGATCACGAATGTCTCCTGGAGATGGGATTGACAATGACTGTGATGGAAAAATCGACGAGGAAGACTGCACAATAAAAAACGGTTTGCATTTTTTATTTAAGATGTTGCTCAGTTATTTTTCTTACTTTGCATGTTTTAATAGCTTTTTTAAATGTGCGTAGTTTTATGAAGGCTATCGGCCACAGAACACGAGTGGGTAACGTCTGCTCCATGGACACGCGTTAAACCCATAAATGTAAAAAAAAATCTATAAATACATACAATTTTCAACCATAACTGTAGGAAAATACAGTATATGTAATAAACAACATCACGAGGAAATGTAATAAACGGCACCCCTAAATGATATAAATGTCAGCCGTAAAATGTAATAATATGAAGACCGATTGCTTATTTTAGCGTAGTAATAGATTGTTTTTGCATGTATTCATGTTGTCTCTACTTGACTCTGGAGTCTTTATGTACATTTTAGCGTAGTAATACATTGTTTTTTCATGTATTCATGTTGGCTCTACTTGACTCTGGAGTCTTTAGGTACATTTTAGCGTAGTAATACATTGTGTTTGCATGCATTCATGCTGTCTCTACGTGCGTCTGGAGGCTTTAGGTACATTTTAGCGTAGTAATACACTGTTTTTGCATGTATTCATGCTGTCTCTACGTGACTCTGGAGTCTTTAGGTACATTTTAGCGTAGTAATGCATTGTTTTGCATGTATTCATGCCGTCTCTACGTACGTCTGGAGACTTTAGGTACATTTTAGCGTAGTAATACATTGTTTTTGCATGTATTCATGCTGTCTCTACGTGCGTCTGGAGACTTTAGGTACATTTTAGAGTTGTAATACATTGCTTTTGCATGTATTCATGCTGTCTCTACTTGCGTTTGGAGACTTTATCTACATTTAGCGTAGTAATACATTGTTTTTTCATGTATTCACGCTGTTTCTTCGTGACTCTGCAGTCTCTAGGTACATGTTAGCGTATGAATACATTGTTTTTGCATGTATTCAAGCTGTCTGTCTCTACGTGCGTCTGGAGAATTTAGGTACATTTTAGCGTAGTAATACATTGTTTTGTAAGCCTGGGTGGAGTACTAGTTACTATCCATACTGACCTCAGTGGAAAATTACTGGCGCTGTAACCCTCCATGTTGACCTTGATGGAAAATTACTGTCATCTGTTTACAGCTTGATTTTGTCACACTCTGGTCTATTCTTACCTCAATGGAACATTGCTGGAACAGGTTTCTATACATGCCGACCTCAATGGAAAATTACTGGCAATAGCCACTATCATGCTGACCACAACGGAGAATTACTATCACGTGTATACAGTGTGATTTTCCACCACTCTGGTCCATTCTGACCTCAATGTAAAATTACTGGGCAGTACCTTGTGCGATTTTCAAGCAAGCAGTCTATCAGTATACGCCCACTTGAAATTGTGTACATGTCATCCGAATAACAATACTTGCTATACAAGTCGTGTGTTGAATGTCTTACGGTGGCGAATTCATAGCTGAAATAAATTACAACAACGATACCAGAGGTGATCACAGATAATTTTATCAGCTTAGAGAGACAAATAATTTTATCAGCATAAACAGACAGCGAATTTATTAAGTATCATTCTTGTTCTGTTATGTATATTGTTACAGGTATCGGTGTTTGCTTGAGCGTGGAAACCCGCGTGTTATTATTAGCAGGTCAATTCTTGTCACAATGTTTATATTTAGCTGGGCTTGACACGTGACCTGTGGATGTTTAAATTGTGAGTCGAATTGGAATTCCGACATTTCACTGTAGCTGAAAAAATACTTTACTGCGCATACTGATATCAATTATGTCAACTGACTAGTGATCTGTAGTTAAGTTGTTGTTTTAATTATGATAATAATGAGTGATTCTGCTCAAACTATGCATCTCATACTGCTAAATTAGCTCGACAGTGACTAGATGCAATTAAAACTATATTCCAATGCGTGATTCTGTCGAACAGCTGCTACAACAACGCCAGAAAGCTCAAATTGAATTTACAGACGTTACAAAACATTTATTTAAGACAATTGTCGAACCAACCAAACAATTTTTAAGAAACTGAAACACAGAAAATTCTTGAGACATTACCTGCTGTTCTCTTCATTCTATGCACTCAGCCGATCTCAAGTGTCATAGATCATCATCCAGTGTCTCACCAATTGTACGCTGATGACACCCAAAGATACAAATCTAGCCCCACCCAACTCAAGTTGATGCTACAATCCAAGGTGTAGACTTTCTCATTCACGTCCTTTACCTCAAACAATAAATATCAGTAACACCAACATTAAATTCACAGTCAGTACGAAACCTAGGTGTTACTCTAGACAGTACTCTCACATTGCACCAACATGTCATGAACATATGCAAGGCTGCATGTCTTGAGCTGAGACGCATCAGCTCCATTCGCAAATATCTTTCAGTTGATGCCACTAAAACACTTGAATGTTCATTAGTACTTTCAAGACTGGACTATTGTAACTCAGTTCTGTCTGGTTCATCTCAATATCTACTCCAAAACTTCAAAACGTTCCAAACAGCTGCTCGGATCATACTTAGAGTACCACGATCAGAGCACACATCCCAGCTGCTCTGTACCATATACTGGCTATCCATTCAATCCAGTATCAAACACAAAATTTGTTCTCTGTACTACGTTTCACTGACGGACTCCAGTCCAACATACCTATCCGACCTCACCCATGTGTATACACCAGCAAGATACTTACTCTCCTCTTCTGACAATCGTATACTCATTATTACCACTCTGAAAACGAAGCCATATGGACAACGTTCTTTTGCATATCAGGGCCCAGCAACGTGGAATAAATTGCCCACTGAACTTAGACACAAAGACATCCAATTCAAGAGTGCTCTTAAAACTCACTTATTTAGACTGCAAGAACAAACTTAACGACCTAATAATGTTTTCGACCTTCAATATTTTCAGTATGCTTTTTTATGTTTTCTAATTTCATGGTGTTTATTTTTTTAATCATATCATTATATATGTTTTTTATGTTATAGGTGTTGTCTAATGTTGTAAAGCGCTTAGAGCTTCTAAAGATTAGGCGTATACGAAGTCCTCATTATTATTATTATTATCAGTAATAGTATTAGTATTATTATTATATTGATGACCGTCTTCAACTCCCACCACCAAGAGCTAAAACCGACATAATATAAATTTTTTTTACTGAGGAAGGTATTTCCGCTATCAAAAACCCAAACAAATACTTGAAATTTCCGCGTTTGGGTGGGATGAACATGTAAAATATATAATATGTGTGTGTGTGTGTGTGTGTGATTTGGATTTTTGACGTAGCTTTAACAAATTTTCTCTCATATCGCTAAGATGTCTGCAGTGTGGCAGTTTATAGTGATGTGTAGCACTGGGGCATAATGTCGCAGACATATAACATGATCTCTCACCCAGTCACATTATCCTGACACTAGGCCGACCAATCCTAACACTAACCTCTTAAAGCTGAGCGCCAAGCGAGGAAGCTGTTAGTACCATTTTTGTAAGTCTTTGTTATAACTCGGCCACGAATAGAACCCACGACCTCCCGCATCGGAGGTGGACGCTCTAACCACTAGGCCAGCGGAGCGGTAAAAAATAAATGTAAAATGTATAAAGCCTGAACATGTTAAAAATGTAAGTTGTGCTAACTTGCGTAAATATATATATCGCGTTGCTTCCGGTGCTCAGGTGCTCAGAGTTAATGACAAAGATTTTAAACTTTAGATGTGTATAATACTGAGAAAGATAATTAAAAAAAGGATTCAAAGACAAGAAGAAATGGAGGGTCATCTTGAGAAAGTGAGAGAAGAAGGAAGGAAATCAAGTGTACAAACTAGATCCGAAAAAAGAAGGGGTTACGTCGTCAAATGAGCCCTAGCAGCGTGCTGGAACCACAACCAGATCAGAACCACAAATCACGTGAAGAAGTGACTGTAAGTGGCATTGCCAATGGCGATCGACGTCGTAAAATCTTGCCGGTGATTCAAGATAAACTTTGTCCAAATAACATCCTCGTTGATGTTGATCGACTAGATATTTTGATTGGTGGAAGACAAACCGGGCAAAATTCCCATGAAATCATCAATGAAGCATTAGTTAGCGTTTATTTATCGGTATCGTCATGGACAGCAGCGTCTATCTGGCACTAGACGATGAAATGACCGATGATCACTACAGTGATTGATTAATTAGATCGGCTATAAGTAAATAATATGATTATACACGATACCCAACGTGGACCGGTTTATAAAATGATCTACAGCGATGGACTCTGCGATGCTAAAGAAGGTTTATTCAGAATGTTAGCCCTAAAATATTTCCCTATTACAAAACAATTAGTTATGAAAGACATCGAAGTTGTTCGCGATAAGGGTATTGGAACCGTTAGTGATGTTGCTGGTAAAGCATTTTCAGCGATCAAAGACAGATTCGCACGATTAGTATGACGAAATCCACAGCCGGTAAAACTGCCTAGCACCGAAGTGATGTCAGCAAGTGTCAGTAAAATAATGATCAAGCTGCCAGTGTGCGGTTGAAAGAAATAGCTGGAAGGAACATCTCTGACAAAACAGTCCGCAGCCGAGACAGAAAAAAAAAATAACCGCGGACCTAATAGCTGGTAGTGGTCTGGCCCGTCCTAGTCGGTGATATTGATTAGTGTTAGAACATTGTTGCTGACAGCAATGGATATAATAAAATGTTCAAGCGTGTATCTGATCCCGCATTTGACATGGATCCGTCAATACTCAAAGATGAGTCTGTGCGTGATTATCAGTATTATTCTTATGACGCACGAGAACAAAACCAAAGTGGACGAATCGAACTACAAGTCCAAGATACATCAAGGTATTCTCTAAACGCCGAGACACTTTTTGAAGTTCATGGTAAACTTTTGAAAAATGATGATTCCTCATAAGCTGAAAATGAACCATGTGGATTCGTTAACAATAATGTCATGGCATTGTTTAACGGTGCCATATATAACATTGATGGTAGAAAAAACGTTGATGTTGCTGTGACAATTATCAGAGTGACTCGACACAGCGATGGCTATACACGGTCGCCGGTCCGTCCATCATATTCTAGAAGGACATTACTGACAATCCCGACGAATTTACAGACGTTACAAAATTAACACAGGCTGTATCTCATGGTACAATTAACACAGGCTGTATCTCATAGTACCATTAACACAGGCTGTATCTAATGGTACGATTAACACAGGCTGTATCTCATAGTACAATTAACACAGGAAGTATCTCATGGTACAATTAACACAGGCTGTATATCATGGTATAATTAACACAGGCTATATCTCATAGTACAATTAACACAGGCTGTATCTCATGGTACAATTAACACAGGCCAGCTCTGTTAATCCACAACCAGCTGAAATGATTTTGCGACACTGCAGAATACCAATCCTGAATTCAACATGTGATTCGCAGCAGCACGACGATCTCAGGCTAACACCGATGGTGGATTTTCATGTGTGATACATCTGTCACATATCTTCGGATTCTGGACCAAACACTCAATAACACTGGTATGAAAGACCACCGACAACGATGCAATCTGGCGCCCCGTTAGGGGTTCTGGGGGTGCTGATAAAGTAACACTAACAAAACTAGCATTTTGGATGCCAACGATGCCTCCGTGAGTGAAAGAAGAAACGCGGTTTTTATTGTTCATGGATGGGGGTGGTAAATCAACGCTTTCGTGGCTGACAACTATCACAGACACAACTCGTGGCACAACAAAAACATTTTCATGACAGTTCGCATCACAGCAAGGAATCTCAGCACCACGACATATATTCGTGGCATTTCACCCTGCCACCAGGTATACCGATCAGAGAGCGAATCCAGTGGTGTTTATTAGATTTGCAGTGTTACTTTTAGCTGAGAATATTTGGACATCAAGAACTATCTGAAGACATAATACTAAATTTGTACCAAAGCAGCGTTGCCCTGGCACATCATAGTTTGATGAGATTCATGGGCGTGATCAGAATGTCGACTCTGGTTTACAGATATCTCAGCGGGATTTCTCAGCGCCGTATCCAATCTATCATTTTTGGTAGGAACATCTGGATTTCTTTAGACAATCTGTCGCTGACTTACGCGTGTGAGCTATTCCAGCTGGTTCTTACAGAGAAATCGCTGATATACCGACAAAACAATGTTACTTGAAGGCGTTGTTGGGCGAATGAGTGTCATTGATGTGACAGTAGAAAACATGGAAATATTTTCCAAACATGTTATAATGTCATACCATCACGTCACTCTTACTCTGACACACGGTCAAATTAAAGAGCAGTAACCGGCATCAAAAAAGAATTCTAGGGCAACAATATTTCTGAAATCACTTTAATTTGATAGCTATTTTTGATTATTTTCCTGCTTTTGGTTTGATTCTACGCTGAAGTTCATCAATGATTTCTTCGATTTCATTTGTTCCTCTTGGAATACCAATTACTTCCCAGACTTGGACTGGCTGGAAACGTCCATCTTGGCTTTAAGCTAGAATACCAGTAAATTATTAGCGTCTAACCCACCGAATGGTTTTTCTCTACTATTTGGCCAACGATAATAAAGTCGTAATTGTGCCAGTGCGATTTCAAGTGACCGACTGGATCCTTCAGGTTCAACAGGCGTCGTAATCGTGGTTGGAAAACGTGTTGACGTTGCTGACATCATTGTAGTAGTCGGTGGCGTTGTGTTAACGATAATATGTTCCAGTCGGGTGGTTATTTCTGCAGTCATTATTATTTATACGGCTGATTCTTAATGAGGCGTTTGAAACATTGTTGCCTGCGAAGGTATGGTTGCGTTCTTGTTATAACGATAATAAATCTGACTTGTCGCAGCAAATTCCTTGTCAGATATTGTACCGTACTTGAACTTCGCCGACAGTATAGATTATATATGTATACATGCATATCCAAGAACACAAGCAGGAAAAAGTGCCACATTGTCAACTGAGATCAGATCGGCAGAATCATATTTTGTGTTCAGAGACCACCATGTCCAAATTCGACACAAGATCGTGATATATTTTTAATGTATTTAACGTTTCAACTACATACACAAAAAATAGAGAAAGCTAAACTGAAGCGTTCGTCCTTACGTAAAGGACTTCATCAGCAGACCGATGTGATCTCTACTAGCTGTGAACATCTGCCGAGAACAGTTTTTATGTCAGTTGCCATCCGCCGTTCTTACCCCCTTCTGAAGCTAAGGTTTGTCTAGAAATGTACCCGCTAAACTATGACGAAACTGAAATGCTATGAACATTTAAACAGCAAAGAAAAGACAAATTTCCCCAACGGCTAATCCTTCTCCTGGCGCTCGGGGGCAATTGCTTCTTCTCACCACCAACCGGTCTACCCCCTCCCTCCTTTTGCACTAATTTAACAATTTTATACTAATCAAACAATTACACTTCCTGGTTTGTATCACATTTACACATAGAATGCATACATTAAATGTGACAAATTCTCGTCAGTCGAATATATATTCTTCTTTACGGATATTTCAGTTTGCAAAATAAATTTCATACAAGGTCTGAATGTAAACCAACTAATTTAACTAACCCACGTAAATATCAGAAATTATGTTTCTCAAATTTTAGTTATGTTTTTTACAATCACGAACTGACTGCGAATTCTTAAGCGTAATAAGCTTGTTCAATATAATGATCGGCATACGCTAAATGTGGATCGCATGTAAACGAATCATGTTCAAATCCCACGATGTCTATGTTTTTTTTCTTCATTTATTCTGTGCTGATTTAGAATTATGTTGCTACTGCGAATATAATCAAAACTCAGCAGTACATAAACGGTAAACCGCTGCCATTATCATGGCGGACACAGGAAGAAAACTGCTCCTTCAGTCTGATATATATATATATATATATATATATATATATATATATATATATATATATATATATATATATATATATTAGCCAATATGTTTGAGTTTAAACAAAAAGAAAACTTTATTTCTTTGAGTTACTAACGGATATATTTCATCATGGGGGGGGGGGAGTGGGGGCACTCATGTATTTATTTGAGTTATTCACTAACTCGATGAAATATATCCGTGATTCACTTGTTTCCAGATATCCGTTATTCACTCGTTTCCGGATATCATTTATTCACTCGTTTCAGGATATCCGCTATTCACTTGTTTCCGGATATCCGTGATTCAATCGTTTCCGGATATTTAGTCATTCACTCGTTTCCAGCAAATATCCTTTATATATTTCTCTCATTTCAGCAACATAAATAGTAAATGTGATAAAAATGTCACAACATAAATAGTAAATGTGATAAAAATGTTACAACATAAATAGTAAATGTGATAAAAATGTTACAATATAAATTAACGGTTACGAAAATTAACGGAGAATGTCTTCGACATAAAAGGTGGATAAGGTCTCGGGGCATTAAGGATCTGGGACCGACAATGTACATAGTTTATATAATACCAAGGACCTCTTATAATACCAAGGACCTCTTATAATACCAAGGACCTCTTATAATACCAAGGACCTCTTATAATACCAAGGACCTCTTATATGTAAATCTATTGCAAGTCCACTTCGATGCTAACAGTAAGGTTGAAGATACAGTAATTTTACTGAAACGATACCACGACATTATCTGAAAGAATCTGAAAGAATAAACAAGCCGATATGTGCATAAACGATACCACGACATTATCTGAAAGAATAAACAGGCCGATATGTGCATAAACTATTGTGTTTTCAGGGAATATTAATTGCTTATATTTCGTTCTTGAATTATTAAGTTTCCTGAATGATTATGATAACTTGCAGAAAACTTTACTTACACTTAGTTAGAAAGATTAAGTTTCTTCTATCTTGGAAATCGCCATTTATTATTTATGATTAATATGTATAACATCAATACTCTTATGCTGTTATGTATATCTATATTTTTTTGTAATTCATATTACATGACTTCATCTAATTTGTGCAATTTTTATTCATGTTTGTAAATTGTAGTGATGATATTAGTCAGATTTTACCTACGTGACTAGGGTCTGTTTTAGGAATATTAAGTGCGTACAAATTACAGTGGATCCATAAATAGATGCTTTTTACTTGTTGAAAATTACTACAAAAAAAATAATTGTTGACGATTTCGGGTTTATTTAGACAGATCTAGAAGAATTAAATAATTTCCCACTGGATGGACAAGGTCACATAAATATGTGTTTCGAAACACTTATTGAGTAATTTTATCTGTCACGTGACGTGAAATATAGTTGCAGTCGAAGGGCATATAAAGTGAGAAATCAGCAAATCAGATTAATTCCTATATTTAGAGTCATTCTTATTTATTGTGTTCTTGTTGTAACATCAAGTCTGCGGACGTATTTTATGTACTTAAATATTTTTTGAGAGGGAAAACATTGGTTTTGTCTGTTCAGTAGAAATAGAAATTGCTCAATTGGACTATAATATTATTTTGAAACTATTGTTAATTATCCAAAGGAGTTAGGGACAACGCAATTTTAACAAAGTTACAATTCTTGGCGGATTAGTACGTTTCAGGTTTTGAAATTTATCCGGAACTTTTCATTCTTTTGGACCTTCATAGAACTTTTCAGGATTATTTTAGATTCACTTCATAATACTGTAAGTTCCCCTCACATTTTCATTTATGACTTTGATAATTAAATTATTTGTTAAGTTTTTGAAAACTTGTTGGTTTTCCTTTTCTCTGTTACTTAGTTCCTGACCATAGAATCGTAACAATAGCCAAATAATAAAAAGCTATTTCTAGGAGAATAATCGGCTTAGCATTTTCGACCGACAATAAAAAATATGCCTTCATTTTCGCACTACATTTAGAAATAACCGTGATGAATTGATTACCATGCAGGAGCATTAAAGGAGTTTCTCACTGTCGTTACGTATCTTGCGGTTTATTTGTCCTTGCATCGGCGTCATCAGTCTATTATTATAAGCTAAGTTTATCATTCGTTTGCCATATTAAGCTATTGTTGTCATTTGTCTATCATAGTAAGTTATATTTGGCATCGGTTTACCATACTGAGCTGTTTTTCTCAATAGTCTACAATATGAAGCTGTTTATCAATAGTCTACCATATTAAGCTGTTTTTCTCAATAGTCTACCATATTAAGCTGTTTTGTCAATATTCTACCATATTAAGCTGTTTTGTCAATAGTCTACCATATTAAGCTATTTTGTCAATATTCTGCCTTATTAGGCTGTTATTCTCAATACTGTGCCTTATTTAGCTGTTTTTGTAACCAGTGTCTCATGTTTACTTGTTTTTGTCATCGATCTGTCATATGAAGCTCGTTTTGTGATCAGTGTGCCATTTTACTCTTTGTTATTAGTCCGAGTTTCATCTGACCGTCTCCACCCCATTTTTGATATTTGGACAATTTATGTTGTGATGTAGGCTCAGAGTCCATTCCCTATCGAAAAGCTGGAATTCGCCGACACTTTTTTGGTGTCGGCATGGGGTAGCCGCTTACTAACCGGCCCAGCAAACTTGAAAGACCTTTTCTCGAGATATACCTGGATGAAATCGATATGAATATGATTTGTTTTCTCAGAAATTGCAATCATAGCATTCATTCTGTCTGTAATCCGCTGACAGCCGAGACGAAAGTACATCGTTGCTGTAATTTGACCTGGATCTGGCCATTTGCATTCCTAGTCACGTGACTACACAACTCTCGTAACCTACATGGCAATGACGTCAGAGGTCATACAGTAATGTGATATAAACAATAAACAATTTCTAGTGTTGTTGTTGGAAAACAAATCGAACATATAACTGAAAGTCATGTAATTCATATTGCAAAATGAAAAAACATAAACTTCTCAAAATATTTATTGTGAAAACCGCGACCGAAAATCTGAAAATGTTGCAGCAATTTGAAGAAAACCAGATTCAGTACGCAGAGAGCACATGTCAAAGTGGTGGTCACGTGACACCAACAAAAACATCGCTGACACGTGCTCAGTACTTCTTGAAAATGGTTTTCTCCACCCTGCTGCGATACCGAGAGATTTCTGGTCGTTGTTATCCGAATAAATATGATGAGAATTAAGTGTGCATTATATTTATTTACAAACATTTAGTGACTTCTATATAATATGTCCAAATTTCATGTACAATAGATTTGGAAATTTGTTAATTTCGATATCACGTGACTATATGACCTCTGATATCATTGACATGTTGGTAGCGAGATTTGTATAGTCATATGACTCGGGATACAAACAGCCAGGTCCAGGCAAATTTCAGCAAATTTCAGCAACGACGTACTTTTTTCGTCTCGCCTGTCAGCGGATTAAAGACATGCCGAATGCAATGCTCAAATGTTTGAGAAAATAAATCATATTCCTATCGATTTCATGAAGGCATATCTCGATAAAAGGTCGTTCAAGTTTGCTGGGCCGGCTAGTAAGCGGCTACCCCATGCCGACAACAAATGGTGCCGGCAAATTCCAACTTTTCGATAGGGAATGGACTTTGACCCTACACCACAACAAAAATATCCAAATATCAAAAATGGGGTGACAAGGGTCAGAGGAAACTCTGACTATGTTGTTATCATCAGTAAAGTTTTAATATACAAAATTTGTGAACATGCTTTTTTTAGATATACCCCATCCCATGTTGCTTAATAAAATGACAAATAAAATGTTTACAATAAAACAAAAAATCTAAAACCAGTCTATTAGAAAACGTTTAGTTATCATATTAATCTTAAATCCGTTATTAACATGTTTATAATTACATAAAATCTTGATATGTATATATAATATGTAATTTAGATATCAAAAGGCTCTTATATGTCTTATATTCTTGGCTTTTTAGAGATACCAATGATCATTGTGCCCATCAATGACAACAAAGTCAATGCTTCCATGTCTTTAACGGAAGTTAACGTAGCCGGCTATGAATATTTAGGATTTAGACTGGTTTCATGTGGTATTTTTGTTGTGACCTTCCACGGTGAAAATGGAACCAATTCTTTCGCCACCGCCATGCTCTCCACATCTTCTGTGGTGTTTTCCAAATGCAAGTTAAACTGTGAATTAGAAGTGACGTATGACGTGCCACAGAACGAAAGTCGCCCACATTGCAAAACAAACGCAAGGTTATTTTGGTTTTCTTGGAATGACGGTAATATAACGTATGGCTCATCATCAGTCGGATTTGTCGACAGTAAAGTAAAGATCCAGTTTGATGTTCAAGTCAAAAAGTTGAGTTTGTCAACAATGTTCGACGAGAGTCAGCTTACTTTGAGTGAGTATACCAGAGAGAGAGAGAGAGAGAGAAAGAGAGAGAGATGTGCTGGCTTAGCTTCTCGATTAAACTTTACAACTTGCAGTAGCATTTTTTAATTCAAACATGTGTCATAGTTTAATTTAAAGACTGCATTTGGGTTATAATTATGAAAATTTCTCGAGCTATGTTCCCAAGCGTAAATACAATAAGGTATCATAATATAATATAATATAATATAATATAATATAATATAATATAATATAATATAATATAATATGTCCAATAATTTTCCAGAGGTTTTTTTTATTTCTTGTCTAGCACTGAACTTGAAAATATTTCATCGACAAGAACAGTGTAACAATGATATTTGTTCCTGATTTAAGAGGCAAACAAAAAATACAATGTCTCAATACTTATGAAATCCCCAAACTTAACATACACCTAAATTTAATTATTGTTAATTTGATTACACAGTATTTTGATACAATAAATAACCTCCAACATTTAACAAGCGTGTTGAATCTAATAGATCTACCTTTTAAAGTTCCTGTTGGTAAATCAGTTTGGGCGTTGCCCAATGTCACATTTAAATTTGCCTTTAATAGGATGTTGATTATTATGACCAGGGCGGCATTCCTCAGATGCAACACTACAACATACAATTTTATCAATGGTCATGACCTCTATACTTGCATATTGCTGCTAAATAGAATCGATAAATGAATAAATATAGGTAACCGGTCCATACCCGAGTAATTTAAGATTTGAAAGGATGGTATATGCTTCTTAGTATTTGTCGTCTTTAAGGCGTATGGTTATACTGGATAATCGCATCAGTCATTGTACTGGTTCTGATTAAATTGTACCACACGTGCATGGGGATAAGATAAATATTTGTCCATTCAACAAATCAGACAGTAGAAAATTATAAATATTGTTAAAAATAGCATGGTACATACCATTATTAATATTGTAGAAAGCTGACAAGTCATGGCTGGTTCAAACTTCGAAATGACTAGTGACACCCTTAAACATGACAGACATATACTTCAATGCGTCTGATGCAAGCTTCGACATGACTGGCACAAGCTTTTAATTGACTAAGCGTTAAATATTAGTGGGATTAGTACAAGCTTTTCTTTGAATAGTTGCTAAATTTGAATTGATATTGCAATTTCAGGTTGGTTTAACTGGTTCAAACTTTGATATGATTAGTAACAGTTCAGTACGACTAGTAACAGTCCCTTAAGACTAGTAGCAATTTAGTGTGACTAGTAGCACAGTTCATCATGACTAGTGGCACAGTTCATTATGGCTAGAAGCACAAGTAGTATAGGTGGACGATTATGGGACAATGGTAATTTAACATTGTGGGAATGTGTGGGGACAAGAGGACTTTAACATGGTGGGACTGTCTAGGGACAAGTGGAAATGAACATGGTGGGGCTCTCTAGGGATAATGACAATTGCACATGGTGGGAACATTAAGGGACAAGGGAAATTTAACCTGGTGGGGCACTAAAGGGCACAAGGTGAATTTAACATGAGAATGGCAGTTAGGGACAATGGGAAATCCTATGTTCAATGTTACCATATGTTTAGCATGGATGGGACCATTGAAACCCAAGACGTCACGGCACTGGGAATAGTGTTACAAGTGGCTGACCTCAGTTTGGTATACATAGTAACATTTGTTACAAGTGGCTGACCTCAGTTTGGTATACATAGTAACATTTGTTAGAAGTGGCTGACCACATATTGCATACATGCCGTGTGTACTAGGTACCTGTTGCAAAATGACTATATTCTAGTATCAGAGATTAGAATGTAAGAGAAGGAGACAAAATCTCACAAAATATACTACCTTTTACACCACAAAAATTACTAGCCATTACACCATTATGGTATCCAACATCGCAATATCATTCAACACCCCTTGCACACTTTATCCCAAAACGCAATGTGTTAGTTTAGAATGTAAGAGGAGGAGACAAAATCTCACAATCACACACAAATATACCATCCATTTCCTTATACACTCACTATCAATAATGCCATGGGTTAACTTAAGAAAAGGAGATGAAATTTCACAAACCTATTGTCCATTACAATACAAAAATGCTATCCGTCACATCGTCTATACCACTGCATATCCTGGGTAGAAAGGTTTATGGGATTGAATAGGTGTATGGGGCAAAAGTGTTTATGGACACAAACAAACAAACATAGACCAACACATTTACTCACGTGCCAAAGAAAAACAAAACAGATGGTATTGTCTGCACGCACCAACTATCATACCAATCGGGGAAGTTTTTTATATATAAAAAACTACATTTAATCTCACAAACCTATTATCCCTTTCACCACAAAATATACCATCCATCACACGATTTCTTCTATCAAATACTCTACAACTACACCATGCAACGAGACAAACGAGGAGAATTTACACAGAGTGCAAAGTGAAAGGAATCATCGAACTAGTCAAGTGGTGAATTTATGGCGTACTGAAAGAAGCTTTGCAATCTTGAAAGGATTGAGCCTTTAGAGTGACCACCTACGAACCTCATAAAATTGTACGTTTACCCACGCACCAAATCGTCAGCCGACCCTTGGAGAATCTGTATCAAGTCGTGCACCAGAAGCGAGTGTCGCTTCCCGACATTTCACTTTACCGTACGGACACGCCGGAATTGGCAAGTATATAAAAGGGGAAACTTCCAAGTCCGACACTTCATTATGATTACAAAACGCCAAGCTAGAAAGACGGATCCTTTCATACAGTCACAAACCAATGAGAGATTCAAGTTCGGTGATGATCAACTTGAGTGCGATGCTGTACCTTGCGACTACAGCGATACCGTACGCTGATACTCCAGCGAATCAGCACCATATGGAAACTTTTCTACTACTACGACCACCAAAGAAAGATCGCATTTGCTTGAATACTGAAACTTTGAAAGTCGATACTAAACGTTCGAAGGAAATTGGCATAAATATCTGACAGGACGAAGAACTAGCCAGAGCTAGATTTATCTGCTTGGAAGAAGGAGATAAAATCAAGTGCTTCAGTAGCAGTGTGTGGGAACAGAAAGACTCGGCTTACCTGGAACATGTTCGATGGTCTCCGCATTGACACTGCCTTCCTTTAGTGGGACCTCATTAATATTTTTATGAATACTTTTTAAGAGAACTTTCGTAGATTGCCTCTGGATTTGAGAGAACGCATTTACAAAGAGTTCGTTCAAATACAAGTGAAAAGCAGGAAACAACTGCATGCGAAAAACAAATTTTTAAGTTACTCATGGTATATGGATGCCATAAGAGACTTGATTCATTTTGAAAGTGTTCAAATTCGCGGACATCCTATAACTTCCCAATGGACAGAAAGAGTTTGACTATATTACTCCGTGCAAACAATTCAAATAAATTGTGAAATTCCAGACAGCAAAGAGTTAGAACAGAATTACAGAGATTGTTTAATGTCACCATGGTGGTGGTGAGAACAAACAAAGTACGTCACACCTTTACGAGAAGTGATTTGTGATCGTATGTTAGATGTAACAGAAAATTCTGTTTGTGTATGGATACATTATCACCTGAAAGTGCCTCGGAATAAATTATAACCTTTTGATTCACAACTCCATTTAGTAAATAAAAGGAAACTTGAATGACTAAGGACATTCATCGGTTGCCTGACGGGGGTATACAAGTTTACCACCATGCCACGACATTTATCAGTAGTGATACAACAGATTCCATGGAAGGAAATCAATGACACTATTCAGGATTTAGAGGATTGCCAAAACCTTTTACACAAACTGTTTCCATTGAATTTGTGACGTCATGTGGTGTGCGTGTTAGTGATATCAGAGCAGATTCCTTGTGGACCCATTTACTCAGCAGTTCCATCGGTTTCTTTCCCTGAAAAATTATACCAACAGTAACAATGGCAGCATTGCGGC
The DNA here is from genome assembly GCA_028554795.2 of Sinohyriopsis cumingii. NCBI lineage: Eukaryota > Metazoa > Mollusca > Bivalvia > Unionida > Unionidae > Sinohyriopsis > Sinohyriopsis cumingii. Next base: position 10,398,728 of record CM068829.1, on the reverse strand, counting down.
CAACGCCAGTCACCCCAAAAACAGTAACAACCCTCTTTCGGAACAGCCTTTAACCTCGAGAGACTCCTCGGAAAGCAGAACCCTTCAATTATGAATAAACACTTTTACTTAACTTTACCCAGTGACATGGACGTGTTTTCTCACAAAATCATGTGCAATTTCACGGCCAGATTACCTCAGGTCATTCATTTGGATCACGACGCGCTTTTGAAAGTGGCTTTGGTAGAAATCATTCATCCCACACAAGTCCACAAAGTCCAAAATACCAGTGGAATCAAACAAAGTTTCTCGTCGAAATCCTGAGCAAGCAAGAGTAGCAACACTTGGATGCCAAAGATTCTGGTTTTTACGAATCCAAAAAGACATCACCAGCCAATCAAGCATTAAGCATCTATTGCATGCAAATTCCTGCAAACTATCGTTTTAGCGCTCAACATCTGGAAGAAACGACTGCCAGTATTTTCGACGCTCAATTTGGTAAAACGAAACGAATACCATAAAATAGCTTGTCGCTAGATCACTACATTTCCGGATGCCAAAATGTTGTTCATCACTTTGTCCTCAGTTTGTTTGACATATGGATGGAGACCTCAAAATGTTCTCATATTCCAGAAACATCAACAGCAATCACCGACATCACAAGCATTTTCGTCACCGTGTAGACCTGAAAGAAGGATTGAATTGATCTTTGTGTACTCCAGTGTGGTGGAGTACAACGTGCTGGGTAACAAAGCCGCACAATTACTGAGAGTCTTTCCTTTCAAAGTTGATTGTGCTGTGGCTAATTACGAGGAAGGTTGAAACACCTATAACGTTCACCGCGAATTTGTACATCCTCACTATTTTCCTGCAAGCAAGTTGTATTTCGACAATGTCAGCATTGGTAAAAAAAGGAGATCTGGGCCAAAATATTCCGTTCTCAAAATTAAAAGTCACGGTGAAACCACATTTCCAAAAAAGATTCCCTTGCGACTTGAAAGTCATGTAACTTGCGTACCGAGGAGTCGCTCGACAGCGAGGAAATGGTTTAGGAAATATGCTGAAATTTGCATTCTGTTCGGTGGCCTTAGTCTTGAAACCAATGGTGGCACTAGGATTGCACCCGTTGAAAGTTGTCGCTTTGACGCAAGGACACGAATTTCGCCAAAATGTCATCATCGGCAAAGAAAATCCCAAAGAAGCCTTCCTGAAAGTATGCAAAATTATGTAGCTTCAAACTGGAAATTATAATTTGGGTCGCCGAGAAACTCCTGAGCAAATCATAACCTTCTTCCTTCAAGGACAAGGAAGAAAGAGACGACTATACTCCCCAGAAGAGTCCATAAACATGTTGCTTGAAAGACTAAGAAAAGAAGAACAACCAGAGAATCAGACGTTTTTGATCATTTATGAGAGCAATATGATGCATCGAGAGCTTTGTTCCAAATCACAACAGGATGACGATGCAAGAATCCTGTCTCCTCTTTGACGACTTCAGCCTCCATCAAATTTGAAATCAAAGGGCATACAGAATATTACATCGATCTGAATAGAGCTTACTTTGATCCGAAAGTCAAAGTTCTCAACACGGACGACACTGCTCCCGGAGCCGATGCCAGAGCAGCTCCCGTTAACAATTTCATGTTTTCCTTGTTCAATGAAGTGGATTTGTACTTGAATAACAAACTGGTCAGCAGAAGCTTGGATACCTTACCAAGCGTATCTAGAAAACCTCTTGACTGACGCAAAAGACGCTAAGAACACTCATCTTGATGCTTGTGCGGGATGGAAGCCTGACACGTCAGAGAAGTTCAACGACCAGGCTTGACAGAAGTTGACAATCTTCACAATGTGGGATTTAACGACCCCTAGAAGAAAAGTTTACAAGGGTGAAGTTTAGAACTGATGGATCGTTTGTATTTGGACATGTGGTTGCAGGAAAACATTTACTGAACGGAGTGAATGTGCGCCTGGGACTGAATCGAAGCAGTTCCACTTGATGGCTCATGCAAACGAGTACAAAACCATCATTCAAGAAGCCAGACTTTATGTACATTATGTGTAAGCCTTACTCAAAGTGGGAAACGACATTAGTCACACTTTGAGCCGAACGACAGCCGCGTATCCGATACGATGAATGGAAGTGAAAACCTTCACCATTGTCGCTGAATTCTTTTCCAAGGACAGTTACCCAAACGGTTAACCATCGGCATCGCCAGCAATGAAACCATCAACGGAGCCATCACAGCCAGTCCTTTCGAGTCTAAGCAGCACAAAGTGTCCAAGGTCGAAGGCACTCGAGATGGCCAGACCTTGTTTACCAGACCTTTCGAACCTAACTTTGAGCACAATAATTACTTGAGATCGCACCTATCCTTCTACGCAGCTACCGGATAGTTAGGTACCAACACCAACCACTGTAATCGTACGACGATTAGTCAGCAGGTTACGCTTTATGGGCTTTGATTTTACTACAGACCAAGGCAGCGACGAGGAACATTTCCACGCTATAAAATCCGGCCAACTAAGTGTGGACCTTCAGTTTGCAGAAGCCATACCCATCAAGGTGAACACCATCTTGTATGGAGAATTCGACAATACTCTAGAAGTCAACAGTTTTAGAGAAGTGATTGTGGACTGTTAGAATCTATGGAACAATCTTATCCCCCATTGGACTGTATAGCCGCTTTGGAAATGGGAGAAGAGGAAGTCGTTGAACCAGAACAAAAGTAAACGAAAAATATAAAGTGATGTGCATGTTGCTGAGAGGGCCAAAACAAGAAGAACGCTTAATCAGGCGTAATGCTAAGCACCTGGCATAAACAATTATGGATCTCATGAGTGAAGAATATTCATCTGTAGGATATTTTAACAAATGAATATTTGAAAGAGTGGAATATGAGCCAAGAAAAAAGGTTTTGAAAAGTATCAGGAGCTCGATTAAATATCTTCTAAGAGAAGAGATCGTGTTGAACCAGTGGCCATTCCTTCCCTTCTTTGACTTCGTTGGAGATTCAATGCATCAAAGCTCTCTTAGGAAGGAGTAAGGTGTATGTTTGCATGGTGAAGATTTTTTAGACATTTTCAAGGAAAAAATCAGATGTGAATTGTTGGCTAAGTATTACCTGAGTGAAGTTCTTGATAGACGTTTTGAAAGTACATGTTATACTAACTGGGACTAAATTAAATAAAAGCTAGTGTATTTTTTCCCTCTGTTGACTTCTTCTGATATTTAAAGCATCGAGGGGAAAGTAGACGTCAACATTCACTGACTGAAATATTTCTATTCTTTTTGAATAACCGACTTCGGAAAATGACATAATCGACTTTATGAGCAGATATGCCAAGACGACTCGATTTATCTTCTCTTATACTCTAATCTAACACAGGATGTTTTGGGATAGTGTGTGTGTAATGGGTGTTGGATGGTATTGAGATGTTGGATGGTATAGGTGTTGTAATGGATATTCTTTTTATGGTGTAAGGGATTGTAGATTCGTGAAATTTCATCTCCGTTTTCTTAAGCTAGCCCATGAATTATTGATGGTGCATGTATGAGGTATTGGATGGTGTAGTTGTGCGTGATTGTTTGTGAGATTTTATCTCCTCCTCTTACATTCTAAGGTAACACAGGGCGCTTTGGAATACTGTGTGGCGGTGATGGATGGTATAAATGGTGTAATATACAGTATTTGTATGAAGTGTAGGATGACATATAGGGTGTGTAAGATTATGTTTGTGAGATTTCATCTCATCCTCTTCTGCTCGAACCTAACACATGGCGTTTTGGGATAATATTTACATAGAGTGTAGAGTGGTATTGGGACGATGGATGGTATAGTTGTGTGATGGATATGAGGTGTTGGATGGTATAGTGGTGTGATGGATATGAGGTGTTGGATGGTATAGTGGTGTGATGGATATGAGGTGTTGGATGGTATATAAAGTGTGTAAGTTTGTGAGATTTCATCTCCTCTTACACTATAACCTAACACGGGGCGTTTTGCGATAATGCGTATAAGGGGTGTTGAATGGTTTTGCTATTTTTTTTATGGTATAATGGTGTAATAGATAATATATTTTTCTTGTGGTGCAAAGGATAATTTAGTTTGGGAAATATCTTCTCCTTCTTGTACATTCTAAGCTAACACAAGTCGTTTTGGTTAGAGTATATAATTGGATGATGGATAGTATGATTGGTATGTGATAGTATGTTTGTGGAATTTCATCTGCTCTAAGATTTTTAGACTCTAAGCAAACACATAACATTTTGGAGCGTGTGTGTGTATGTGTATGTGTGTGTGTGTGGTTCGGGTGTGTGTGTGAGTGTGTGTGTTGGTGTGTTTTGCGTATGTCTATGTGTTGTCTGTCTCTATCAAATAAAAGTTATGACAAATTGTATATTTGGTATGCTTAGACAGCAATACACAAAAAGGATGATACATTGTATATCTGGTGTGGTTAGACAGAAATAAACAAAACGGATGAATGATTGACCTTATGACCAAATATATGTTATGTTGTATGACTAAGTTTAGACCAAATATATATCAAGTTGCATAATTGACGTTATGACCAAATATATATCAAGTTGCATAATTGACCTTATGACCAAAGATATGTCAAGTTGTATAATTGACCTTATGACCAAAGATATGTCAAGTTGTATAATTGACCTTATGACCAAAGATATGTCAAGTTGTATAATTGACGTTATGACCAAAGATATGTCAAGTTGTATAATTTACGTTATGACCAAATATATATCAAGTTGCATAATTGACGTTATGACCAAATATATATCAAGTTGTATAATTGACTTTATGACCAAAGATATGTCAAGTTGTATAATTGACCTTATGACCAAAGATATGTCAAGTTATATAATTGACCTTATGACCAAATATATATCAAGTTGCATAATTGGCCTTATAACCAAAGATATGTCAAGTTGTATAATTGACCTTATGACCAAATATATATCATGTTGTATAATTGACCTTATGACCAAATATATGTCATGTTGTATAATTGACCTTATGACCAAAGATATGTCAAGTTGTATAATTGACCTTATGACCAAAGATATGTCATGTTGTATGATTGACCTTATGACCAAATATATATCAAGTTGTATAATTGACCTTATGACCAAAGATATGTCAAGTTGTATGATTGACCTTATGACCAAAGATATGTCAAATTGTATAATTGACCTTATGACCAGAGATATGTCAAGTTGTATAATTGACCTTATGACCAAATATATGTGATGTTGTATAATTGACCTTATGACCAAAGATATGTCAAGTTGTATGATTGACTTTATGACCAAATATGTCAAGTTGTATGATTGACCTTATGACCAAATATATGTCATGTTGTATAATTGACCTTATGACCAAAGATATGTCAAGTTGTATGATTGACTTTATGACCAAAGATATGTCAAGTTGTATGATTGACCTTATGACCAAATATATGGCATGTTGTATGATTGACTTTATGACCAGATAGATTAAACATGATATAGATTCTTATTGTGATCATTTTGATCTTTTTCAGTTTTTCCGAGGAACGACTGCAACCGCATGCAATCAGGATCTACGAGTAAATGAGTCAAACATAACATTCAAGCCATTAATGCCACAGTTATTCACCCAAACTTTAGAATCAGGAGTGAACTGTCGATCTATTTATCTCTATCTCTATCTATATATGTTAAATTATATATTTAATTTGGGTCTTATGAATTAATTTTTTTCTCGGAACACCGAGACAAATAACTAAATGGCGATACATTTCCAGAGTTTTTAAGCTTCATATCATTGGTGGTGGTGGTGGTGGGGGTGGGGGGCATATTTCTGCCACACGGTTTGCGTATTATGTGGTTTAAATAAGACGGAATTTCTTTTGTTTTTGCAACGTTTGGCTTCCACTTTTTGAAGAAAGAAAAAACCGAACAGTTTAATAACATAAATATAAAACCTGACACTATTACGGTACCTTTTTGGGACGGTAACTACCCTCGTCCATATTAGAAAAGTGTAACCTGCAATTATTTATTCATTGATCGTACATTTGCTAATATTACATGGTGAATATTAATCACCCGTAAGGGTCGCCTTCCATCCTCGTCATCAACACTGATTCTAGGCGGTCTCACGACACTCTTTATTATCTATCATTATCAATAATATATTTATTTTGGTATCACATCCCTCGTTAGTACTGTACAATAGTGTGAGATACTGTATTGCTAGTATTAAGTTATACTAGCGGTGGTCTCACACTGTTATCAATATATTATAAGCTTACTGCTCCCTGTTTTATAAATTGTTCTTTTTGAGGAATATAATCCCCGAGGAGTGTGGGCAACAGTGAAAGTTAGAACGCTTCATGGGGCATGCACTTCCATTGCATTTTCCTCAACACTTCTGAACGTAGGTACTTTTTCCCATTTTTTCTATTTATGGTCAAGTGTGGTCTGAAACCTTGCCAAAACATTGGCGCTCGCAAGGGAGGAGGAAGAATGACCCATCCTATTCCTCGTCTCCTCCATTCTAGGAGGCTATGGGATCCTTCTCTGAGGTCCTGACGGACGATCGTTCAGATCAGGAGACAATCCACGTACAGGGTGCATGATGCAAAGTGGGGAATATGTTAGAGGTGGTGATGAAGTGTATGATCCCCACGCCTTAAGGTACTTTGGTTATCGTTATCTAGGAGATGATCGACGACGGTGTTATTGCCCCGATCGAGTACACAATAAAAAATACGAAATTAATGGATAGATTAGCAGAGACATGAACGGAGATGTAGAATAGGAACAACACTAGCTCCGTATATACAAGATAACAATTTATTCAATTATATAAAACAAAACATGAAACTGAACCCAGCATTTGAATGTTTGACTTTCTCTTAGAAACCGAGTTAAAAATTTATACATATTCAGTTAGCCGGTAAAACAAATTTCATCACAGAATCATGTGACTGATCAAACTCAAATTTCTAGTAGGTCAGCATCATCCGGTTGCTTCCGGTATTTTCCAAATGAATGTCGATAATAAGTCAGCTTTCTGTATTTCTTTTCCTTCTCTCTCTCTCTCTCTCTCTCTCTCTCTCTCTCTCTCTCTCTCTCTCGCCTCTCAGTCATCTTGGTAATAGGCTGCACTCTTTACTACTGTGAGTACGGGTACGGGGCTATTTTCCATCAAATAAAAATAATGCCCAACTTAAATATTTATCAGGATTTTTCTTCTCCTGGGATCGTTGCCTAGTGGTTAGAGCGTCTGCCTCGTATGCGGGAGGTCGTGGGTTCGATCCCCGGACGAGTCATAATAAAGACTTACAAAAATGCTACAAACAGCTGCCTCGCTAGGCGCTCAGCATTAAGAGGTTAGTGTTAGGACTGGTCGGCCTGTTGTCAGGATAATGTGACTGGGTAGGACATCATGCTACATGTCTGCAGCGTGATTTCCCAGTGCTAGACCTCACTATAAACTGCCACACTGCAGCCATGGAAGCGATATGACTGAAAAATTGTTAAAGCTACGTTAAAATCCAAATCACACACACACACACACACACACACACTATTCCCACTCCTTTTACGTTAGATATTGTTGTATTACAGTTCAACAGAACTAAGATATGGCCAGTTCGCAACAAGATACAGATACTCGAACAACCTACCATCACAGATTAATAAGTGAATGTCTTTTTAGCGGTTTCTCGCTTTTCTAAGATCCATGGCATAACGAATCATCTTAGATAAACCATTATATCCCGCTAGCTATATCAGTCGACTCACGTTCCTTATACTAACATCATCGATTCTAGGTCGAAAATATTTAACAACTTAATTACAGAAACGAATTAATGGACTTCACTCCCTGTCCTAACTATGTTGGTTTTTGTGTGCTAATTAGCGATTCACTGACATACATTTCCAGACATAGAAAATCAATAAGGGTACAAATCATTTACGACAAATAATTTACTCCTCACATTTCGCACCAGAGTAATGCTTTAAATTCATACAATACATGATTTATTTTACGTACAAACCACTAAATCCGAACATATTCATATCAATCAAGTACTGCATGGCATTCTAGAATACCTGATTCATATAACATTCAAGAGAAATGAAGGCGAATAATTAAATTCTGAAGGAAAGGAAAATTGAAGCATGGATTTTAAACGAATAAATTCAATAAATAATTACAAACTTACATCAATGAGATTACTTAAACCTTAAATTTTGTCTTGGAAACTAACCCACTCGTTTAGCTTCGATAATCAGGATTACATTCTCTAACCAAATTTTTTTAATTCTCCCATCGAAGTCAGAAAAGTTCTCTCTAATCCGCCTTTATTAATAACTAATCTGGAAAATATCATTTCATGATACGTTGACCACGACATAATGTACTGCGAATTTGTCTCCAAAATTTTGCACCGTTAAATTCTCTATGGGCTTATTGGCAGACTTTCTTATCTTTCCGGTTGAAGAGAGATACTGCTCAGTTTATACTATTAGGGCTACAGGACAGCCCTAGCCAAAACGTTCACAATAGGCCCGTCGAATCCTCATATTTTCGATCTTATGAGGTTTTTGAGCTACAAAGACTGGTTTTCCAATCCCTAATGCCTTGATGGAATCTCTCGTGCGTGTTATTGCCAGTGTCACAAGAAAACCATATGAACTGACTGGTGTAGCAACTTTCGAGAACCCGACCCTTCAAACTGTTTTGTTGCTCTCCGTAACGTCTGTGGAACGAAGGAGCTTGATGAATGCCTTTCTGTAAACGGTTGAACGGCAAACATGAGTCTGTTTCTCTCCTTTAGCAATCTGTAATGTTTAGCAAAAGTCAGTTTCCGTCGGTAGCTACACTCACTATAGAGATCCCCAGTCTTAGTCATTGCTGCATGAGGGATGATTAAGATAGACTCTCATGCCTAGTTAAGGCCTTATGGTTCTAACTGGCCGTTTCTAAATGTGGATATCTAGAGTTTCTTACTGTGCATACGGTTTAATATTTAAAGGCAATTACTTTTTCCAGGTTTTCGTTTCTAATTATCATGTCCGTTTAAAAAAGACCTTGCATATCTTAGGTATTGTTTAAAAAACATTCAAATCCCTTTATTTTGGCATATGATTAACGGGTGAAGTTTGAGTTATACTTGCTTCAGATGTGCACCTGCCCAAATAAAACCTGCTAGCTCCGCTTGGTCATTTACACTTCCTGAACATAAAAGGTAATACGTCAAAGAAATGTTCCGATAACTTTCTTATACATTTTATATATTTTGTAATTAATTCGTTGCACTTTCAGAAGCTGGTAGGGGTAAATTGGTTTTCCTATGTTAATATACGCTAAACATACCGTAGTAGTATTTGTAATGGTTCAGACTGATTTTCGAGGACACGTGGGCAGCAATTTTGATTAGATCTGTGCTTATTTTATGCATAATGTCCACAACTACAACACGTAAAGAAATTTCAGCCACATTACAGAAAAGTAATATATAGAGTTGTGCCAACATTCTCTACATCGTTCTTGTTGCAAACGCAGACAACTTTATCTTATACCTGTCACACTGTCAGAGGCACACAATATCTTTACGGATCTGTTGATATATCACCATTGACCATTTGCAAGTGGATTGTCCTCACGATATATCGGCATCCACCATTTGCAAGTGGATTGTCCTCACGATATATCGGCGTTCACCATTTGCAAGTGGATTGACCTCACGATGTATCGGCATCCACCATTTGCAAGAGCATTGTCTTCACGATATATCGGCATCCACCATTTGCAAGAGCATTGTCCTCACGATATATCAGCATCCAACATTTGCAAGTGGACTGACCTCACAATATCGCGGCATCAACCATTTGCAAGTGGATTTTTCTCACGATATCTCGGTATCAACCATTTGCAAGTGGATTGTCCTCACGATATATCGGCATCAACCATTTGCAAGTGGATGTTTCTCACGATATATCGGCATCCATCATTTGCAAGTGAATTGTCCTCACGATATATCGGCATCTATCATTTGCAAGTGAATTGTCTTCACAACATCTCGGAATCAGCCATTTGCCATCAGCCTCCCACCGTACAGGCAAACTCAGCAACTCAGCATAAATCTTATTGTTTTACTGATCATAAATTCATGGTTTTGCCTGATGGGGATTGGGTAAAATGAATGTTAATGATGCAATACTTACCCTTTTGCTATTGATAATCCCTTCTCCCAACCCGCTGTGATGTCACAGAAATAGTCTGGGTCCCTTAAAAGGCAACAGCGATTGCGCGTGAGCCTATGTCACGAGAAACATATTGGGTCTTTGTTCTTTTTAGTTCTAGACGTTCTGGAACTGTCCATATAATCGGAAGATATTATGTTCAAAAGAGGACGAGGCTAATGTCCGTCCATGATAGGTAACGCAACAATAAAAAGGTAAATATTACATCATTAAAATTAATCTCCTCCGCCATTGAAAATAAAACAAAGACTTCACTGTTTAATATCCTAATCAAATACTAGTCCTATTGTACATATTGTCCTGATTTAAATCTACTCGTGAGAGTACGCATGCACATGGTTTGTGTCTGAGTTCGGATTAGAGCATATATAATTGATCCAATGTTGGTTTCTGATCTCATTTGCTTTAGCCATCATAGGTCTTATTTATTAACAATCATTGTGCCTGTCCTCTCAAACACACAACACCAATTCTGCTAAGCGAGGCCACTTCTGCCAATTTTCAACCGTCGTAGTCCAATCAAAGTTTCAAAATTTGAGAATTTGAGATATGTTTTTTTTTTGTTTTTTTGTTTTTTTTTAAAGATCTGCCGGACGTATTTGGAACTGAATTTCTCTTCTTCGCCACTGGAGAGCAAGCGTTGCTGTACGTCATGGCGCTGGAGGATGGCACGGATATCTTTGCGCTAGATGTAGAACACAACAGTATTGTAACCTGTGATGAAAGATCTACATGTCCTCAACTATATGCGGACTGGTATGACGTTGAAAAGAAAAGTGTTAAAAGCATCATCTTTCGACCAGGGAGTGGTTTATATCAAATTTTCGCTACCAAAGACGTATTCGTGACTGTTGCGAGCCGTGCGACCGTATCAGATATGAGTTACACAACCTACACTATTTATCCAGTAGATATCCTGGGGAACAGCTACATTGCCGTAGCTTACTGTGATGGTCATGTAAACACATGTTCGTGCCAGATTGCAACCAAAAGCCCAGCAACGTTACAAATCGCTCTAACTAATGAGTTGTCGCCAGGAATTTGTAATCTCAATAATACGAAGTTTGAAGAAAGGTTGAGTAGATTTCATATTGAGCCATACAAACGTTATGATTTCAGCTGCGGCCCTGGGAGAAACATTGCAGGGGTTAGGTTTTTTGCTACGTGTAATATAGCTGTGTTTTGTGGACAGTATCAACAAATGGCTCCAGTTTATACTTGGGGGAAAGAAGTTTACATTCCTTCCATTCCCCTGCAGTTAGGGGGCAGATATCAAATGAAACTTGGCTTCGTGACCAGTACTGGCGGGAACGTCGTGAATATCAAGGCCGATAACTATTCTTCACACGTGACTCTGCCATATGTCGGCTCGTATGATAATGTAACCATTGTTCCTGACAAGGTATACAGAATTCGGTCTAATTACTCAATAAGTGTAGCATTTATCCTGCAACCAGTCTTCCAGCAGGGAATTTTAAGCTTCACTCTAATAACACCGGCTAAGCAATACTTGACAAAGAACGCATTCTTCTCATTTGATAGTATTAGACCTTTATTTGATACTGATTTGTCTGAGAGTTTGGAAATGATGACAAATGTTGGTTTCCCAGTGTCAACTAACGTTTCCTTAAATACAAGATTATATGATGGTGAGAAAGTATTTGGTCTTCATTTCGCCATTCTTCAAAACAATGCCTCAGTCTTGGTCGTCGGCACAGGGACGGCTTTTAATGACCTTGCAAATGATCAGGTAAGCAAAATTAAAGTCTCTCTAACACTTATCTATACAATGTCTTAGGAAGCACAAACTCTTCGTTGTTTATATTGTTGTCCTTACAAACCATTTGCCTATCATTCAGACAATTCTTCAGCATACTGCAGTCGATCCACTAGCTTCTAATTTACTATAATGTTCAGCTGCCCGATTTGAATATGATTTTAAATCATTTCATCCTTAATTGTGCTTCCACGTCATAATCTATATGGTCATTAATGTACATGCCTACCAACATGCATACGTTCATATAAGATGATATAAAACTTAACAAAATTTTAATATATGTTCTCCCTTTCCAGACATGTACAGTGATCGAGCAGGTGACATTTACGGATGGGTTGGACAACGACTGTGACGGTCTACAGGACGAGGAGATTTGTGCTGTGGGTCTGGCCGGATACACCGAAGGTACGTCGATAAAAAGAAGGTTGTGGAGGTCATAGGTCATACTACTAACGATTCGGACTGAGCGTAGCATCAGACACCTTGGTCAGACATGAAATCCACAATCTAGGTGACGCTTGCCACGGATCTGCTGTGCATATATAACGTCTGAGAGAGAGAGAGAGAGAGAGAGATTCTCAAAGTCCACAACTAATCACACCATCCATCACCAGCAAGTGATAAGTGCATTGGTTTGTTGTTGATCAGCGACTATATTGGTACAATACTCTGTGATTCATGGTCTCATTTTGATTAGAATGAGCAGTAAAAGTACACAAAAAACCTCTACACTCTATTTATATTATAGGAGACCAGCCCGAATACTGTTTATTTAATTAAGCCAGTTTCGTAAACAGACGGTAGTTCATGAATACACTTTCCCTGCTGTAAGAAGTTAACGTCAGCATTGAGTATACAAACGCTACGAACGATCCAAATAAATAGTATGTCGTAGATTTAGTTATCTGCAAACTTTAAGAACCTTAAGCATATTTCATAATATCTCATTTACGTATTTGCAAGAGAAAATGCCACTTAAATCGAAAGGAATAAGTTACTGATGTAAACTAGTTTTTGTATAATCCTCTTATACGTTTCTTCAGGTGTGGATACTCAAAGTTAGTACAGCAATTGATTCTCTTTGTAGTTTGGGCTGTCATGCAGATTCTGCCCACGTAGATCAACAGAGCTTAAACCACGATTCAAATTGTTTCTTCTTTTTGTAATTGTGCATGACTATGGAAAACGTTGAATGAAGGCGTAATTTGTGCGTAGGTCACGTTAGTTACGTCGCCAAATGAAAATTATGTTTGCTTTGTATTATTTAAATCCATGCATTGGCTTGGCATTATTGAATACCACAAGCCACTGGCTGTAGAAAGATAATTTGGGTCAAGCGTTGGAATAAAGACAAAAGATAATTGCACTAAAATATTAATTCGCTTTTATTTTCATGCTGTTTTTTGAGATTGATCAGGTATTCAAAAGTTCCTTTAACATGTCCAAAGTTGTAACAATCGTGATACTAGATTGCAGAAGAAGCAGAGGTAGAAAAAGAGGCCTTTGACTATATTCATCCTTTTGAGCATCCGTCTACGTGCTTACACTATAAAATAATAATGTATTGCATGAATAAGTAAGTAATAGGTAGAGTCAGTATATAGCTACAATGGTCTGGACAGTTGGTTGCACAAAATATGTAAATGTTCTTCCACTCACCATTACAGTCAATCCATTTCCAAACGTTAGCCGTTTCACTACACCATTTAAAGTGGTCTCGCAACTTCTGTGTGTGTTTTTAGAGGCTTTGTAAAAAAAAATAATTCTGATTACAGATTATGACGTTGACGGAAACTTTGAAGAGGATTGTGGATGCACCTTGCCAGGTAATACATTATAACCTACATATAACAAATCCCGGATATATTAAATTGTTTAATTTGTAGAAACAATGAAGGACTAATTTAAGCCAGAATGGTTGTAATTATATTTTAATTTTTATTTATTATCAAGATACTCCAACTTTTTGCACTCTCAGAACTTGATTTTACCCCAAATTAATACTAACAGATGACACAGACTAGGATAGGTCTGAACTGAAACCAAGCCTATAGATGACACATACTAGGTCAGGTCTGAACTGAAACCAGGCCTGGAAATCGTATCACTTTGAGGTTATGTATGAAACTGAGTTTCCACGTTCGGCCTAATAGAAAAGAAATGCTTTCAAAAAGTAAAGTCATTTAAATTTATCTACACAAGATTTCAAGTTTTAACTCAGTCTCAAAGTTTTTGATCTTCAGGCCAGGTTTTTAGTAATGTTTACGTGACGTTATTCATAACATAAAAGGCAAACGAGATTAATTTTATATCTAGTGGCTAATTTATCTCGGCGCCGTATTTGGTGCATGTCGTCTGTATCGCAAGAGTATTGTCGTCTGCATCGCAAGAGTATTGTCGCTGAAAGTTATTATCCAAATAAAACAATGATTATTAGTAGCATATGATGTTTGTTTTCTTTATTTAATTTGATTCATACTAGATTTTATTGGAGGACTATAACAACTTTCACACACACACACACACACACACACACACACACACACACGTTTTTATTGGAGGGCTATAACAACTTTCACACACACACACACACGTTTTTATTGGAGGGCTATAACAACTTTCACACACACACACGCACGTTTTTATCGGAGGACTATAACAATTTTCATTCAATTTGATTCATACTAGTTTTTATTGGATTCTATAACAACTTTCATTTAATTTGATTCATGCCAGTTTTTATTGAAGGACTATAACAACTTTCATTTAATTTGATTCATACCAGTTTTTATTGAAGGACTATAACATCTTTCATTTAATTTGATTCATACCAGTTTTTATTGAAGGACTATAACATCTTTCATTTAATTTGATTCATGCCAGTTTTTACTGAAGGACTATAACATCTTTCATTTAATTTGATTCATACCAGTTTTTACTGAAGGACTATAACATCTTTCATTTAATTTGATTCATACCAGTTTTTACTGAAGGACTATAACATCTTTCATTTAATTTGATTCATACCAGTTTTTATTGAAGGACTATAACATCTTTCATTTAATTTGATTCATGCCAGTTTTTATTGAAGGACTATAACAACTTTCATTTAATTTGATTCATACCAGTTTTTATTGAAGGACTATAACATCTTTCATTTAATTTGATTCATACCAGTTTTTATTGAAGGACTATAACAACTTTCATTTAATTTGATTCATACCAGTTTTTATTGAAGGACTATAACATCTTTCATTTAATTTGATTCATGCCAGTTTTTATTGAAGGACTATAACATCTTTCATTTAATTTGATTCATACCAGTTTTTATTGAAGGACTATAACATCTTTCATTTAATTTGATTCATGCCAGTTTTTACTGAAGGACTATAACAACTTTCATTTAATTTGATTCATACCAGTTTTTATTGGATTCTATAACAACTTTCATTTAATTTGATTCATGCCAGTTTTTACTGAAGGACTATAACAACTTTCATTTAATTTGATTCATGCCAGTTTTTATTGAAGGACTATAACATCTTTCATTTAATTTGATTCATACCAGTTTTTATTGAAGGACTATAACATCTTTCATTTAATTTGATTCATGCCAGTTTTTATTGAAGGACTATAACATCTTTCATTTAATTTGATTCATACCAGTTTTTATTGAAGGACTATAACAACTTTCATTTAATTTGATTCATGCCAGTTTTTACTGAAGGACTATAACATCTTTCATTTAATTTGATTCATGCCAGTTTTTATTGAAGGACTATAACATCTTTCATTTAATTTGATTCATGCCAGTTTTTACTGAAGGACTATAACATCTTTCATTTAATTTGATTCATGCCAGTTTTTATTGAAGGACTATAACATCTTTCATTTAATTTGATTCATGCCAGTTTTTATTGAAGGACTATAACAACTTTCATTTAATTTGATTCATGCCAGTTTTTATTGAAGGACTATAACAACTTTCATTTAATTTGATTCATGCCAGTTTTTACTGAAGGACTATAACATCTTTCATTTAATTTGATTCATGCCAGTTTTTACTGAAGGACTATAACATCTTTCATTTAATTTGATTCATACCAGTTTTTACTGAAGGACTATAACAACTTTCATTTAATTTGATTCATGCCAGTTTTTATTGAAGGACTATAACATCTTTCATTTAATTTGATTCATGCCAGTTTTTATTGAAGGACTATAACATCTTTCATTTAATTTGATTCATGCCAGTTTTTACTGAAGGACTATAACATCTTTCATTTAATTTGATTCATGCCAGTTTTTACTGAAGGACTATAACAACTTTCATTTAATTTGATTCATACCAGTTTTTATTGAAGGACTATAACATCTTTCATTTAATTTGATTCATGCCAGTTTTTACTGAAGGACTATAACATCTTTCATTTAATTTGATTCATGCCAGTTTTTATTGAAGGACTATAACATCTTTCATTTAATTTGATTCATACCAGTTTTTATTGAAGGACTATAACATCTTTCATTTAATTTGATTCATGCTAGTTTTTATTGAAGGACTATAACATCTTTCATTTAATTTGATTCATACCAGTTTTTATTGAAGGACTATAACATCTTTCATTTAATTTGATTCATGCCAGTTTTTATTGAAGGACTATAACATCTTTCATTTAATTTGATTCATACCAGTTTTTATTGAAGGACTATAACATCTTTCATTTAATTTGATTCATGCCAGTTTTTATTGAAGGACTATAACATCTTTCATTTAATTTGATTCATACCAGTTTTTACTGAAGGACTATAACATCTTTCATTTAATTTGATTCATACCAGTTTTTTTTGAAGGACTATAACATCTTTCATTTAATTTGATTCATGCCAGTTTTTATTGAAGGACTATAACATCTTTCATTTAATTTGATTCATACCAGTTTTTACTGAAGGACTATAACATCTTTCGTTTAATTTGATTCATACCAGTTTTTACTGAAGGACTATAACATCTTTCATTTAATTTGATTCATACCAGTTTTTATTGAAGGACTATAACATCTTTCATTTAATTTGATTCATACCAGTTTTTATTGAAGGACTATAACATCTTTCATTTAATTTGATTCATGCCAGTTTTTACTGAAGGACTATAACATCTTTCATTTAATTTGATTCATGCCAGTTTTTACTGAAGGACTATAACAACTTTCATTTAATTTGATTCATGCCAGTTTTTATTGAAGGACTATAACATCTTTCATTTAATTTGATTCATACCAGTTTTTATTGAAGGACTATAACAACTTTCATTTAATTTGATTCATGCCAGTTTTTATTGAAGGACTATAACATCTTTCATTTAATTTGATTCATACCAGTTTTTATTGAAGGACTATAACATCTTTCATTTAATTTGATTCATACCTGTTTTTATTGAAGGACTATAACATCTTTCATTTAATTTGATTCATACCAGTTTTTACTGAAGGACTATAACATCTTTCATTTAATTTGATTCATGCCAGTTTTTACTGAAGGACTATAACATCTTTCATTTAATTTGATTCATACCAGTTTTTATTGGATTCTATAACAACTTTCATTTAATTTGATTCATGCCAGTTTTTACTGAAGGACTATAACAACTTTCATTTAATTTGATTCATGCCAGTTTTTATTGAAGGACTATAACATCTTTCATTTAATTTGATTCATACCAGTTTTTATTGAAGGACTATAACATCTTTCATTTAATTTGATTCATGCCAGTTTTTATTGAAGGACTATAACATCTTTCATTTAATTTGATTCATGCCAGTTTTTATTGAAGGACTATAACATCTTTCATTTAATTTGATTCATACCAGTTTTTACTGAAGGACTATAACATCTTTCATTTAATTTGATTCATACCAGTTTTTATTGAAGGACTATAACATCTTTCATTTAATTTGATTCATGCCAGTTTTTATTGAAGGACTATAACATCTTTCATTTAATTTGATTCATACCAGTTTTTATTGAAGGACTATAACATCTTTCATTTAATTTGATTCATGCCAGTTTTTATTGAAGGACTATAACATCTTTCATTTAATTTGATTCATACCAGTTTTTACTGAAGGACTATAACATCTTTCATTTAATTTGATTCATGCCAGTTTTTATTGAAGGACTATAACATCTTTCATTTAATTTGATTCATACCAGTTTTTACTGAAGGACTATAACATCTTTCGTTTAATTTGATTCATACCAGTTTTTACTGAAGGACTATAACATCTTTCATTTAATTTGATTCATACCAGTTTTTATTGAAGGACTATAACATCTTTCATTTAATTTGATTCATACCAGTTTTTATTGAAGGACTATAACATCTTTCATTTAATTTGATTCATGCCAGTTTTTACTGAAGGACTATAACATCTTTCATTTAATTTGATTCATGCCAGTTTTTACTGAAGGACTATAACAACTTTCATTTAATTTGATTCATGCCAGTTTTTATTGAAGGACTATAACATCTTTCATTTAATTTGATTCATACCAGTTTTTATTGAAGGACTATAACAACTTTCATTTAATTTGATTCATGCCAGTTTTTATTGAAGGACTATAACATCTTTCATTTAATTTGATTCATACCAGTTTTTATTGAAGGACTATAACATCTTTCATTTAATTTGATTCATACCAGTTTTTATTGAAGGACTATAACATCTTTCATTTAATTTGATTCATACCAGTTTTTACTGAAGGACTATAACATCTTTCATTTAATTTGATTCATGCCAGTTTTTACTGAAGGACTATAACATCTTTCATTTAATTTGATTCATACCAGTTTTTATTGGATTCTATAACAACTTTCATTTAATTTGATTCATGCCAGTTTTTACTGAAGGACTATAACAACTTTCATTTAATTTGATTCATGCCAGTTTTTATTGAAGGACTATAACATCTTTCATTTAATTTGATTCATACCAGTTTTTATTGAAGGACTATAACATCTTTCATTTAATTTGATTCATGCCAGTTTTTATTGAAGGACTATAACATCTTTCATTTAATTTGATTCATACCAGTTTTTATTGAAGGACTATAACAACTTTCATTTAATTTGATTCATGCCAGTTTTTACTGAAGGACTATAACAACTTTCATTTAATTTGATTCATACCAGTTTTACTGAAGGACTATAACATCTTTCATTTAATTTGATTCATACCTGTTTTTATTGAAGGACTATAACATCTTTATTGAAGGAGTATAACTAGATTTTACTAGTGTGGTTCGTTTAAACGTATATAATCTTATCTTTTACAATAATCACTGCGAAAAGGATATTAATAATTTTAAGTCGCATAATAAACCATTGCATTTCCGTTGATATAAAACAGCTTGTGGAAAATAGGTATAAAACTAAATTTTCCAGTTTTTCCTCACAGCTCCCGACTTATCACCGACTCCCAGTGTCCCACTGGACATGTATACCCCAGCTTGTACTCCAATTCCGACCCCCTCCTACAGCAACATAGCAGAATGTTGGACAGAGTCCGAGTGTCCGTGTTCGTGGGTCGCCCAACTTAATTTTACAGAAACGGAGAAAAAAAATTTGAACGAGAAACGGATTAAGGAATTGGGCGAGGAGATGTCGGTGACCACAAAAGATCTTTCGGCTTCGACTAGAAAGCTGGTTTCCGCCAAAGACAGTCGTCCTTCAGTTGCAGCTGTTGGGACTATTGGCATCGCCTTCCTTGTGGTGGTGTTTGGTTCCATCATAGCCTTGGACATTCAGGCCGTCATCCGGGATCTCAGAATCTTCGGGGCCAGTATCAGAAATTTATTTGTCAGAGAGTAATACATATATTGTCCATTTATTTTCTGTTATATTATGCACTTTTAGCGCAAGTTTTATTGTAATGTCTGTTTGTTTGTTTATATTGCTGCCTTGTAAACATCTTAGAATAATTGCTAATGGAAATATTTTGCAATTGATTGAATGTTTCTGCTATTAGAATTTATTACACTGTTATATTCTTTTGCATCTTAGAACTGACTTAAGACAATTGCCGGTTATGTATCATTTATAATTGATTTCAATAGACCGAACAATGATAATCCACTAGTTATAAATGATTTCAATAGACCGAACAATGATAATCCACTAGTTATAAATGATTTCAATAGACCGAACAATGATAATCCACTAGTTATAAATGATTTCAATAGACCGAACAATGATAATCCACTAGTTATAAATGATTTCAATAGACCGAACAATGATAATCCACTAGTTATAAATGATTTCAACAGACCGAACAATGATAATCCACTAGTTATACATGATTTCAACAGACCGAACAATGATAATCCACTAGTTATAAATGATTTCAATCGATCGAACAATGATAATCTACTAGTTATAAATGATTTCAATAGACCGCACTATTTTAATCCACTTGTTCTACGTGATTTGAATAGATTGAACAATATTAACCTACCAGTTGTAAGTCATTTAAATATAATGAATAATTTTGACCTACTAGTTACAAGTCATTTAAATATAATGAATAATTTTGACCTACTAGTTACAAGTCATTTAAATATAATGAATAGTTTTAACCTACTAGTTACAAGTCATTTAAATATAATGAATAATTTTAACCTACTAGTTACAAGTCATTTGAATTGACGGAGCAAATTTAACCTACTAGTTACAAGTCATTTGAATATAATGAATAATTTTAACCTACTAGTTACAAGTCATTTGAATTGACGGAACGAATTTAACCTACTAGTTACAAGTCATTTAAATATAATGAATAATTTTGACCTACTAGTTACAAGTCATTTAAATATAATGAATAATTTTGACCTACTAGTTACAAGTCATTTAAATATAATGAATAATTTTAACCTACTAGTTACAAGTCATTTAAATATAATGAATAATTTTAACCTACTAGTTACAAGTCATTTAAATATAATGAATAATTTTAACCTACTAGTTACAAGTCATTTGAATTGACGGAACAAATTTAGCCTACTAGTTACAAGTCATTTGAATATAATGAATAATTCTAACCTACTAGTTACAAGTCATTTGAATTGACGGAACAAATTTAACCTACTAGTTACAAGTCATTTGAATTGACGGAACGAATTTGACCTACTAGTTACAAGTCATTTGAATTGACGGAACGAATTTGACCTACTAGTTACAAGTCATTTGAATTGACGGAACAAATTTAACCTACTAGTTACAATTGATTTCAATAGACCCAACAATTTTAATCTACTAATTATATGTGATTTCATAGACTGAAAAATTGGAATCTACTAGTTATAAATGATTATAAAAGGCCGGAAAATGTTAATCTACTAGTAATAACTTATTTGAGTCAACTGAACAATTATAACCTACTAGTTACAAGTGATTTGAATAGACCGAACACATTTAATCTACTAGTTACAAATGATTTCAGTAGACCGAACAATTTAACCTACTTGTTACAAGTGATTTCAATAGACAGAACAAACTTAATCTACTAGTTACGAGTGATTTCAATAGACAGACCAAACTTAATCTACTAGTTACGAGTGATTTCAATAGACCGAACTTAATCTACTAGTTACAAGTGATTTCAATAGACCGAACAAACGTAATCTACTAGTTACAAGTAATTTCAATAGACATAACAAACTTAATCTACTAGTTACGAGTGATTTCAATAGACCGAACAAACTTATTCCCACGCAGATAGCTCGCTCTCTCGTTTGACCATGATTTGTCTCGTAAGACAGTTCTCTGGTTTGATCATGGGTTTTCTCATGACAGTTCTCTGGTTTGACCCATGTTTGTCTCGTGACCCATTCCTCTAGTTTGACCATTTGTTTTGTCTAATGACACATTGTTTTTTCATTTTGTACCAAATAGTACTGAACAAGTATTCTGCAAATGTTGTACAAGAAGATATTCAAAGAAGCTGAGATGTCGTGTAGTCGGAGTTGTTTTTAGATAAAACAATTCAATTTTGATTGTGTGATCTATCTATATATCTTGAGAAGAAAAAAATATGTCATGTAGGGAAAGGTTTTTTGTTTAAGTGGTCCGAAAAGTTGTGTTCTCCAAAAGTAATTGAATTTAACATGGCGCTTGTATGCTGTCACTCTTGAATTTGCTTCTGTAATTATCGAGGTCGGTTACCTGATATTTCTATTTATTTATTTATTTATTTATTTATTTATTTATTTATTTATTTCAAGCATAGTTTGACAATTGGTCGGGATGGGGCAAGGTCACTCAACTCTAATTATGAATCTGCTATGGTGCAAGGGTCTTTATATTTCTATGTTGTAAGATTTCACACAATGAATGGTCTTGTGCAAGAGTTCTTTTGTCTCGTTTGCAATTCTAAGACGCGTTTTAGGTTTTGATGTTTTCATATACTTGTAGTGGTTAGTGCTTTAAATAGTTTATTGCGTTAGGTTTTTGTATGCACTGTAGTGGCTTTCAGGACACACGGTACTAATGGTATGGAAAAATGGGAACCAGCCTGGAAATGGGTGAACATAAAATTGAGTATATATGGGTTAGGCTGACCAGGATTGGATAATAATGTAAGTTATGGTGTAGGAAAGTGAATCTTTTGTGAGCTTATCACAGTTGTGAAAAATAATAGAGACATTGTTTTATTGATGGAATTTCAGTCCTTTAACAGTCTTGAGTTTGGAACACTCATTACTAAAATTAGCACCTGACTCTTTGGCGCGGAATTGAAAGCACGTTTCAAACACATGCAGGTCCAGAAAATGCCGCGGCTCATATCCTTTCCTCTACACAGAAGCTGACATCCAGGTTTCATCTTTACTGATAAATATAGGTTTGATCATGAGCACTCAAACGTTTTAAGTTATTGAATATTTAATATCATGGTGTTTGCATAGGTTTACTATGGGAACTGAATTAGTACCGTGAGTCCTTCAGTGAAAAATTTTATGCCATAAAGTTTTCATATACCTGCTTATGGTACAACATTTTAAGTCTTCAATTTGATATATTCATGCTACGTTTTGTATATACTTCTATGGGTACTACTTTTATTTTGGATACAGCTTTGCGTTTTATTAAAGCATACTGTATTTCATTGCTTGGTATTCTATTGTACTGTACTGAGTTGACAACCAGAAAATCACGTGTAATCTCGACGTTCCGTTAACGGAAGTTTGCAAGTGTCTTGGGCAAAACTGTTACTTTCAACTGAAGTGGGTTAAACCACCTACCTACCTGCTTACCTACCTACCTACCTACCTACCTACCTACATACATGCATACATACATACATACATACATACATACATACATACATACACACATACATGCATACATACATACGTTACATACATACATACCCTGATAGAGGAAAATAAAAATTTGTACAATAAAGCTTTCTTTTATATATTAATCAAATATACATATGTTATTATACTAATTAAAATTACCTGCGAAGATTTCTGTGAAGGAAACCAAATACGTATAAAACAATATAATACTTCTATACAAGTGAAAGTGCATTTGCAATCAAATTATATTTTACCTTAATGTGCCTAATTTCAATGTTGTATTCCTGTAACATTAAACTTCGCCTCAACAATCTGAATTTTGTTTCTCATTTTGTTAATGACAGTAAGGGGCCTTATCACTGAATACAGTACTCGCAGAAGGAGCTGAACTAATAAGTGCTTCAGCGCGTTACAAAGCCAATATGAAAGCCAAACATTCCTTCTCAATAGTAGGACAACTTCTTTGCGGCTTGCTTAGTTTTTTTTTATAGAAAAATTGCACAGTAGATGATCTACATCACGTTTGTCCTCTGGAATCTATACTTTACCAACTTTTACATCTTTTATGTTAATAGATATATTCAATAATTGACTGATATTTGGAGCTGAAAAAACGTGTGCACTCTTCAGTATGGCCTTTAATATATTAGATCATGGCAAATAATATGTCTTAAAAAGTAACACAAGCCTGCAGAAACCACATTTGCCTAATTAATTGTCTAGTTTGCATCACCGAGTCGATACAATAATTTCCGACTGCTTTCCAATTGCCATTTCCTGGTATCGTTGCAAGCGATAACGTCATCGATGTCAGAATCTCAGTTAATATGACCGGATGGTATCATGATCATTAATGTTGAAAAGGAACATTTCATGCCACATCGTTTAAAGTAATGGTCCATATGGAGTTACAAATGCCGAGGTTTATTTTGCTCTGTCAGCGATGGAATTTGCCAGATTCCTTAGAAAACGTCAAACTTGATGACATATTTTGCATTTCCAATTTTGCCAATCCAGTCATCGATTCCTGGCATTGGAAATATATCTGTTTTGCTGATACGATCCACATGAAGACAGTATTATCTAGTTTAGTATTGGGAAACACAGTGAACTCTAGTTAAAATTTCTTGGTTCTATACAATGTTCTCCAGCAAATATTTAGTTTATCTTTTATAATTCCGGCTTGAGAGGAGTCATTCTGTACGGGCGCTATTACACATGTGTGGAATCTACAATTTCAACGTCATGTTATTTGTTCGTGTTGGAACATCTGGAAACAAATGATCATATTCATACAATAGCTTTCTTAGTTCACTCTTTTCTTGTAGTTGTGAATGGCTGTGGTCTAGATTGCTTAATATTTCTGATTTCTGAAGAATGGATTCACTACAGTCCGATTGTATTCCGTCGTTTACAGGACATGTACAACTAAATTTATTGAATAGCTGACAGGGCTATATCTACAAACACACTCCTTGAACGTATTTATATGACAAAGCAGTTTCTGTTTTTGCTTCCAATTAATGATATAATCTAGTTACTTTCTTTGCAATTGTTAGGACCATAAAACTTAGCCTAAAGTGGATTCTGAGGTATGGAGATGAGATCCAAAACTCTATCTCCAGACTGAGAACTTCTTTCCTTTGTAGTTCTATCATACCTTAATTTCATTTTTGACGTAGCAGAGGCTTACGTTCTTGCTTCTTCACAAGCCTATGACAATTATATTTGAAATTAGAAACAGAGTCGAGAAGATTAACTTATGCATTTTCGGTTGGAAGAAGTTTCTCTTTTATTAACAGCAATGGTTTAAGGACAGTAAGTCCAACAGCTAGCTAATAAAATCCAAAACATAATGATTCTTGGACTGATTCCCTAACAGCGAAACAACAGCAAACGAACACGCTTAATCACAATCTTTTGATGGGTCAAAGCAATATGACCGAATCTTATTCTTCATCGTTTGGTTAAAGCCCCTTGACTTTCAGGACGAAAGGCAGGATATTTAAATTGTTGGATGAAAAATCCAGACATAAATTTGACCCTTAATCACAGCCTTCAGATTTAGCAAGGTCAGCAGGTGTAAAAAAAAAAAAAATTATCGAAACTTTTCCCATGGTTTTGTTTTGAATATTTTTCAGTGGAAGTACCATGACAATCATGTGTACGCACTCACCATGGTCAGCAGATATTGGTTTCCTGATTAGGTCTTAGGTAAGTGATTAATACAGTCTACCATTATTCTGCTAAATGGTTCGTCATATGCAGGAATAGGTTGCAGATGAGCTTAGCTATCTTCAGACTGGGATTTTCAACTCTTTACCAAGTGTGACAATATCTAAAGTATTTAGAAGCATCACCTTTAGTTTCTGGATCAATACAAATAATGTACAATCTTATGATAAGTCTTACTGACTCCAAAACAAATGGAGTTTTATGGGCTAGACTAAGCACTTCTTGTCGAAATGACATAGGAATAACAATTGGATATCTCGCTGACCAGTCATGACTTGCGGTTTCCCCAGAACGTATCTATTTTCTCATAAGGACGCCATTTTCCTTAAAATGACAGACTGGGACTTGTATGGTTTCAGTTTTTCTAATAGGCCTCTGAAATACACAGACTATCTCAGAAGCATGTTATTGCTTGACAATGAGTGATTTTCCTTAGTTATCTTGACTAGAATATCTATACTGAGTAGTAAAATGAAGATCACTATCATCAATACCTCTTGATTGATTAATAGCAGTTACCTCATCGAAAGACGCATCAGTAAATGTGTTAGCCATATGAATAATTTGCTGATCAACATCATACTCAAGAGCGCTTTCTTCCATAACCCTGATAACTGCGCAATCAGGGTATAAATCAGGGATTTCAATCTCAAAAGGATCAACTCTTTGATCTAAAGAAAGCTTGTCCATTTCTTGTGAATTAACCAAAATTTACTCCATCTAGGTAACTAGCTAGTGCTACATGAATGCCTTCGATAGTAAAGAATTCACTATTCCAGTAGTCACAGGCCCTGAAACTAAGTTTGATGCTAAATTGAAACAATGGTGATGACATTAACAAAGCTGCACTTTACCCCTTGAATGATAACACTTTAGCTAGGACAATACTTCGCAGATAAAGCAAAGTCCCTGATAAAAAAGACCCTAAAAATCTTGTGTTTCCGTTATCATTTTAAGTGTGATAGGCTTGGCATAATCACCAATAAGCGGTTCTTAATTCTACATCATAAAACCAGACTGGCGTTTATTTTACTCAACCAATTATTTGCATTCAACACAAAACCCCGACCTGACATCCTTGAAATAAGAAAGCGCTTGGAATAGCTTTCTCTTTATTCTGTTGCTTATTCTTTTTAATCTATTGCAATCTGAAATGAAGTGCCCTTTCTTCTGAAAATACATGTACGTGGAAAGAAATAAGAATTTATGATCAGTCTTATCTGAAGTTTGATTTCTAAAAGCTGTGCCAGTTTGAGATTTCGAGGAAGTCATATGAGACTGAGATGAGTTTTGTTTTTCACAAAAGAAGCGCTGCGAGTCAGACATTGACAAATAAAAGCATATGAGTGAAGGAATAATCGTCGGCTGTACGAGCAGCATCTTCCAAAGTTTCCAAGTTTTTATCATTACGATGGCTCTTGACATTTCTATGGATGGAATTTGTCACAAAATGACTTAAAAGTATTCCTTTCTTTTATTTATGCATTACATAAGTTTAGATTCTCAGTATAATAAAGACATGAAAATATATTATCTGAAGTCAACTGTGCTAAACGTATTATCCGAAGTTTACGGTAGAACACAGACTCATGTCAGTAATATGATTGCGATAGTGGCGTAATAGCACTCACTAGGCGAGGCGTTCGTGCATTTCATGATACACGCAAGCGACCATATGCAATGTAAGACTCTGACAGTCACGCGTAAACATTTTATGGACAGGATCTAAAACCTGGACATTTAGAGGTGCCAGATTAAAATATGAAAGTTATATTTTTTTAAAAATAATATCGGGAAAAGTGTTGCAGCTGAGAATTATACTATTGAGAGGTATTTTTGTTTTGCTTATATAGAATAGGAGTAGTGTTTTGAGGATTCTGTTTTATTCATTACATTGATTGTTTTCATTACTTGCATATGTATTTTTATAAGTCATTGTTTGTAACCTACATTCTATTATGTTTATCAAATATATTGATTGTAATTCATATTCAATTATACTACGCTAGTACGTGGACTGTACTATACTTTTATGTTGTAATTACTTGTATAGGTCAGCTGCAACGTAAATATTTCATATTTTCATTGTCATTAATACAATATTGGGTTTGTTTTCATTTGGTGTAGAGAGATAAAAGTAACTGTATACGTGACATAATAAGAGCACTGGAATAAAACATAGTACGAAGGCACGGCATACAAGTCACTCTTTGTAATGTAAACATTGATCCTATAATATACGACTCAAAACGACTTCCGTTTTGTCGCCGCTTCCAACCTGAGGAGATAAGGCCAGGTTGAGACTGCTAACTGATGTTGTAGGGTTTAACGCCAATTTTCAGCATACGATATGTTATAGGTGGCGGCCAGAATAAATGGTGGAGGAAGAACCCAGTAAAACACCGGAAAGATCCACCGACCCACTAGAAGCTACTGGCAAGCTTTCTCACATATACACACGGGACAAACCTGAGACTCTAACCCACGCAGGCAGAGGTGAGATGGCAATGATCCGTAACGGTGAGCGCTTTAGACCATTCGGCTACTCGGGGCTCCGAGACTGCTAACAAAATATTGTGCTAGCCAGGGAATCCCGCCACAAGGTCGGACAAACCCGGGACGTCCTAAGTACGTCTGGACACGGGAGCCCCAGTCTCAAGAATCTCCTATAGTTTACTACACTTTGGAGAAGCCATAGAGAGGCGCACCTACACAGTGAAGAAGCAATTGGAGGGCGTACTTAAGCAGTGAAGAAGGCATTCGAGGGCGTATATAATCAGTGAAAATAATTCAGTGCGGAAATACTAGTGAACGTAAATAGCTCTTAATAGCTTTTAGAACAGAAAATACTTAAGTATGGTTTAACACCAGTTATTTGATAACTATTGTGCAATATTTGCTTCTATTCGTCATATAGTTAAAGCTTTTATTTTTTGGTGTGTGTTGTCTCTATATTCTCCACATGTGGCATTCCAACCATCCATTCGTCCATTCTGCGACAGAATTCTTGAACTATGCAATAAATATGAACTTGTCTTAGGTGATTGTAATCTTTATCAACCCTCGTTTTGGTTAAGAACCACCTGTACCATTGCTATTCTTTGTCCCATGGAATTCGAACTAGTTGTGTTCATTTTTTTGTCATAATCCTAAACCTTTGTCGATATGCCTCAGGTACTACCTCATAACTCTTCATGATATATCCCTTAACTAGATCATAATCAACACTATTGTACTGACAGTCAAACGTAGTTGTCATGATCTCTACCAGCAAGTACATTTCGTAATACCAAAATCGAACGCTCTCTTGGACATTTTGAGGTTTTCTGGAATTTTCGCAAAGTGAAGAAATTATCTATCAACTTCCTATTGCTGTAAAGGAGGCACTTTAACATAGTAACGAAAAAGGAACAAAAAATACAACAACCATGATGTGAGCCATTCTCCATCAAATTTGTAAAATAATTCGCTTCTAGAAATTACCAAACGGGTAGATAATAGAATTACATACATACATACATACATACATACATACATACATATATACATACATACATACATACATACATACATACATACATACATACATACATACATACAGACAGACAGACAGACAGACAGACAGAGAGACAGACATACATATACACACACACATACAGCTTTTGATGTTAAGACAACAATGAGTAATTTTTATGTTTACCTCCATTAACAATATCTGTATATTTATTATATAATTACAAAATAATTGTCACTTGTCAGGTAGACCATTAACTTGACTTTGGACTAGGGTCAATTACAAAATACATTACGTTGTCCAGAACGCCTCTGAATAATTCACAGTAGTCCCAAATAAAATCTAAATGCAACATAAAATACGTGTGCAGACTTGGTGTTACAACAAGAACACAAGAGCACAAGAAATAAGAATGACTAAAATTGTCCAGGTACACGTATTTATATGCTAGCAGACTACTACTACCTAACGACAAATCTCAGATTTCGAGTATACTTGATTTAACCAATCCTGAAGGAGTTAACTTAATTTAAAATACAGGAACTAATATTAGCTGTATATTGGGAGTTAACTTAATTTTTATAAGACACCACCTGACCTACCTATCCATTGGAAAAACCGAAACTCGTAAACATATTTACCGATAATTCTATTAATAGTAACTGTCAATATGTACGTAAGAGTCTTTTATATATCCTATGCAATTTTACATTGTTTAGTATCTTAAAATAGACTCTATGCACATCCACCAATTCCAGCTGGAGATAATCACTAAAATTTACAGCCATATATAAAAGTTACAAAGAAGACAAAATCGTGTTGCAACAGTTACATAATATATATATATATATATATATATATATATATATATATATATATATATATATATATATATATATATATATATATATATATATATATAATTTTTTTTTAACATGACGCATTCCGAAAGTGATTAGCTGATGTAAACATGTGCTTCTTTGCAGAGTGTTTTTCGCCAGATAACACCGCTTTTGTAATTCTGATGAGTGATAACTTTCATACAAGTTTTGATTTCTGCTATCGTGATGGTTAAAAGAGAAATCGAACCAGTCTATAGATGTGGTTGTTAAGTTTTATGTTTGCTTTTCTGCGATGAATATTCACCAAGTTTTACGAAAGATAAATATATACCTTTAAGAATTTTTGTCACCATTATCAGCAAATTTACCAGTTGTGTGGTTCATCCAGTTCTTGTCGACTCCAGCCTTTCCCAATAAAATCATATTCAGCGTGAAAATGGGCCGTATGTCAAAAATAAAACAATCCTACTAATAATTCCTCTTAAACAGAGACAAGGAAATAATTAGAACATGATAATTCAATGATTTTGTAACCATTTACAGATGGTAAACCAAACTGAGCCATTTACATGTGTAAACAGTCTTCGAACGTTTCTTTCTTACATTATTTAATAAGTAGGTAGAAGTAGCAGCCATGCGTTATTGAGTTAAAATATATTTAAAAATGCATGTCAAAAGAGAAGTAACAATGATTGTTCAACACGAACCTCTTGCTCTAAAACTTCCTTATACCAAACGCTTATCTTGACTTGCCGGAAAATTATTGGAAACTTTGCGAAAGGAAATTATGAAAAAAAGTTCTTCCTTATACCAAACTGTAGTCTTGACGTGCTGGAAGGAAATTAAAAAAACGTATTAGAAAGTTTTCTTTATGTAATCGCCTGTCTTTCTATTTATTCTCTAATAAATATAACGCAGTTTCAAGATAATGCATGGCTGGTAGGTGGTATTAGGAATTTTAAAAAAGCAACATGACGTCACAGGTCATATGCGGGGAAACGTATTAATGTATTAGAAGGGACACTTATTGAATTATTCCGAATGCGTTCTTCTGATGACGGGGATATTCCACACTATCATGACAATAAGGAATTTTGATTTAACTAATGAACAAGGCCTACATCTTAATTCTCCTCGGAAAAACTCGACAGCAAAATAAATGGTTTATTTAGAAATATGCACATGGCTTAGTACCTGTTTCTCCGAATTGCACTTAATCTTTGTCCTTTCGAGAGGAAGGAAGGAGATGGTGAAGAATAAGAAGCAGTAGAAGAAAACGTGATGATGAAAACGTGATGATGAAAACGTGATGATGAAAACGTGATGATGAAAACGCTGTAACGACGTTGAAGATGGTGCTGATTTTGATGATGGTGAAAAAGATTCACTTTCAGCATCATTTGGATTTACAACCAGAAAGCAGAACCAAAATATTTTGAAAACATAAACTTCATTAATATTAAAAATATATTTTTGCTCGCTTAATATTTGGAGTCAAGGATTCAAACTTAAAATTATAAAAGGAACTTGACCAAGTCTGCTACTGCATTTTTTATGATTTATCTATTTATTATAATAATAGAAATCTAGTTCTGTAACATTGTCCATGAAATTTATGTCTGTTTAAGCTGTTCAAACATCTGGATCTGTAGATGCGTTATGATGCATTTATGAGTTAGATAAGACCACTCATTGTTATATCTGGGTTTATGAGTTAGATAAGACCACTCATTGTTATATCTGGGTTTATGGGTTAGATAAGACCACTCATTGTTATATCTGGGTTTATGAGTTAGATAAGACCACTCATTGTTATATCTGGGTTTATGAGTTAGATAAGACCACTCATTGTTATATCTGGGTTTATGGGTTAAATAAGACCACTCATTGTTATATCTGGGTTTATGAGTTAGATAAGACCACTCATTGTTATATCTGGGTTTATGAGTTAGATAAAACCACTCATTGTTATATCTGGGTTTATGAGTTAGATAAGACCACTCATTGTTATATCTGGAGTTATGGGTTAGATAAGACCACTCATTGTTATATCTGGGTTTATGAGTTAGATAAGACCACTCATTGTTATATCTGGGTTTATGGGTTAAATAAGACCACTCATTGTTATATCTGGGTTTATGAGTTAGATAAGACCACTCATTGTTATATCTGGGTTTATGAGTTAGATAAGACCACTCATTGTTATATCTGGGTTTATGAGTTAGATAAGACCACTCATTGTTATATCTGGGTTTATGAGTTAGATAAGACCACTCATTGTTATATCTGGGTTTATGGGTTAAATAAGACCACTCATTGTTATATCTGGGTTTATGAGTTAGATAAGACCACTCATTGTTATATCTGGGTTTATGAGTTAGATAAGACCACTCATTGTTATATCTGGGTTTATGAGTTAGATAAGACCACTCATTGTTATATCTGGGTTTATGGGTTAAATAAGACCACTCATTGTTATATCTGGGTTTATGAGTTAGATAAGACCACTCATTGTTATATCTGGGTTTATGGGTTAAATAAGACCACTCATTGTTATATCTGGGTTTATGAGTTAGATAAAACCACTCATTGTTATATCTGGGTTTATGAGTTAGATAAGACCACTCATTGTTATATCTGGGTTTATGAGTTAGATAAGACCACTCATTGTTATATCTGGGTTTATGAGTTAGATAAGACCACTCATTGTTATATCTGGGTTTATGAGTTAGATAAAACCACTCATTGCTATATCTGGGTTTATGGGTTAGATAAGACCACTCATTGTTATATCTGGAGTTATGGGTTAAATAAGACCACTCATTGTTATATCTGGGTTTATGAGTTAGATAAGACCACTCATTGTTATATCTGGGTTTATGAGTTAGATAAAACCACTCATTGCTATAACTTCAAATAAACTATACATAGCAGATAAGACCATTCAATTTTATCTGCATTTATATGACAGGCACCATCCCCATCTGGAGTTAAGGGACATATGCAGCGATTTATTTGTAATTGAGTCAATGATCAAAATTATGTAACAAGTCCGGAATTTATTAAGTAGACTATGAGCAGTAAGAGTGTTTTGAATAGAAACTCAAATATGTATTCCGATAGAAAGGCGTACCCTGTGCAATGCAATCTCTGTCTGTCTGTCTGTCTGTCTGTCTCTTTATATATATATATATATATATATATATATATATATATATATATATATATATATATATATATATGTATGTATAAAGTAAAGCAAACACAGAAGTTACATGATCAATTGATTTGTATACATTTATTTGTGTTCCGCGTACATCACCTTAAATTTTTGTACGTTAATTGCTTTCTTTGCCATATCTTCATGAAGAACTGTGTTGGCTTTTTGATAACTAACTAAAATGCATTATTCTTCGACTGTTGATTGTGCTGGGATGCATGAGAACATATGAATGGCAATTACACTAGACTTAAGGTCATACATTTTTCCTGCACGGAACATAAACGCGTCTAGCGAAGAACGTCTTATTTCTATGGTGTAGATAATAACTGACTTTCACAAAATTTAATAAAAATATGCGGAAATTATTAGCCTCGAACCATTTGTATTGAATACATATACCTGAATGAACTGCTAGTTCAAGATAAACGCTTCTGTCCTTGAAGTCAATAAGAACGTAAAATATCGATTGACTTGCCCAGGTTAAAATCTTCCCTGTACAACATTGTAGTTTAGATGAAATACGTGCATTCGCGCAAAGTGGACGTCTCGACTGAGGAAATTTCAACCAATTATAGTGAAATTTCTATTTGGTAATTATCCATTTATCTATTTATTTTTATTTAAAATGAAAAAATCACATAAAAATACAGTCATGTCAGATTTTGCTTACATATAAAAATTCGTATCGCGCGTTGTTATTTTGTATTTTAAGAAAAGTAGAAATATTACCAAGCGACTTTAAATTGGCTTCGTAAATATACTCTTTGAATGCTGATAGCATTAGGTGATGACCAAAGCTAAATCTAGTGTTATATTGATTTTATCTTAATCTCTGTGAAATACGAAGGACTTGAATGGAATCAAAGATTCGGGCATACTTTTCCAGCGCATGGTTAGAAAGTGTCCTCTTCAAAAGAAATGTTATTATTTTTCTAAGTGAAGTGTGTATTGCAGACAGTGCCAGATTTAGACATAATGAGGCCCTAAGCTATGGGAAGCTGTAGAGGTATAAAATAAATTTGAGAGACCCCTTCATACTGTGAGTTCATCCTGTGAGGCCCTAAGCTGTAGCTTGTGTTGCGAACGCCTAAATCCGGCACTGATTGCAGACCCTAAGATGTAGCTTGTTTTGCGTATGCCTAAATCCGGTACTGATTGCAGACCCTAAGATGTAGCTTGTTTTGCGTATGCCTAAATCCGGTACTGATTGCAGACCCTAAGATGTAGCTTGTTTTGCGTATGCCTAAATCCGGCACTGATTGCAGACCCTAAGATGTAGCTTGTTTTGCGTATGCCTAAATCCGGTACTGATTGCAGACCCTAAGATGTAGTTTGTTTTGCGTATGCCTAAATCCGGTACTGATTGCAGACCCTAAGATGTAGCTTGTTTTGCGTATGCCT
Source organism: Sinohyriopsis cumingii (assembly GCA_028554795.2). NCBI lineage: Eukaryota > Metazoa > Mollusca > Bivalvia > Unionida > Unionidae > Sinohyriopsis > Sinohyriopsis cumingii. The sequence continues at coordinate 10,364,114 of CM068829.1, read as the reverse complement.
AAATCCGGTACTGATTGCAGACCCTAAGATGTAGCTTGTTTTGCGTATGCCTAAATCCGGTACTGATTGCAGACCCTAAGATGTAGCTTGTTTTGCGTATGCCTAAATCCGGCACTGATTGCAGACCCTAAGATGTAGCTTGTTTTGCGTATGCCTAAATCCGGCACTGATTGCAGACCCTAAGATGTAGCTTGTTTTGCGTATGCCTAAATCCGGCACTGATTGCAGACCCTAAGATGTAGCTTGTTTTGCGTATGCCTAAATCCGGTACTGATTGCAGACCCTAAGATGTAGCTTGTTTTGCGTATGCCTAAATCCGGCAATGATTGCAGACCCTAAGATGTAGCTTGTTTTGCGTATGCCTAAATCCGGCACTGATTGCAGACCCTAAGATGTAGCTTGTTTTGCGTATGCCTAAATCCGGTACTGATTGCAGACCCTAAGATGTAGCTTGTTTTGCGTATGCCTAAATCCGGCACTGATTGCAGACCCTAAGATGTAGCTTGTTTTGCGTATGCCTAAATCCGGCACTGATTGCAGACCCTAAGATGTAGCTTGTTTTGCGTATGCCTAAATCCGGCATTGATTGCAGACCCTAAGATGTAGCTTGTTTTGCGTATGCCTAAATCCGGCACTGATTGCAGACCCTAAGATGTAGCTTGTTTTGCGTATGCCTAAATCCGGCACTGATTGCAGACCCTAAGATGTAGCTTGTTTTGCGTATGCCTAAATCCGGCACTGATTGCAGACCCTAAGATGTAGCTTGTTTTGCGTATGCCTAAATCCGGTACTGATTGCAGACCCTAAGATGTAGCTTGTTTTGCGTATGCCTAAATCCGGTACTGATTGCAGACCCTAAGATGTAGCTTGTTTTGCGTATGCCTAAATCCGGTACTGATTGCAGACCCTAAGATGTAGCTTGTTTTGCGTATGCCTAAATCCGGTACTGATTGCAGACCCTAAGATGTAGCTTGTTTTGCGTATGCCTAAATCCGGTACTGATTTCAGACCCTAAGATGTAGCTTGTTTTGCGTATGCCTAAATCCGGCACTGATTGCAGATGGTTTGATCTGTATCTGAAGAAACCTCTCTGATATTTATTTTTGCAGAGGAAATACTTCTTCACAAATATTCCAATCGAAAATTGGTTTACAGCATACATTCTTAGGGCATGGTAGAGAGTTCTTGTTATTAGATTGATGTTTTACACACGAGTATTTACGGGCTGTTTTTATTTCCTGAAGTGAAAGAGTGCCTCATTGTTGGACTGTTCTTCGTAGCTTCATCCAGTAAGTTTTACCTTAATAGCAGAATCGTGTACCAGACACGAACGCTGTAAATATATTGGTGTGTCTAAAAAGATTTGACTGATTTTCGGACATACATGCAAAAAAAAATTATGTTATAATAAAAGCATTGTGTACCTGTTGCAAAGTAAGAAGGTAGTGTACATGACAAGAATATACATACAACGCAACAAAGGTTTTAATGACCCTGTTTTTTTGCTAAAGTGGCTGTGCCAAGCTTTTGGATTGTGAACTATACATGCGAGACAATATTAAAAAAGTTTCTCTGGGGTTTCTTTTTCGTTCTTAGCACAGACATACAAAATGGCTATCCATTTATAAGCACGAAAGAGGCGAACATTTTTTGATTTGGCTTTCAGGTGGCCCCAACACTATATATTATCACTTAGCAACAATACTATGTACGTTTACACTGTGTGTCGACCTGACAGCAGTCATTGACAAACTACGCAGCGCTGTTTGGGAGGACTTTATATTATGTTCCCGGTACAAAATAGGCGCAACGTAGACTTCGTCAACCATAATTTTTCATAATCTCTGCAAAGTATAACAGATCTGGAAGGATTAAAAGATATAGACACACCTCTGCAATGCGTTACTAATCTGATGTTTCAATGGAAGCAAATAACAAAAACCTTGGTATTGCGTGAAATAGGTAAGTTAGCATCATCTAGATTTCAAAACAGTTCTTCATGAATTCGCTGGTGGGGATAAAAATAGTATGACGATATAAAAAATTGGAGTTGAATAACCGAGTACGTAATCAAACTGACATGCGTTGTGAAGACTTGTTAGATATGCTGCACCACTGTAGTAAAACTATTGCTGAAAATACCCCTCATATGGTTATATTTCATTGGCTGATACTATTTCTGAAGACACAACAGTGACGCTTCCATGGAAACGAATGGGTCACTATTTCAGCAAACGAAATCTCTTTTAATTAACTGCATTTTTTCAGGTTTTTGTTGTTGTTGTTGTTGCAAAAGCCTATTTAAAATAAAGTATGTTAATAAAATATCCATCCCCACTCTAATCTATTTTAACTACCATCCGTAAGTAAAGTATGTTATTAAAATATATATGCCCCACTCTAATTTATTTTAGCTACCATCCGGTAAGTAAAGTATGTTAGTAAAATATATATCTTCACTCTAATCTGTTTTAACTACCATCCGTAAGTACATATACATACAGGAAGTAATATTAGCTGTACATTGGTATTATATATGTATACATTGCTTGTGAGTTCCACCGGGAAGTAATAGCAGGATAAGAATGCACATTTCTGATAACGAATTTACTCGCTGTCCTACGTCAGGCTCAAGATTACAGCAGCAATATGAGTGCTCGTACTGCTAGTGGAGGAACTACTACTACAACAACTAATATTACTACTTTTGCTACTATTCATAGAATAAAATCCACAAGCTCCTCTTTTCGCAATGTGTTTGCCTCTTTGCATGCTGAATTGATGAATGATCATTTGAATTTGAAGAATGAATATATATTATATGGCGAAGAAATTCAATGCGATGAAACGGAAGTCATCAATTGGTACGGTAAAATGTATTATATGGTGAAGAAATTCATTGCGATGAAACGAAGTCATCAATTGGTATAGTGAAATGTATTATGTGATGAAGGAATTCGTGTACGGAAATCACCAATTGGTGAAATTTTCGTGTGCTCAATACTATCTCGTTGAAGACATATTGTGGAAATTAATTTGCCGATTATCTGAATCTGCGAAAAGTGTCGCAGTTTGTATACTGCGTACAATTAGCAGATTGTATACTGCGTACAAAAAGCAGTTTATATACCGTGTAAAATTAGCAGATTGTATACCGTTGAAAATTAGCAGTTTGTATACTGCGTACAATTAATAGTTTGTATACCGTGTACAATTAGCAGTTTGTATATCGCGTAAAATTAGCAGTTTGTATACTGCGTACAATTAGCATGTTTTATACCGTATACAATTAGCAGATTGTATACCGCGTAAAATTAGTAGTTTGCATACTGTTTAAAGTTAGTAGTTTATATACTGTTTAAAATTAGCGGCTATGAGGCTAATGTAAAAGTGATGGAATGGAAAGATAAATTAGGTACATGAAGATAAATGTAGTAAATGCTGAAAGTGAATGATAACATATATGTTTAATTTGAATTGCACATTAGATTCTTCAAAATCAATAATTTTGTATACAATTTATAATACTGACAGGTATCTTTTACACTTTCTTATCATTTAATCTATTCTATTAAGTCTAAACATAATAGGAAATTCATAATAACAGATATAAGCAACCACTTAGCAGTGAGACTTTCCAAGCACAACATTTTTTCAGGATAGCAATAAATAACTTACATAAAGTTATTTCCTAATAAAATAAAAAAAAAAATTGTATCACAAACAAATCTTGCTTTCTTTCCAAACAGAAACATCAGAGATGAGGCCGGAAGCGGATATAGCCAACAACGTATTATGTAGAAATATACTACTTATATCTGCGCTGATGTGTCTAATTTTGGTGAGATTCGGTGCCGTAGAGCAGAGTGTTTGTGACACACATTGCATTTGCAAGTTTTTAACCGTGGACTGTTCGAATATATATGGTGGCACCATTCCTGATGGCATACCCAATGATACCAAAACACTTTATTTTCGTGAAAATAGCTTATATAACGTTCCCCCATATTCTTTTATAGACCTGTCAAATCTTCAACATTTAGACTTATCACTCAATTTTATTAAATATATTGATTCTCTTGCTTTTGTTGGGCCACGACAACTTCTCAGCCTGAATCTGAGCCACTGTGACAGTTTTTCTGCAAACGACTTGCCGAAGTTGATTGGTCTGGAACATCTCGAGGATCTGCAGTTAAGCCACTGCATGACGTGGAATTTATCAGCATCTTCATTCAAAAATCTGAGAAGTCTCAAACGCTTGGACTTGTCAGATAACTATATCAAAGATATTAATCCTGAGGCTTTTGCGGGACTGGACCATCTTGAATCCATTGACTTATCAAGAAATATGTTTTGTTTAAGTAAGCTAGACCCTGCGGTTTTTAAACCATTGACGTCTCTAGACAATTTCTCAGTCTTTAAAACGACTCGTGATCTTCTATGTGAGCCTTTGAATAATAGCATATCTTTATCAAAATTGCAAAGACTAACAATAGGTATTGAGAATGTGCCTGTTGATATCTTATCATGGGGTACGGCACCAGAATTAAAATCTTTATTTGTACGTGTTTTGTGGAATGTCAGTCTAAGTGGGAATACGTTTTTGCATGTCGATTACCTGACTACTTTCGGGCTGTATATTTGGAATATTATGTCTGTTTCAATAATGCCAGACGTATTCCAACATTTTTTGAACCTCAAGGAGCTAATTATAAAAGTTCCTTCGATTCAGAAAACACTGCTGCTAAGTTTATCAAATGCGATGCAAAATCACAAGTCCTTGCGAACTGTTCGGATTCACAGTAGGTTAGAAACCTTTTCTAAAGAAACCTTTTTACCTTTGGATAAAACAAATATTGAAGCACTTGCTTTAGAATTGGGACCAAAACTGACTATCAGACCTATCGCACTATTTTACTTACCGAAAACACTACAAACATTACATATACTACATTCTCCTGTTTGTTTCTATGACGTGGTTAACTCCGGCTTCGACATGCATTTTAACTTGTCTCTTTTAAAGGTTCATTTCCATGATTTAGAAAGGTTTCCGACCCAGTCGAAACTTTTAGACAGTTTTCCGTGTGGCCATCAACCACTGGTAAACAAATGGCATAGCAACTCCTCCTATGCACGTACAGATAATTTTACCAGCTTTCAAAACCTTGATAGAGAAGAAGAAGTAAAAGAAGATGATATAGGCGGTAGAAAAAGAGAATCCGGGCTAACAAGCACGGACAGGGCGCATTCTGACGGGCAACAAAATTATTATAATCAACCCAAACGACATCAGTCATCAAATCATCTCATGCGAGAAGTGGAAACTTATGGAAAAATAAAGTCCCGAAAGCTGGATTATTCGAGGAATTTTGTTCACATACCAATGGAGTTTTATCCTATGTTCCCTCTGGACCTTGAGAGTCTGGACATAAGCTTCAACGCTATATATAATATCCCATTAAACTTTGGACGTATATTTTCCAAAGTCAGGAATGTTAATTTGTCAAATACAGAGCTGTCTACAATAAAATATGGTACACTGCAGAACATGATCAATCTGAGGTATATTGACCTCCAAAATAATAACCTTGGTGGAATGGTTAGTGACGGAAAGGCATTCCAAAATCTTGTCAATTTGAAATTTCTAAATCTCGCAAATAATAGCATAAGAACAATGACTCCAACAATGTTTGAAAATACCAGCAACTTAGAAACTCTGAATTTATCAATGAACCATATAATCAGTATTGATGTAGACTTTTCGCGAACGAAGATTAGAACAATTGATCTATCCTCCAATTATATCCAATTTATATCTAAACCTTTTCTACTTCAAATTGAGCATCTATGCACGCGATCACACATGGAATTGAACCTTGCGCGAAACCCTTTAAGATGTACATGTGATGACTTAGATTTCTTCAAGCTCACTGATTCATGTTCTTTATTTCTGAAAGATGCAGATTTGACATACTGTGAATTTCAAAATGGAACCCGGACTAATCTTGACCTTGTGAATCGAATTTTGTATGACCTGGAGCGACAGTGCAAATCAAATACATCAGTCTTGGTTGGTTCAGTCGCTGCGACAATATGTCTTTTATTTCTAATAGTTGGAACACTTGCATATAGATACCGCTGGAAATTGCGCTATTTCTACTATGCATCAAAACTGAAATGGTTCCCAAATGTCAATGACGACCCTGCTTATCAACGGATCTTTGACTACGACACGTTTGTATCATATTCTGAAGCGGATAATGAGTTTGTGCGAAGCGAATTGATTCCAAAATTGGAAACTGAGAACAATATCAGACTTTGTTTGCATGAACGAGATTTCGCTGCCGGGAAATCGGTGGCCTGCAACATTTCACATGCCATTCATAGCAGTAAGAGAACCATAATTGTTTTGACTGAAGATTTCTTGCAGAGTGACTGGTGTATTTATGAGCTTAACATGGCCAGGGTTGAAGACCTCTACTCAGACAGAGACATTATTCTGATAATTATTCTTCATGACCTTGACCTTAGTAAACTCCCGCTTGATGTGTTAGATCTTGTACGGTCGAAGACATACCTAAAATATCCTGAAGAAGGAAATGATCGCGAAACATTCTGGACAAAAACGGTTGAATTCATCCGATGAAAGGCGTTTACCCTAATATTATGTCGAGAAACGTCTGTTTGGATTTCATTTCTAACGTAATAAATAAAAGCAACACCTTTCTTCGACGTATTCTGAAAACAGTGACTCTTGTTAATACACTGACGTCAAGATGCAACATTAATATACTTGTTGATGATTAATGACATCATTCTTTCTTATCAGCTTGATGCATAATACACATTTTAATCAAATCACATTGAAATTTTCTCATACCCTGTACACAAAGAGACAAGCATTGTTTGAATAATGAGTACAGATCCCGGATGTAAAAGAATTCTGGAAAAGCTTACCTAGTTCTAGCCAGAGTATAGCAAACAATTTTTGTAAAATATTGCATTGAATACTTTGGAATCAGAATATTGTATATGAACAAGCCAGTTTCTTTCATTACTCAGTGTATAAAGCGTACGCTAAATATGTTTTGAAAATAAATTTGGTATATCCAATCATATAATATAGTATAGATTGTTTTATTTTTCATGACGAAAGATGCAGCGGTGGTATTACTGCCAGTACAAATAAATCTGACATAGATTTGTCAAAATACGCGAACAAAGACGATCTTAACGATCTCATGATCCTAGCTGGGGTTGACCGAGATGAAGTTGTTGTTTATCAGAATAAATATGGCGTTTAGAAAACGAGCAATATCAAATGGAATGATATAGTTTGACGAGTTCTCGGTGCTACCACGGATAGCATCCCTGTGTTTACTGATGGCGGTAGAATCAGAGACTCAAGTATATCGTTTACAACCATCAGAGATGAAATTGCAAGAAGCGCAGCTAATCGATTGAAGAATACCGGTGACACAATGACAGGTGAACTCAGCATGAGCGGAAATAAAATAGTAGTGCTCGGAGACCCAACATCCAACGAAGACGCGGCAACAAAATAATATGTAGACGTTAACTATAGCACCGTAGATAATAAATTATCCACGTTACGGGCCAAATACGACGTTCATGTAAATATGTTCACAAATCTTCGTAGAAATTTTAGAAAAATTGATGAAATCGCAGATGTTTTCTTTGGTACTCCATGGACCGCTGACATGAAACTCTCTGATATCAAGACGAACAATTATGAAAACACAAGAAGATATCGTAAGTGGAATTCCTGATATCGTTAACAAAATTAATCTGATTAAAATTCCTCATAAACAGATCATCAATAATGTATACATAGTGTCATCCGGGTTTGCAACATGTCCACAGCAAAGTAATACTATCAAACATACCGCAACAGTTACTGGTGTGTACAGGTTGTCTGTGTTCAGCGCTGCAAAATTTAATATATACACCACATATCCCTGGCGGCACTCAACCGATAAGTTTTCCGGGATTGTGTCTGTTGTCTTAAATTTATACTGGAAGCAGCTGATAAGAAATTAACCGCAACATCTTACTGGTGGTGTCTGGAATTTGTTGCTGAAACGCCTCATTTGGTTACTGTGTAAAATAATAATGGCGTTGACAGAGTCAAGTGTTCAGAAATATTGTTATGATCAAGTACTTGAATGGCAATCAGCGTTAAAAACCATCATTGATAAGTACACTGTGAAAGTAAAAACATACAAGCGGCGTGCAGTTGCCATTGATGTTGTAGTTTATTCAGTGTCTACGTTAGTTGCGCCCACCGGTATAGTGTTATCAGCGCTGACTCCGATAACAGTAGCAGTAGCATCAATATGTGCTTCATCATCAGCAGCAATTGCAGGTGTTTTTAATATTATCGCGAAAAAGATATCCACGTGCACGAATATAAAATTTCACGATTATGCTACGCGGTTACACGCGTAAACAAACGCGTACTCGAAATTATCGTCGCTGATATCATCCAGCCTCGACGACACAACGATATCAGGTTCTGAATTTGCCAACAACATGGCGAAGATATACAATGAAGTAACTGATTTAGAAAACCACCATTTGAAAGAAAATGAAAAGAATAATGACCAAACTACTTCAACAGATAGCCGCAAATACAACTCCCGAGAAAACCACAGTGATAGCAGTAACAGTTGTTAGTTCACCTATGGGGGTACGCGTCCTGCATTTCACACAATATAAATCCATATTATACTTATATGGATGTAATTGAGTTTTCAGCGACAAGAAAACGAGAACCGGTCAAGCATCATGCTGCGTTACCAAATCCTGTCCGAATGATTATCATAGGTCCATCTGGATCTGGTAAGACGCAACTGCTGCTTAATTTGATAATGAGGTGGCTCAAATGGGATAAGTTGTATTTGGTAGCTCCGTCTGTAGATGATCAGAGATGCTACGATTTATTGAAAGACGTTAATGAAAACGCAAAGTTGCTGGATGAGCACGGTGATGATGTTATCGAGTATATTACTGATATCAATGAAGCGCCATCTGTAGATGATAATGATGGGTTTATAAATAATTTAGTTGTATACGATGATGTAATGCTGGAGAAGCAATCAAATCCAGCTAGAATATTTTCCCGAGGAAGGCATAAAAACACAGACGTGATTTATGTTACTCAGCGGTATACACAAATACCAAAAGTGATCAGGGATAACTGTAATATTCTTGCTGTGTTTAACGGAGTTGATACGCACAAGTTGCGAAATATTCATGAGACCTGGTGTAGCGGTGATATAGATTATAATCTTTTTAAAAATTTATTTAGTCAGGCTCAGTTATCTCCGCGTGGATTTATAACAATAAACTTACATTTTTCAGCGACAAGAAAACGAGAACCGGTCAAGCATCATGCTGCATTACCAAATTATGTCCGAATGATTATCCCACGTTCACGATATCAAATCGGTCTTGATACAAATTTTAATTAATATCAGCAGAGAGGGTGAAGTCTCTTATTCGGCACTCAGTCACCGCAATTCCTTTTTTTACGATTTGTTTGCGATTTCCAGGAAGGTTTATTTATTGTAATAGAGAGTGAGTCAATTAGAGTCTGTTCGCTCTCTCTGCTGCTTGACAACATAGAAGAATACGGCAGTTGGTAAGTAACGTATCGCCTCTCCTGCTCCTGACACAGACAAAACAAGGGTAATTGACAACCTTGCCGAATAAAAGGAATCGATAATTATAGGTCTACTGTCCTGGAGTTATTGCTGTCTTATAAGTGCATACGTCAGAACTAGGAAAAGCATCTAGGCTTGGTGAACAGTTAATTAGAGTCTGTTCGCCCTCTCTGCTGCTTGTCAGTCTATGTCATTTATTGACTTTAAATTCATGTTAGACACCAATAGCAGACAGCCATTTCGCTAGCATTACCGGCACTGGAGTGAATAGAGTTGTGTTCACAGCATCTATATTCGTATGGAGAAATCATCTTGTCACTATTGTTAACAAAGCGGAGAACGCCTATGAGTAGCCCAAAGTGTACAATTCATGTCAATTTGCCATTAATTCCCCAGGCTACCACTCAGTGAGGCTCTGACGTCACCCGCGAAGTGACAACTGTGATTCTTCTGTTGCCATTAAGTGAATTTATAGTTAAATTCAAATAAGGATAGTTTCTAGGATTGTATTATTATGATTCAAAATTTGGACAACAAGGTGCAAAAAAGTTAAGCAAAAATGTACGAAAACTTTCAAATCATATTGCGCAATCGTAGAATAGATGTTCAATACTCTAGTACTACACTTTCAAAATGTACATTTGGGATCATACTTAGCACAAATTTTCAATCTTATAATACTCCTCATCCTCAGGACAAAGTTTCAATCTTATACTACTCCTCATATTTGGACACAGCTTAAATCTTATACTACTCCTCATCCTCAGGACAAAGTTTCAATCTTATACAACTCCTCATCCTCAGCACAAAGTTTAAATCTTATACTACTCCTCATATTTGGACACAGTTTAAATGTTATACTACTCCTCATCCTCAGGACAAAGTTTCAATCTTATACAACTCCTCATCCTCAGGACAAAGTTTCAATCTTATACTACTCCTCATCCTTAGGACAAAGTTTCAATCTTATACTACTCCTCATCCTCAGGACAAAGTTTCAATCTTATACTACTCCTCATCCTAGGACAAATTTCAATCTTATACTACTCCTCATCCTCAGGACAAAGTTTAAACATGATACTACTCCTCATCCTCAGGCCAATGTTTAAATCTTATACTTCTCCTCATCCTAGGACAAAGTTTAAACCTTATACTACTCCTCATCTTCAAGACAAGGGTTCAATCTTATACTACTCCTAATCCTTAGGACAAAGTTTAAATATAATACTACTCCTCATCCTCTGGACAAAGTTTAAATCTTATGCTACTCTTCATCCTCAGGACAAAGTCTCAATTTTATACCACTCCTCACCGTAGAAGAAAGTTTAAATTTTATAGTACTCCTCATACTCAAGACAACTTTTCAATCTTATACTACACCTGATCCTTAGGAGAACGTTTCAATCTTATACTACACCTCGTTCTTAGGACAAAGTTTGAATATTATACTACACCTCATTGTTAGGACAAAGTTTCAATCTTATACTACACCTCATTGTTAGGACAAAGTTTCAATCTTATACTACACCTCGTTCTTAGGACAAAGTTTGAATATTATAATACTCCTGATCCTCTGGACAAAGATTCAATCTTTTACTACTCTTCATCCTTAGGACAAAGCTTCAATCTTATACTACACCTCATTCTTAGGACAAAGTTTTAATCTTGTATTACACCTCGTTCTTAGGACAAAGTTTGAATATTATAATACTCCTGATCCTCTGGAAAAAGTTTCAGTCTTATACTACACCTCATTCTTAGGACAAAGTTTCAATCTTATACTACACCTCGTTCTTAGGACGAAGTTTGAATATTATAATACTCCTGATCCTCTGGACAAAGTTTCAATCTTATACTACACCTCATTCTTAGGACAAAGTTTCAATCTTATACTACACCTCGTTCTTAGGACAAAGTTTGAATATTATAATACTCCTGATCCTCTGGACAAAGCTTCAATCTTATACTACACCTCATTCTTAGGACAAAGTTTCAATCTTATACTACACCTCGTTCTTAGGACAAAGTTTGAATATTATAATACTCCTGATCCTCTGGAAAAAGTTTCAATCTTATACTACACCTCATTCTTAGGACAAAGTTTCAATCTTATACTACTCTTCATCCTTAGGACAAAGCTTCAATCTTATACTACACCTCATTCTTAGGACAAAGTTTCAATCTTATACTACACCTCGTTCTTAGGACAAAGTTTGAATATTATAATACTCCTGATCCTCTGGAAAAAGTTTCAATCTTATACTACACCTCATTCTTAGGACAAAGTTTCAATCTTATACTACACCTCGTTCTTAGGACAAAGTTTGAATATTATAATACTCCTGATCCTCTGGACAAAGTTTCAATCTTATACTACACCTCATTCTTAGGACAAAGTTTCAATCTTATATTACACCTCGTTCTTAGGACAAAGTTTCAATCTTATACTACACCTCATTGTTAGGACAAAGTTTCAATCTTATACTACACCTCGTTCTTAGGACAAAGTTTGAATATTATAATACTCCTGATCCTCTGGACAAAGTTTCAATCTTATACTACACCTCATTCTTAGGACAAAGTTTCAATCTTATACTACACCTCGTTCTTAGGACAAAGTTTCAATCTTATACTACACCTCATTGTTAGGACAAAGTTTCAATCTTATACTACACCTCGTTCTTAGGACAAAGTTTCAATCTTATACTACACCTCATTGTTAGGACAAAGTTTCAATCTTATACTACACCTCATTCTTAGGACAAAGTTTCAATCTTATACTACACCTCATTGTTAGGACAATGTTTCAATCTTATACTACACCTCGTTCTTAGGACAAAGTTTGAATATTATAATACTCCTGATCCTCTGGACAAAGTTTCAATCTTATACTACACCTCATTTTTAGGACAAAGTTTCAATCTTATACTACACCTCGTTCTTAGGACAAAGTTTGAGTATTATAATACTCCTGATCCTCTGGAAAAAGTTTCAATCTTATACTACACGTCATTCTTAGGACAAAGTTTCAATCTTATACTACACCTCATTCTTAGGACAAAGTTTCAATCTTATACTACACCTCATTCTTAGGACAAAGTTTCAATCTTATACTACACCTCATTCTTAGGACAAAGTCTGAATATTATAATACTCCTGATCCTCTGGACAAAGTTTCAATCTTATACTACACCTCATTGTTAGGACAAAGTTTCAATCTTATACTACACCTCGTTCTTAGGACAAAGTTTGAATATTATAATACTCCTGATCCTCTGGAAAAAGTTTCAATCTTATACTACACCTCATTCTTAGGACAAAGTTTCAATCTTATACTACACCTCGTTCTTAGGACAAAGTTTGAATATTATAATACTCCTGATCCTCTGGACAAAGTTTCAATCTTATACTACACCTCATTCTTAGGACAAAGTTTCAATCTTATATTACACCTCGTTCTTAGGACAAAGTTTCAATCTTATACTACACCTCATTGTTAGGACAAAGTTTCAATCTTATACTACACCTCGTTCTTAGGACAAAGTTTGAATATTATAATACTCCTGATCCTCTGGACAAAGTTTCAATCTTATACTACACCTCATTCTTAGGACAAAGTTTCAATCTTATACTACACCTCGTTCTTAGGACAAAGTTTCAATCTTATACTACACCTCATTGTTAGGACAAAGTTTCAATCTTATACTACACCTCGTTCTTAGGACAAAGTTTCAATCTTATACTACACCTCATTGTTAGGACAAAGTTTCAATCTTATACTACACCTCATTCTTAGGACAAAGTTTCAATCTTATACTACACCTCATTGTTAGGACAAAGTTTCAGTCTTATACTACACCTCATTCTTAGGACAAAGTTCAATCTTATATTACACCTCATTGTTAGGACAATGTTTCAATCTTATACTACACCTCGTTCTTAGGACAAAGTTTGAATATTATAATACTCCTGATCCTCTGGACAAAGTTTCAATCTTATACTACACCTCATTCTTAGGACAAAGTTTCAATCTTATACTACACCTCGTTCTTAGGACAAAGTTTGAGTATTATAATACTCCTGATCCTCTGGAAAAAGTTTCAATCTTATACTACACCTCATTCTTAGGACAAAGTTTCAATCTTATACTACACCTCATTCTTAGGACAAAGTTTCAATCTTATACTACACCTCATTCTTAGGACAAAGTTTCAATCTTATACTACACCTCATTGTTAGGACAAAGTTTCAATCTTATACTACACCTCATTGTTAGGACAAAGTTTCAATCTTATACTACACCTCATTCTGAGGACAAAGTTTCAATCTTATACTACTTTTCATCCTTAGGACAAAGCTTCAATCTTATACTACACCTCATTCTTAGGACAAAGTTTCAATCTTATACTACTCTTCATCCTTAGGACAAAGCTTCAATCTTATACTACACCTCGTTCTTAGGACGAAGTTTGAATATTATAATACTCCTGTTCCTTAGGACAACGTTACAATCTTATACTACACCTCGTTCTTAGGACAAAGTTTCAATCTTATACTACTCTTCATCCTTAGGGCAAAGTCTCAATCTTGTACTACACATCATTCTTAGGAGAAAGTTTGAATCTTATACTACACCTCATCCTCAGGACAAAGTTTCAATCTTATACTACTCCTCATCCTCTGTACAAAGTTTCAATCTTACACTACACCTCATTCTGATTACAAAGCTTCAATCTTATACTACACCACATACTTAGGTCAAAGTCCAGTCTTATACTACTCCTCGTCCTTAGGACAAAGTTTAAATCTTCTACTACTCGTCATTCTTAGGACAAACTTTCAATCTTGTACTACTCCTCATCTTTGGACAGAGTTTAAATCTTATACCACTCCTCATTCTTAGGACAAAATTTAAATCGCATACTACTCCTGATTCTTAGGACAAAGTTTCAATCTTATACTACACTTCATTCTTATTACAAAGTTTCATTCTTATAATACACCTCATTCTTAGGACATAGTTTCAATCTAATACTAGTCCTCATGCTCTGGACAAAGTTTCAATCTTAGACTACTCCTCATCGCCAGGACAAAGTTTAAATCTTATTCTGCTCGTCATTCTTAGGATAAAGTTAAAATCTTATACAAATCCTCATCGTCAGGACATAGTTTCAATCTTTTACTACTCCTCATTCTGAGGACAAATTTTAAATCTTATACTACACCTCATCGTCAGGACAAAGTTTAAATCTTATAGTACTCCTCATCCTTAGGACAAAATGTAAATCTTATACTACTCCTCATCCTTAGGACAAAGTTTGAATCTTATACTACACCTCATCGTCAGGACAAAGTTTAAATCTTATAGTACTCCTCATCCTTAGGACAAAATGTAAATCTTATACAACTCCTCATCCTTAGGACAAAGTTTGAATCTTATACTACTCCTCATCCTCAGGACAAAGTTTAAATCTTACACTACTCCTCATCCTCAGGATAAAATTGCTATCTTATACTACTCCTGATCCTTAGGACAAAGCTTAAATCTCATACTACTCCTCATCGTCAGGACAAAGGTTAAATCTCATACTACTCCTCATCCTCAGGCAAAGTTTTGATCTTATACTACTCCTCATCCTCTGGACAAAGTCTCAATCTTGTACTACAGCTCATTCTTAGGAGAAAGTTTCAATCTTATACTACAACTCATTCTGAGGACAAAGTTTCAATCTTATACTACTCGTGATCCTTAGGACAAAGTTTCAATCTTATACTACTCCTGTTCCTTAGGACAAAGTTTCAATCTTATACTATACCTCATTCTGATTACAAAGTTTCAATCTTATACTACTCGTGATCCTTAGGACAAAGTTTCAATCTTATACTACACCTCATTCTTAGAACAAAGTTTCAATCTTATACTACACCTCGTTCTTAGGACGAATTTTCAATCTTATACTAATCCTCATCCTCTGGACAAAGTTTCAATCTTATACTACACCTCGTTCTTAGGACGAAGTTTCAATCTTATACTACTCCTCATCCTCTGGACAAAGTTTCAATCT
This sequence comes from Sinohyriopsis cumingii, assembly GCA_028554795.2. Taxonomy (NCBI): domain Eukaryota; kingdom Metazoa; phylum Mollusca; class Bivalvia; order Unionida; family Unionidae; genus Sinohyriopsis; species Sinohyriopsis cumingii. The sequence goes on along the minus strand of CM068829.1, from coordinate 10,348,363 downwards.
TATACTACTCCTCATCCTTAGGACAAAGTCTCAATCTTGTACTACACCCCATTCTGAGGACAAAATTTCAATCTTATACTACTCCTCATCCTCTGGACAGAGTTTCAATCTTATACTACTCCTCATCCTCTGGACAAAGTTTCAATCTTATACTACTCCTGTTCCTTAGGACAAAGTTTCAATCTTATACTATACCTCATTCTGATTACAAAGTTTCAATCTTATACTACTCGTGATCCTTAGGACATAGTTTGAATCTTATACTACACCTCATTCTTAGGACAAAGTTTCAATCTTATACTACACCTCGTTCTTAGAACGAAGGTTCAATCTTGTACTACTCCTCATCCTCTGGACAAGGTTTCAGTCTTATACTACTCCTCATCCTTAGGACAAAGTCTCAATCTTGTACTACACCTCATTCTTAGGAGAAAGTTTGAATCTTATACTACACCTCATTGTTAGGACAAAGTTTCAATCTTATACTACACCGCATTCTGAGGACAAAATTTCAATCTTATACTACTCCTCATCCTCTGGACAGAGTTTCAATCTTATACTACTCCTCATCCTCTGGACAAAGTTTCAATCTTATACTACTCCTGTTCCTTGGGACAAAGTTTAAATCTCATACTACTCCTGATCCTTAGGACAAAGTTTCATTCTTATACTACACCTCATCCTCAGGTCAAAGTTTAAATCTTATACCACTCCTCATCGTCAGTACAAAGTTTAAACATGATACTAGTCCTCATCGTCAGGACAAAGTTTAAATCTTATACTACTCTTCATCCTCTGGACAAAGTTTCAATCTTATACTACTCCTGGGCCTTAGGACAAAGTTTCAAACTTATACTACTCCTGATCCTTGGGACAAAATTTCAATCTTATACTACACATCATTCTTACGACAAAGTTTAAATCTTATACTACTCCTCATTCTTAGGACAATGTTTAAATCTTGTACCACTCCTCATCATCGGACACAGCTTAAATCTCATACTACTCCTCATTCTTAGGACGAAGTTGAAATCTTATACTTCTCCTCATCTTTAGACACAGTTTAAATCTTATACCACTCCTCATTCTTAGGACAAAGTTTCAATCTTATACTAATCCTCATCCTCTGGACAAAGTTTCAATCTTATACTACACCTCATTCTTAGGACAAAATTTCAATCTTATACTACTCGTGATCCTTAGGACAAAGTTTCAATCTTATACTACTCCTGATCCTTAGGACAAAGTTTCAATCTTATACTACACCTCATTCTTAGAACAAAGTTTCAATCTTATACTACACCTCGTTCTTAGGACGAATTTTCAATCTTATACTAATCCTCATCCTCTGGACAAAGTTTCAATCTTATACTACACCTCGTTCTTAGGACGAAGTTTCAATCTTATACTACTCCTCATCCTTAGGACAAAGTCTCAATCTTGTACTACACCTCATCCTCTGGACAGAGTTTCAATCTTATACTACTCCTCATCCTCTGGACAGAGTTTCAATCTTATACTACTCCTCATCCTCTGGACAAAGTTTCAATCTTATACTACTCCTGTTCCTTAGGACAAAGTTTCAATCTTATACTATACCTCATTCTGATTACAAAGTTTCAATCTTATACTACTCCTCATTCTTAGGACAAAGTTTCAATCTTTTACTACACCTCATTCTTAGGACAAAGTTTCAATCTTATACTACACCTCATTCTTAGGACAAAATTTCAATCTTATACTACTCCTGATCCTTAGGACAAAGTTTCAATCTTATACTACACCTCATTCTTAGAACGAAGGTTCAATCTTGTACTACTCCTCATCCTCTGGACAAGGTTTCAGTCTTATACTACTCCTCATCCTTAGGACAAAGTCTCAATCTTGTACTACACCTCATTCTTAGGAGAAAGTTTGAATCTTATACTACACCTCATTGTTAGGACAAAGTTTCAATCTTATACTACACCTCATTGTTAGGACAAAGTTTCAATCTTATACTACACCTCATTCTTAGGACAAAGTCTCAATCTTGTACTACACCCCATTCTGAGGACAAAATTTCAATCTTATACTACTCCTCATCCTCTGGACAGAGTTTCAATCTTATACTACTCCTCATCCTCTGGACAAAGTTTCAATCTTATACTACTCCTGTTCCTTAGGACAAAGTTTAAATCTCATACTACTCCTGATCCTTAGGACAAAGTTTCATTCTTATACTACACCTCATCCTCAGGTCAAAGTTTAAATCTTATACCACTCCTCATCGTCAGTACAAAGTTTAAACATGATACTAGTCCTCATCGTCAGGACAAAGTTTAAATCTTATACTACTCTTCATCCTCTGGACAAAGTTTCAATCTTATACTACTCCTGGGCCTTAGGACAAAGTTTCAAACTTATACTACTCCTGATCCTTGGGACAAAATTTCAATCTTATACTACACATCATTCTTACGATAAAAGTTTCAATCATATACTACACCTCATCCTTAGGACAAAGTTTAAATCTTATACTACTCCTCATTCTTAGGACAATGTTTAAATCTTGTACCACTCCTCATCATCGGACACAGCTTAAATCTCATACTACTCCTCATTCTTAGGACGAAGTTGAAATCTTATACTTCTCCTCATCTTTAGACACAGTTTAAATCTTATACCACTCCTCATTCTTAGGACAAAGTTTAAATCTTATACTACTCCTCATCCTCAGGACAAAGTTTCAATCTCATACTACTCCTCATCCTCAGGACAATGTTTGAATCTTATACTACTCCTCATCGTCAGGACAAAGTTTAAATCTTATGCTACTCCTCATCCTCAGGACAAAGTTTAAATCTTATAGCACTCCTCATGCTCAAGAGAAAGTTTGAATCTTCTACTATTCCTCATTCTCAGGACAAAGTTTAAATCTTATACTACTCCTCATCCTCAGGACAAAGTTTCAATCTTATGCTACTCCTCATCCTTAGGACAAAGTTTCAATCTGATACTACTCCTGAACCTGAGGCTAAAGTTTCAAACTTATACTACTCCTCATCGTCAGGACAAAGTTTAAATCTTATGCTACTCCTCATCCTCAGGACAAGGTTGCAATCTTATACTACTCCTCATTCTTAGGACAGAGTTTCAATGTTATAATACTCCTGATCCTTAGGACAAAGTTTCAGTCTTATACTACTCCTCATCCTCAGTACAAGTTTTCAATCTTATACTATTCCTCATCCTCTGGACAAGGTGTAAATCTTATCCTACACCTCATTCTGAGGACAAGGTTTAAATCTTATACTACTCCTGATCCTTAGGACAAAATTTGAATCTTATCCTGCTCCTCATCCTCAGGACAAAGTTTCAATCTTATACTACTCCTCATCCACAGGACAAAGTTTCAATCTTATACCACTCCTCATCCTCAGGACAAAATTTGAATCTTATGCTGTTCCTCATCACTACTTTTATTTGTATTGAATAATTATGTCCACGTTTCTTGCTTCGCTGTGTGTTGCCTCTGTCAATTTTTCAAATCAATTTTTGTAAGTTCATTATTTCATTCTCCTGTTTTTTGAGGGACGTTTTTGGAGGGAGGATTTGCCGCCACCCGATATTAACAAGCCCGTCAATTGCCCCTCCCCCAATCATGTTTTGCCCCCCCCAAAAAAAAAAGTTGAAATGACGTCCCAGCTGCTTATCAAACATGTTGTGAGCCAAATGATTTTTGATTGGATCTTTCCAAGATTTTGGACTTTGTATATTAATGAAAAGTACTTTAAAATATTGTCGCATCCGGGTTTTCGTGTTATCATTGCTAAAGGTATTAAATTACCGTGATCATCAACTAAATCATTAAGAACTACAATGCCGGGATATTTCCAGGATTTGTATTCATGGAACTTTCTAGGTGGAACAAAGTGTAAAAAACCCAGGGATAAATACTAATTTGGATTTCCTGGATCCTCATTCCAATTCGATCCTGCCAAAAATACATCTTTCCAAAGTTTTTCTAATGAGTTTACCAATTTCTTCTAATTTTCTCCTCCCTAAATTCCAAGTATCTTTCATATCTCTGAATACAGTTGAATTGACTAGGCTCTGCCACGCTACATCTTGTACCCTATCTTATCTTATAAGATGAACGTCTGAATGTGTATCACATTTAATACTTCCTCATTCTCCGGGGACACCGGTATATCACGTTTGAATCTCTCTACTTTAACACCACATGCAAACTTCAATAAGGTACAATTTAGATTTAAGATTTATGAAGTATTTAGTGTTTATTGCCACAACTCATACCATCGAACTTAGGATATCAATATAACACCTATGTATTTTGTCATAGATTCCTCTAGTTCTACTTTCTTTTTTTCTCTAAAAGGGGAGACGGAAGTGAGACTAGCAGAGCAGTCGGAGTCGACAAGTCTGGTCGGTGGAGAGAGTTGAGGAGGAGGAGTAAAAGGAGTCGAGGAGGAGAAAGTGGAGAAGGAGGTGGAGTAGAGAAGTCGAGGAGGTGAAGGAATTCGGAAGATGTCGGGAGGAAGAGGAAAATTAATTGAAGGAATAGGAGAGAAGAATACACTGATGAGTGGAATACAAGGACAGGTGGAAAGCTATCTCACACTACTAATTAAATGATGCAATAGGCTATCACAGGGTCTAGCGGAAGGAGAGTACTTGGGAAATTTTAATCATCTGATTATTAAGTTGTCATTAAATTGTTATTCGTTGAATTTCACTTTTTTGGTATGTTCAGTCATTGTACCGTCGGCATTGCTGACTGGGGGCTCGGAGATTTACATCTATCTTTGACTAATTTAACTTCCAGCCAAATCGAGCCTGGGTGGGACTTCTGGATTAATTTAAATATAATATTGGGAGCACCCCCCCCCCCAACCATAACACAGTGGCATCATAACTACCCATTACGTCACACAGGCTTTTTTAATTTCATTTTCAAAATTACAAGGAACATTTGATCGTTACAGGAAAGAGAAACAGGAGGAGAGTCCCTTTTATTTCCCCTTATGTAATATTCATTTGCCATGTCAGCCATACACTTTTTGATCGAGTGGATATAATTATGAGCCCTCAACAGCTGTACAGTACATTTCCAATATTCTTTTCATTTTGGTATGATATGTGCATCAGCTGTATTCATATCCATATATTCAAATACTAAAATGTCTTCCCTTAAATATCTGCCCAAACAAATTAGCAGGTTTATTCTCTTTCCATTAATAAGATCCAGATTGGACTATGGCTGTCAAGTCTACCACTCAGCAAAACGAACACTCCTAACAAAAGCTTGTCAGCATCCAACGGAAAGCACTAATCGTGTGCACCGGAGCACTTCCGTCCACTTCACTAGACGAGCTCCATGTTCTCACTGGGGAAATTCCACTGTACCTGAGAAGGCAAGAAATGATACTGAGGTACTCTATTCGACTAAATAACCACCCAAATACACACCCCACCAAAATCGCCATAAACAAATGTAAGATCACTTTTAGTCACAAACTAGTACCGAATAAACCAGGCGGCAAAGTAATCCTCGAGCTAAGGGAAAAACTACCTATCCTTAATCAACATGAAGAATACACTAAGCCACCTGACCAAACCCCTTGGATGCAAACTAATCCAAGGATAAACACCAAAGCCATCGAATACGGCAACACACTTAATCAGGAAAATAAACTTAAACCAATAAGAACAAACGACATTCAAATGACATACGAGGGATTGCTAAAGTCTATACAGACGGATCCAAAACAGCTGAAACACCAAGAACAGCAGCTGCAATAGTTATCCCAGAATACAACATCCAGATGGGAACCAGATTACCAGATCACTGCTCAATCTTCGCCACAGAATTCTGGGCAATTAACGAATCAATCAAATGGATCGCAGACAATAACATCCCAAACACTGTTATTATAATCGACTTCCTAAGTGTAATCACCTCAATCAAAAACCGCCACACTAGGACAAGAAAGCCTTTCCTTGACAGGGCTTTCTATATGCTCAAAGAATTGTCCTCAAAAAACCAAGCCATCGAGTTTATGTGGATATCATCGCGTATAGGGATCCCTGCAAATGAACAAGCCGACAAAGTCACAAAAATTAAATTAGGAGACCCCAGTCCAGCCACACTAAAATATAGTACCACAGAAGCACAATGCTTTGTTAAAACTTATATAAACCAAAAGTGGCACTAACATTGGAATTCCACCCACAAAGGTAGGACATTGCATTGAATATTACAAATATAATTATATTGATCATCATTCAATTGCATGTTTGACACGTATCGCGTACGTGATGGTGTGAATGATATTCAGGCCAAATAAAACAAAATTCTGGAGAGAAAAAAACCGTTTTCTCAGTTATTGTCATATATGGATGTGTAAGGTATATGTAATACTACTGTTTATCATACATGATTTTCACGAGCTCACTTGTTTTCTGTCTGAACTTTACGTTATTTATTAAGTTCACTAAATCTTGCTAGTGAGAACCAACAAGTTTTGTAAAATGCAATAAATACTTCTTTTTACCTTGAATATAAATTAAAATAAAAAAGGACATATAGTATTGTGAATTAAATCACAGTAGTCATTAAAGTTCTATCACAAATCCATCTTAAAACTGACTGATCCGATTGAAGACCATGCTGTTCAAACTGACGCATAAGATACAAAACTAAGAGTTGTATATATATATATATATATATATATATATATATATATATATATATATATATATATATATATATATATATATATATATATCTTAATACTGGAACAGGCAGAAGTGTCGGAGGATACTGGAACAGACAGAAGTGTCGGAGGATACTGGAACAGACAAAAGTTCGGAGGATACTGGAACAGACAGAAGTGTCGGAGAATACTGGAACAGGCAGGAATGCATTAATAATACTGGGATCGGCAGGATTGCTCTAAAATGCTGGAAGAGACCAAATTGCTTGAGAATACTGGAATCGGCAGAGGAGCTCGAGAAATCTGGAACAGACCGAAGTGCATCAGAATAGTGGAACAGGCAGGAGTGCCTTGATAACACTGCAATAATCAAGAGTGCATTGAAAATATGGAAATACTGCAATAGGGAAGATTGTCTTGATAATACTGAAATAGGGTGGAATGTCTTAAGGATACTGTAGCGGGTAGAAGTGATCAAGCTGCTAAAACAAAAAGAAGTGGATATGAATACTAAAACAAGTAATAGTGCCTTGATAATAATGGAGTAGGCAGATGTGTCTTGAGAATAATATAATAGGCAAGAGTGTATTGAGAATACTGGAACAGGCAGATGTTCTCTAGAATACTGCAGCAGACAGAAGGACATGGGAATACTGGAACAGGCAGGCGTGCCTTGAAAATACTGGAATAGGCATGAGTGCTGGAACAGATAGAAGTGCTTATGAATAAGTAGGTGTGTCCTGAGAATACAGGAGTAGGCAGGAATGTCTTAAGAATACTCGAACAGACATGCGTTCTCGAAAACATTAGAATCGGCAGAAATGCTTGCGAACACAGAAGTGCCTTGAAAATACTTTAATAAGCAAGAGTGCTTGAGAATACTAGAGTAGAAAGAAGTGGTTGAGAATACTGGAACAGGCAGGAACGTCTTGAGAATAATGTCACAGGCAGACGTTCTCTAGAATACTGAAATAAAGAGACATGCTTGAGAATAACTAAACATACAGGAGTGTCTTGCTGGAACAAGCATAAGTTCTTGAGAATACTGGAATAGGCAGAAGTGTCTTGATAATAATAGAATAGGCAGCAGTGTCTTGATAACCCTGGAATAGGCAACAGTGTCTTGATAACACTGGAACAGGCAGCAGTGCCTTGATAATACTGGAATAGCCAGGTGTGTTTCAGAGTGCCGAAATAAACAGAAGTACTTGAGAATACTGGAACAGACATAAGTGCTTGAGAATACTTGAACATACAGGAGTATTGTAGGAATACTGGAACATGCAGAAGTTCTCGAGAATACTAGAGCAGACAAAAGTACCAGGGAATACTGGAACAAGCAGGAATGTCTTTAAAATACTGGAATAGGTATGAGGGCTTGAGAGTACTCGAACAAACAGAAGCGCTTGAGAATACTGGAATATCAAGGAGTGTCGTGAGAACACATGAGTAGACAGGAGTGTCTTGAGAATACTGGAATAAGCAAGAATGTCTTGAGAATACTGGTACACTCTGACGTTATCGATAATACTGGAAGTGACAGAAGTTTTTGAGATTACTGGACGGGTAGGTGTGCTTGAGAATACTGGAACAGCATAAGTGCCTTGGTAATAATGAAATCGGCAGGACAGCTTGGGAATACTCGAACAGACAGAAGTGCTTGCGAATACTGGAATAGGAAGGAGTGTATTGAATATACTTGAACAGGCAGACGTTCTCGAGAATACGGGAACAGATAGAAGAACTTGAGAATACTTGAACGGACAAGAGTGCCTTGATAATACTGTAGTCGGAATAAACGCGAGCGCTTGAGAATACTAAAACAGACAGAATTGCTTCAGACAGAATTGCTTAAATATACTGTAACAGGCAGGAGCGTTATAAGAATAGTGGAACATATAGGAGTGCCTTGATAATACTTGATATAGGAGTGCCTTGATAATACTGGAATGGACAGAGGTGCTTGTGAATATTGGATTAGGCGGTAATGTATTGAGAATACTGGAACAGGCAGCAGTGCCTTTATAATACTGGCATCGGCAGTAGTGATTGGTAATACTGGAATAGGCAGGAGTATCTTGCGAATACTGGAACAGACAGAAGTGCTTGACAGTTCTGGAACGTAGAGGAGTGCTTTGATGATACTGGAAGAGGAATGACTGCTTGTGAATACCAGAACGGACAGAACTGCTTGTGAATACTGGATGAGGCAGGAGTGTCTTGAGAGTACTGGAATAGACATGAGAATCTTTACAAATACTGAAACAGACAGAATTTCTCAAGAATACAGGAACATACGGAAGCGTCTTGAGAATACTGAAAGAGATAGAATAATACTGCAATCGGCTGATGTGTTGGAGAGTGCTTAAACAGACAGTAACGCTTGTGAATACTGGAACGTTCAGGAGTGTCTTAAGAATACTGAAATCGGTATGAGCGCTTGAGAATACTGGAACAGGCAGAATTTCTCGATAATAATGGAATAGCCAGAGCTGTTTGAGGATACTGGAACATGCAAGAGGGTTGAGAAATGCTGGTAGTGCCTTTATACTACTTGAATGGGCAGGATTGCTTGAGAATACTGGAACTGGCAGAACTACTCTAGAAACCTGGAAGGGATTGAAATGCATTAGAGTACTGGAGTGGGAAGGAGTGCCTTGATAACACTGAAATAGCTTGGAGTGTCTTGAGAATGGTGCCATAAACAAGAGTGTCTTGACAATACTTGAATAGGCAGTAGGTCTCAAGGATACTTAAATAGACAGAAGTGCTTGATAATACTGGAATCGGCAGAAGTGCTTGATAATAATGGAATCGGCAGAAGTGCTTGATAATACTGGAATCGGCAGGGGTTCTATTAAAATACTAGAATAGCCAGGACAGCTTGAGAATACTGAACAGGCAGAGTTTCCTAAAGAACAATGAAATATGTAGAGGTACCAAGAAAATACTAGTCGTTTGAGCCTATCTATTATATCATAACAGTTAGAACTCGCCCGTATGTCTCGGGTTTAGCACACCTGCAGAACTAACTTCTTCCAAACTTTTGGGGGGTATAGGAGACATGCAAACGATGAGAGAAAAAACTGACATCACCGACAGAAAAGTGACTATTCATATGGCGTACGTTGTACCTCCATGGGAAGAAGACGATGACTGAACTTGATCTCCTTACCGACAAGTGTACCTAGCACGATGTACATGAGAGCAGATTTATGAATGAAAGAGAGTACGTGATGGGAAACATCTACGCTGGGACACAAATGGTAGCTGATCAGATTTTTAGCAACGTGTGTGACGGATATAAAGAGAAACATGAACTTTGTCCAGTTTGATTGGTTGTTACTTGTTTTGTTTTAGCTTTTTCTTATAAATGAACATTAAATGCAAATACGTTGCATATGATGTGATTTTAGAAAGGAGTGAACTTTAAATTTAAACAGTAGTTTACTAGAACCAAGAACTAAATAACTCTTAAATAGGTTTGTTTCATGTCCAAATGTTTATGTATTAAATGGATAGTGCTTAGACCAAAGCACAGGCCAGAGAGTCCATGTATATACTTGAATAAATGTTTTGAACCCATACAATAGACTCTTCTTTTTCGAGTCTCTATTCTATCTGTGAGTCTTTCTTTAGAACATTTATGTCCTCTTTTCTGTGTGTTTGTATGGGTATTTGTTTGTTTCTGTATGTCTATGTTTGTCGATAGCAACCCTTTGTCCCTACAAATGCATTTCACCCTATAATTTTTTTTGACCCTATGAACCCCATAACGCCACCCAATGTTCAATTCCAATTGACCTCCAGGTGACATTCCCATGTTAAATTCCCAATGACGCCAAAATGCAAACCTCATATTTTAACGTTGAAGTCCCATTGACGCTAAAGTGCCCCCTATTACTACTATGGTAGCTACCAAAACAACGAGGGCTACATTTCCAGAAGAGAATGACTTTGGGATTTAGCCCATTTTCTTTCCTCTTCTCAAGAATTTCTACCAGTACCCGTACCGTCACCATCTTCTCCTTCCTTACCTTGGGTTGATGGTTTTAGACAGAGACAAAGATGAATTAGAGAAATTTACACAACAGAAGAAGGAAGCAGAACAAGTTTTTGCCATTTAACAGCAACGACAAGAAGGGAAAAGAAAACGAGAATATATGAGTATAAGCGAAAACTAACACACACACACAAACACACACACGCGCGCGCGCACACACACACACACTTGTTACTGCATTGAGTGACTATAGAACGGGTGGTACTTTATTCTGGAGGCTAGTGTGATGGACAGATATAGAATTAACATTACATTGAACAGAGAGTGAAAGAAACAAGTAAAAATACAGAAACGTAGGACACCATTTTTTATTGTGTTATTTTGGGGGGAATTATATGACAAAAATAATTGAGTTTCTGAAGACCAGGATAAATTGTGTGAGAAATGTTCATTAGCAATTATTTATTTCATCATTTAAAAAAACAACAGTAGAGTTACATGTATGGTCCAATGACTGTAAAACATTGGCTGTTTGCATCCCAAATATTGAACGAATGTTATGTTTTGCTGCACACTCTACGAACAATTTTACATTCCCATAAAATCACAGACAGTAGAAGAGTAAATATACGTCTTATTCTATCGGTAGTCTAAACTGATGGACTAAAGGTAGATCAGAGATCGTATTTTTCATGTTCGCATTTAACATACGGTTTAGTAGCCCGTACTGAGTTCATCTCGAAAACTCTTACTAAGTTTCCATCCGATTGAGGTTAGCCACTTGTAATGCTATTCCCCATTTTCCCCCAGTGTCGAGCGCCGTGACGTCACCCATGTTCAACCTATGGACCGATTTAACATAGGATTTCCCGTTTGAGGCTATGAGGGGTTCTCGCACTGTTGCCATTGGGAAAATACATTGAGCCCCAGTCGGCGCACTGATTATTCTCTCTGAGACTCTCCAGTACACCTCAAACTGATTCTAGGTGTCGTTTCCAAGTGTGCGATTCAACCAAAATATCATAAAAAATTCGATGCCGAGCAAAAGTGGCCGGCACATTGACCTGTCAAAAGGGCAGTTCTCACAAATTGAAACTTGCCTTATGCTGTATGTATTAATGTATGTATTTCACTGATGCCAATTAAAGTGTTTACTTGTGTGAATATATAAATGTGTAAATAAATACAAATTCCTAATGAATGAGAGACCTGATATCTCTCATCTCGCATAGTCTTACATAATGAATGAGAGACCTAATACCTCGCATAGTCTTACATACTGAATGAAAGAACCCGATATCTCGCATCTCGCATAGTCTTACATAATGAATGAGAGACCTAATACCTCGCATAGTCTTACATACTGAATGAAAGACCCGATATCTCGCATCTCGCATAGTCTTACATAATGAATGAGAGACCTAATACCTCGCATAGTCTTACATACTGAATGAAAGACTTACATACTGAACGAAAGACCTGATATCTCGCATAGTCTTACATACTGAATGAAAAACCCGATATCTCGCATAGTCTTACACACTGAATGAAAGACCCGTATCTCGCATAGTCTTACATACTGAATGAAATACCCGATATCTCGCATAGTCTTACATACTGAATGAAAGACCCGAATCTCGCGTAGTCTTACATACTGAACGAGAGACCTGATATGTCGCATAGTCTTACATACTGTAACTATGTTGTCCCAGTAAACAAACAATAGCTTAGTTTCGAACGGGAAGTAAAAATAATCAATTCATACTATGTTCGCTGTAGCATGCATACAGCTCAGATGAAAATATAGCATAGGACCCACGCACAACGATCGGATGAGGCAATTAGGAAAATTCACCAGGTAAACTATATGTGGTACTCTCTCTCTCTCTCTCTCTCAATTCTTGTTCACTGTACGGACTTTCGTACTTTGGGTGCCGAGTCTAATCCTTAAAAATCCTACAATCCATCAAGGTAGGCAGTGGTACCAAAGCCCCCAGGTCGTGACCCAAATTAGGGTCCAGAGAATAATTTGGAGGGTCGCCAGGATTTTTTGAAGGTGGTAAAACTTTATCAGTTAATTTCATCCTTTGAAATGCAAATGTTATGATAACAGTTCCAATTAATACCATATAAGTTTGTAAACAGATGTAATAATGCATGCATTTATTTGCTGTCAAAGCACTGTGCGACAAGAGAAATATTTTGGACATAAATATATATATATATATATATATATATATATATATATATATATATATATATATATATATATATATATATATATATATATATATATATATATATATATATGTGTGTGTGTGTGTGTGTGTGTGTGTTCGGTTGGCGTACTACACACAAACCCGCGACGACTCTAAACTGGCTCGAGGTCCTGGTACTATGCAAGACGACTTATGAAACTAAGAATGCAAATCGTCGTGCCACTGATAATCTTTTCGTCAGTATCTTTAACAATGCCCTCCCTGGTCACGGATTCATCATGTGATTGAGAAACTTTCCATAAGTATCTGTCACAATGTCCTTCTTTTTGTTAACGGATTCGTCATATGATTGAGAAACTTTCCATAAGTATCTGTCACAATGTCCTTCTTCCAGGACTTCCCCTTTCTTTCTTATTTTGCCATGGTTCAATGACTGTGTGTTGGTGTGTGTGCGGGGTGGTGTGGGTGGAGGGTACAGTAGTTTGTGAGAATCCCGCAATTTGCATCGAAAACTTGTTAATATAAATGAAATTGTTTCAAGGTCAGTGTCAGCGGATCACTTCATGGGTTATTTAGTACAACTACGGTTGATTGTTGTTTTGTCATGGGCATTTAAAATTGTATGAATAGAGTAATAAAAGATCATTAGAATATTTTGAGATAACAAAGCTCAAGTAAAGACAAACTTTTGTATTAAGATAATTAAAACGTCTGTATCGAAATATGTGGGATTAAATGTTTTTCTTCCTTGTTGTATATCAACTGTTCTAATAATTTTTTTACTTTATTCTTATAATTTCAAAGACTTGTCATTGTACAATCAGCCGTCAAATTGGGATGAAGAATTAGTGTGTATTTTCTTAAGAATTAATTGTTTTGAACCCTCCTAAGTGAATCATTAAACGGAGTATATTTAAGTCCATGATAGCCTTTCCACTGTTTAGCGGCAGGTCCAATTGTGATCATATATCGAGTTTACAGTCCGCAATCTCTCTCTCTCTGTTTGTCTCTCTCTGTCTGTCTGTCTGTCTGTCTGTCTCTCTCTCTCTCTCTCTCGACAGACACTTACATACATGTATTTTTCCCATTTCTGACATGCAAACGACCAGACATTGATTGCCGTATACATAAATGAACGCTAGATGCTCTCTTTTCACACGTCACGATTGTATGCATTACATATGGGTTCTCAAGTACACACAGCTAGGCCTGGTAAAGAAGATTCTGCAACTTAACATGGTCGTATAGTTTCATGTTATACTAATACAGCTACCTATCAGCAAACTGACTTAAATATACACATCACCTACGACTCAGGATATATACGTGTACATGTATGTACTCGTTCTACTTAGGAAACAATGCAAGTAATAATATCCTCACTCTATTACGTTCACCTTGTGTGAGCACAAGTTCTAACACTTTATCACACATTTACTATCCTACATCTTCCAACAAGTTAACGAGTATATACATATACAACTACTTATAACGAATACATACATACATACATACATACATACATATAGGCCCTTATATACATATATATATATATATATATATATATATATATATATATATATATATATATATATATATATATATATATATATATATGTATATATATCCCCTCGCCCCTTCATTAATACAGTATTTTTTCTAAGGATTCTTTAACGTAAAGTTTTCGTTTCTTTAATTCCTTTTTTTCTATCTTTTGGAAATAATTTAAGAAAGCTTGATTGTTTTTTTTTTTTTTTTTTCAAGATCAAATCAATATTATTTTGATCCGTTGTCGCGGGGCCCCTAAAAGGCATGCTGCCCATAGGCCGGTGCCTACTCTGCCTATTTGGTATATGCTGTCTGTATGTATGTATATTTATAAAAATGTCCCATTGAGCAGTGTCAGTATGGGGCTTTTTATTTCGGTGGCTAATATGCGATATTGCTTTGATTTCGTCTGCGTGACCGGATGGCGCCGTAACTACAAATTAATTCGAATCTGAGTACAAAGGTCACAAACTAGTTTGATAATGATTTTTCCAAACCGAAGAATAATGCCTTTTTTGGAAAACGATGAACGATCCTCGAAAACATATTTTATTTCGGATAGTGAACAAGACAAACACAACCAATTAATTGCGAACCTGGCATTTCAGTCAAAGATAATATTTGACGGCAACTCGTAGCTGTGCACAGCAAGAAATCTATAGTCAGTCTATGTCAGTCTATGTCAGTCTATGTTGGTGCCTTTGTGTCCAATTTGTCAAAGCTGCTCGTATACGAGTTTTTATCAGGCAAGATCAAACCACATTACAGATGTTGTACACTGATACATATTCACTATTTTCTCAGGCAAGATCAAACCACATTATACATGTTGTACACTGATACATATTCACTATTTTCTCAGGCAAGATCAAACCACATTACATATTTTTTACACTGATACATATTCACTATTTTCTCAGGCAAGATCAAACCACATTACACATGTTGTACACTGATGCATATTCACTATTTTCTCAGGCAAGATCAAACCACATTACATATTTTTTATACTGATACATATTCACTATTTTCTCAGGCAAGATCAAACCACATTACATATGTTGTACACTGATACATATTCACTATTTTCTCAGGCAAGATCAAACCACATTATACATGTTGTACACTGATACATATTCACTATTTTCTCAGGCAAGATCAAACCACATTATACATGTTGTACACTGATACATATTCACTATTTTCTCAGGCAAGATCAAACCACATTACATATTTTTTACACTGATACATATTCACTATTTTATCAGGCAAGATCAAACCACATTACATATGTTGTACACTGATACATATTCACTATTTTCTCAGGCAAGATCAAACCACATTACAGATGTCGTACACTGATACATATTCACTATTTTCTCAGGCAAGATCAAACCACATTATACATGTTGTACACTGATACATATTCACTATTTTCTCAGGCAAGATCAAACCACATTATACATGTTGTACACTGATACATATTCACTATTTTCTCAGGCAAGATCAAACCACATTACATATTTTTTACACTGATACATATTCACTATTTTCTTAGGCAAGATCAAACCACATTACAGATGTTGTACACTGATACATATTCACTATTTTCTCAGGCAAGATCAAACCACATTACATATTTTTTACACTGATACATATTCACTATTTTCTCAGGCAAGATCAAACCACATTACAGATGTCGTACACTGATACATATTCACTATTTTCTCAGGCAAGATCAAACCACATTACATATGTCGTACACTGATACATATTCACTATTTTCTCAGGCAAGATCAAACCACATTACATATGTCGTACACTGATACATATTCACTATTTTCTCAGGCAAGATCAAACCACATTACATATGTCGTACACTGATACATATTCACTATTTTCTCAGGCAAGATCAAACCACATTACATATGTCGTACACTGATACATATTCACTATTTTCTCAGGCAAGATCAAACCACATTACATATGTCGTACACTGATACATATTCACTATTTTCTCAGGCAAGATCAAACCACATTACATATGTCGTACACTGATACATATTCACTATTTTCTCAGGCAAGATCAAACCACATTACATATGTCGTACACTGATACATATTCACTATTTTCTCAGGCAAGATCAAACCACATTACATATTTTTTACACTGATACATATTCACTATTTTCTCAGGCAAGATCAAACCACATTACATATGTCGTACACTGATACATATTCACTATTTTCTCAGGCAAGATCAAACCACATTACATATTTTTTACATTGATACATATTCACTATTTTCTCAGGCAAGATCAAACCACATTACATATGTCGTACACTGATACATATTCACTATTTTCTCAGGCAAGATCAAACCACATTACATATGTCGTACACTGATACATATTCACTATTTTCTCAGGCAAGATCAAACCACATTACATATTTTTTACACTGATACATATTCACTATTTTCTCAGGCAAGATCAAACCACATTACATATGTCGTACACTGATACATATTCACTATTTTCTCAGGCAAGATCAAACCACATTACATATTTTTTACACTGATACATATTCACTATTTTCTCAGGCAAGATCAAACCACATTACATATTTTTTATACTGATACATATTCACTATTTTCTCAGGCAAGATCAAACCACATTACATATGTTGTACACTGATACATATTCACTATTTTCTCAGGCAAGATCAAACCACATTATACATGTTGTACACTGATACATATTCACTATTTTCACAGGCAAGATCAAACCACATTACATATGTCGTACACTGATACATATTCACTATTTTCTCAGGCAAGATCAAACCACATTACATATTTTTTATACTGATACATATTCACTAATTTCTCAGGCAAGATCAAACCACATTACATATGTCGTACACCGATACATATTCACTATTTTCTCAGGCAAGATCAAACCACATTACATATGTCGTACACTGATACATATTCACTATTTTCTCAGGCAAGATCAAACCACATTACATATTTTTTACACTGATACATATTCACTATTTTCTCAGGTAAGATCAAACCACATTACATATGTTGTACACTGATACATATTCACTATTTTCTCAGGCAAGATCAAACCACATTACATATGTCGTACACTGGTACATATTCACTATTTTATCAGGCAAGATCAAACCACATTACATATGTTGTACACTGATACATATTCACTATTGATACATACCACAATCGATGAACCAAGTGTAGTAAAGGAATTTGATACCAGTGAGTATCCGAAAGGTCATCCACTTTTCGGTGACACCCACAAGTAAGTTGTAGGAAATTCAATGACGAATGCACGGGAATGTCAGTAGAAGAATACGTGGGTCTGCGCTCAAAAATGTACTCATTGTGGTTGGTACAGCTAAACAAATTAAGAAAGCGAAAGGAGTTTCTCAGGTCGTTGTTGATAAAGATACACGACATGAATATTGAAAGTCTGCAGCAACGACACTAATTCGCATACACAGCAAATATAATCAGATCAAAGAAACATCGTTAAACCAAGGTGACGCTGTCTCCTCTTGATACCAAGGAATGGATATTCCCTGATTGTATCGCCATTTACACGCACGGACATTACGCGATTATCAGTCTTATGATTGAAGCATTACTGCAATAAATTAGACCATCGTGGTAGATCTGTACCCGACGGAACGACTTGCAATTTTTTCGCACAAATGCTATGGAGACTTTTCCTCCTGTTGACAAGGTGCACTCGGTTTTGCTGCTCGATATCCATCTTTTGGCAGTTAGTTACGTCTTGGATGTCCTGGAAAATAAATTCAAGTTGTTGATGTGCCTTTTTTATTTTTCCTTACTTTTTAATATTTGTATTTATTTGCTTGTTGATATCATGTAAGATGGCTGTTGTATGCATTAACTCTCTAAAGTCCTATTCAACAATCCAAATATGTTATTCTGGATAAAACAGAAAGTTTTCACCAGTTCCGAACAAAAAATGCTCAACATTACAAAAGAATAATAATTCCAAAACATGATATGTAATTTTCATAGTTTAATTTCATTACGAAATATAAATATAATGAATTGAAGAATTTGTCTTCAGTTAAGAGAGAGAGAAAGAAATCTAATAATATATAATTATACGGAACACTTCATATAAATAATTACATTTCTATTGTGGACACAAAGACATTTTAAAAAATTGCTCTTTGTTTTTGCTCCTATACCACCTTCTGAGACAAACAAAGCAATACAACCAGATCTTTCTTGTCCTTTCGTTCACAGGACTCCTTCGCTGTCTCAGCTTGCGTGAAGGTCGTTTTGTCTTATTTATTGCTGAAAATTTCCTGTATTTTGAGGATGCGTACCGTTGTTTGGTTATTTTACAAATTAAAGAGCTTTTAAAGAATTTCATAAATATTAATGTAGCGTCCCCTGATTCTGACTTATTACGTGTACCGCTCTTTGCCGTATGAAAGTGCTTTACTTAGAATTTGTTCTCTTCCAATTTTCCAGAATATTTGCTTCATTATGAGAGAGAGAGAGAGAGAGAGAGAGAGAGAGAGAGAGAGAGAACTCTAATATTTCATTAAATTACTGTAAACATTTGCGTTATATGAAAATTAATGGTATTTGTATGCGATTTTGTTTGAAAGAATTAATTGCTTTAGTCTCTTGTCTGGCCAGTATTAAGACCGGAATAGTTCTTTCCCTTGTCGATTATCGACAAACGGAAATTAAATATATACCGATCTTACTCGACAATTAGAAAACAAGTTCTCAATAAAAACTAAAAGTAATCATTTTTTATAAAAATTATTTTGTTTTAATTTAAGCGTATACATGTAACATGTGAAGCAGAGGGTGTTTTGGGATAGTCTTGGTGTGTTTTAGGGAAGTCTTAGTGTTTCAGTGTGTGTCCTGGTAGTTTAGACGGACCGATAACAACCAAAGGTTGCAAATATGTGTTTTTGGACCATCAACATGTAAATGAATTCGTGGATCAGTTGGAAACACTAGTGAGGTCAGTTCCGGTGGAAAACGGGGCCCCGAGTGGCCGAGTGGTCTAAAGCGTTCTCCGTTACGGATCACTGCCATCTCACCTCTGTCTGCGTGGGTTCGAGTCCAAGGCTCGGCTAACGTTGGTACGTGGGAAAGCCTGCCGGTAGCTTCTCATGGGTCGGTGGTTCTTTCCTGGGTTTTCCAGGGTTCTTCCTCCACCAGTTATACTGGCCGCCATGTATAGCCTATCTTGTGCTGAAAAATGGCGTTAAACCCTAGAACAACAACAACAACATCAGGTGTAAAACAACGCACCCGAAGTCTTCAATGAGGCCTCATCGATATGATAGCTGTTGCTCACCAACGACATTATGGACCTTAGAATGTTTCCTTTGTTAACGAACGAAATCATTGAATATATCAGTGATGTATATAGCACTGGTGATGAATACTGATGCACTCTGTGTACAGATGCTCTGCGTCTTACCTGAAATTTATGTTGCGAGGGGTGTGTTGTTGTTAATACAACTGTCAGCGACACCTGAATGATTAAATGATCAGCGAAACCGGAATTGTATGTGACTTTATATCTGCACCAATCATCGCGATAGAATAAAGCTCACTTGAGATTGCATTGACTTCGTTGCGCGTGTATTGCTGTTGGTCAAATATCCGATAGCGACAGTGGGGTGGTCTTCTCGCGAATAAATCGTTTCCGTTTTCGCCTGGTGGTGACACTACTTGGGTAGAAAGGTGGACTTAAAATCGATCGATGAAGAGGTTCGACGAACAATTTCGTCAGCGACCACAACAGATTTTCACAATTTTATACAACTTGAATCCAGACTTAGCTCTGACATCTCGGTTGAACCTGCACAGTACGCGGTTGACATCATACTGTCTTAAATAAGAACAATTCTTGGTTTGTTTGACGATATTAATGAAATTCCAGAGGAGGGTCTGGGCAACATATAGAGCCAGATATTGTCAGGATTTTCTCAACGATGCAGATCAATTTAACTTGTGACACCGTTAGCGGAAGCTATGAAACCGGAGCTTCCGTAAGCGCAGTTGTTCAGGGATACATACTGTTTTGGAGTTTCCCAAACTGTGCAAGGTTTTGCTTTAGTGACCTAAGGGTTTAGCAATTGTACTTGCAAAAGTTAAATTAGCGACAGGTTATTAATAGCTACATATTTATACGCTAACCGATTGTTCTTCGCAACATCTTTCATGCTAGTAGTGTTGCAATTATATTTACTGTCTCATACCGCATGCTCTAGAATTTGCCATGAGATACAGAAGGCGTTGATAAATATTAAGATCCCAGATACTCATAATGATACTACTTGAAGGATAACGTATGATGATAATGATGATAATGAGGATGACTGTTCAGAAAACACTCTACATTCGCAGATGTTATCATAAAAATGAGTTTTCTAAGAAAGGAAACTAAGCATTCCCGAGATAACACTGTTACAAGTCTACGGTCTTAAACTAAATAAAAGAAAAGAGCGAAAACCAACAAGTTGAGTAAAATTCAACAAGTAATATATTTACCTAAAATACAAAGTGACAATTTAAAAGGAACATACTGTATTGTGAAATAAATCACAAATAATACTCAAAGTTCTGTGATAACTCCAAAATTAGAGAGCATTCCGAATAAGTTCCACTTTTGTTCTGAATTAATTCCAAATGTTGAATTTGTAGATGTGTAACTAACCTGAAACATATTGATGTGCCAACTGTCTTGATGTATTACAATGATACAACCCAAACTATCCTTGAATAAATTCACAGTAATCCTTCAGTGGTATTTTAGTCAGAAAATGATCAATGAGTACTTTGAAATTCCAAGGAATAATTAAAAAAACGAAATCCTCTCAAATTAAAACGGAACTCAACTGAGAGACTGGTTCAACTTCAGATGTTAAGATAGAAATGAGTAACTCTGTTGATCTCAACCTTTATATAAAAAAAATCTAAGACACAATATCAGATCCAGGATGAGAGTCAAACTTTCAAATTCCCGGCAAATTCATAAATAAGATCACTTTTAAAACATTCTTAATTTCTGAAACAACTAGACCTTCAACTAAACATCTGTAAACATGTTTTACTCCAAGCAAGTAATAAACTCAAAATATAAATTAAAATCGTTTACAACAATTAGTTAATGTAATATGTTGTTTCCCAAAAAAAATAAAAACAAGTAAAAGATGAAATTAGCCAGGTAGGCCACTACCCTCAGTTGCCTACCAATATATTGGATTGAAGAATGCCGAAATTTGTTTTGCTCTTTCCGTCAGTGGAATTTGCCAGAATCCTTTCAAAAGGTCAAACATGGTGACATATTTGCATTTCCAATTTTGTTGATGCAATCATCGATTCGTATAATTGGAAATGAATCTCTTTTGGTCATACTGTTCACTTTTGTATAACCATTGCACATACGGAAAGTATTATCTGGTTTCGGCACAATAATAACATGGCGAACACCAGTCACTTTTACATGGTGTTAGGAACTCATTCTCCAGCAAATATTGAATTTCTTGTTGTAAACATTCATGTCATGTTAGGGACGATTCATTATTATAATGTCTCACAGATGAGGAATCTGCAATTTTTACGTCATGGTAGATTTTATTTGTTCACGTTGACAAACCTGGAAACAAGTGCTCATTATCACACAATAGCTATTTGAATATACTCCTTTCATGTGGCTACACATGCGGACGTTTCTGGTCCAAATTATTCAATAATAATGAAATCCGAATATTGGTTAAATCAAAGTCACTACAATCCAAATGCAGCCCATCACTTAAATCCTCACAGTGTGGGACAGACACAAGTAAACTGACTGCATGATTAAACGGGATATCTTTATCAACATGCTCCTTCAACGTATTTATAGGGCAAATTTGTTTCTGTTTCCTCCTCGAAGAAGTATTAATAATGCGATTCACTTCCTTTCTTGTCATTTGTATAAAGACCATAATACTTAGAATGAAGACGATATTGAGGTAAAGAGAGGCAGAACCCTATCATCAGGCTTAAAATTTCTCACTATTGTATTATCTGAAAACTTAATATAACTTTTGATTGAGGAGAGAGAAGATTAGTTTTTCAACTTCACGAACCACTGACAATTTATATTTGTAATCAGAGACATAGTCAAGAAGATTAATTGTGGAATCCACATTTGAAAGGATTTTCTTTTAAATAATTTCAGTGTTTCACTGACATAAAGCTAGTTCAAATGGACTAAAATTCAACGTTTCTTGAACTGACTCCCTGACATAAACAATAGTAAATGCACACACTCAATCCAACCATTTCATGTATTGAATCAATATGACCGAATCATTTTCTTCATGGTTTAATGTAATCTTTCTAAAGCCCCTTGACTTCTTTCAGGATGCGAGTAAAAAGATTTAAACTGTTGAATGTCTAAATCATGATAACATCCTGGAAAATTCTAGGCATAAAATTTGACCCTTCATCCTAATAGACAGATTTCCTAAGGACGGACAAAAATTGCGGGATAAAAATCAAGGCTTTCATTATGGTTTTAATTGAATTAGTCCTCAAATGAATTGCCTCCGGAAATCTTGTAGACGCACTAATTATGGTAAACAAGTATACGTTGCCTAACTTTGTCTAAGTTGTGGGATCGACACAGTATACCATTAAATTGTCAAACGCAGGAATAGGTTGCAAATGACCTTAGGTATCTTCCGATTGTTTTTTTTTCTACCAAATGACAAGTGTGACAAGATCTGCAGTATTTGGAAATACCATGTTTAATTTTAGGCAAATATAAATGATTTAAGATCTTGTGATAAGTCTTAATATCTCTTAACTGAAACCTAAATGACCCACCAAGGGACTTTTATGAATTAGACTAAAAGGTTTCTGTCGATATGACTTAGGTACAATAATTTGATAGCTCACTGACCACTCATCACCAGAGGGTACCTCAAGTTGTCTCCATTCCTCATAAGGACCGGTTGGTTTGAAATTGACAGACCGATGCTCGTGTAGATTCAGTTTCGCTAATAGCTCTCTGAAACAAACATATTTAATGATCTTGTTCCTGCTTGACTTCAAGTTATTGTCTTTTGTCACTCTGATTAGAACTGAGGGAAAGAGTAGTAAAAAGAGGATCACTGTGATCTGTACCTATTGATTGATAAATACTAAGACCAAAACCCACATCAAAAGACTGGCCAATAAGTGTGACAGCTATATGAATAATTTCCTTATCAACATGAGTCTCAAGAGCTCATTGTCACAGATCCTGAAACTTAGTCCGATGACAAGATGACATAGTGGACTGGAGCATCCTAATCCCTAATCCCTGAATAAGAAGATTTTCATTAAAAAAGACTTCTCAGACAAAGTCAAAGTAACTGATAAAAACATTTTAATAGGGATAGGCTTGGCAGAATCACCAATACGTGATATATAACCTTTCGACATGAACGGATCATAGTTCTCAATAATCAAATCAGACTGAGGTTTGCTTGACCCAAGAAATATATTGCTTTCAATACTAAACCGTGACTTTAACCTCTTAGAAACAAGAAAGAACTCATTCTTTATTCTGCTGCTTTTATTTTGAATCTGTATCAATCATAGACAACTTGCATCTTCTTCTAACGAAAATCGAACGTAAGAAGAGATAAGAATTTCTGATCAGTCTTATCGGAAATTTATTTCCTAAAAGTTGTATCAGTTAGAGATTTGGAAGGACTCGTTTGTGACTGAGATGGTTGTTTTCCAGCACATATGCTGAGCGGAAGACTTATTGACAATTGAAACGTTGTGAGTCAAGGTTTAGTCACCACCTGTACGAGCAGCATTTACCAAACATTCTACTTTGTGGTCATCATGGTAGGTTTTGAAGTCACTATGGACGATAGTTTTGAACAACTAATATGACTTGTCTTATGTTATCCCAATCTTGATCAACCTTCTTTGCTGAGCACCACCTATCAAACAGTTGTCCTTCCTCCCTTGCAAATTCGACATGGTTCTGGGCAGTATCTTTTCTACAATTCCTAAACCTCTGTCGATATCGATCAGCTGTCAACTCTTGAAGGTAGATTTATTGACCACATCATAATTAGCACTTTGACAATGAAGTGTACAATTATCAAGCTTTGCAAGTTAGTAGCCTACACTTTGTAAACATAAAGGCAATTTCTCTTTTGGCCATTGTAACTTTTCTGCAATTTTCTTAAATTGAGGAAAATATTGACCTGTTTCCTTTTCTTTAAAAGGGGTACTAACGTAATATTTCTGTTGGCATCAAAACCTGAACTTCTGTGTAAAGAGAAGAGTGATCTCGCCTGCCAAATCTAATTTATTTAAAGCCCCAATCTCGCCGCTGTGTGCAAAACGTCGTATATGCCAAATCATCTGAACAATATTGAATCTTGAAACATATCGGTCCTAAAAATCATGGGGTTCCATTAAAACCAGATAATATTGACGGTTCATCACATTACGAGCCATGCAAGTTTTCCCTCGAACTGATAAACCCGTCCATATTCACATGTGTACGAATCAATCCGATGTTGATTGGCGACATCCGTGGGCGAAACCATTTCAGTCGAATGCTGGAACAAGAGGTTTGATAACGTCACCTTTGTAAACAAAAGAGGATAACACCATTCTCTGTCGGATTGTCTTCAATCCAAGTTAGCCCTACAAAGCATTACAGCACCCTAGCTGATCGTCAATGTTAACCCGAGTCTTATATTTATCTAATGTACGCTTTTCTTGTCAGATCCGCTTAAAAAAACTGGCCTGCATATCTTCATTCCCTCTCGAATCAGTCTGTGTACCACGTGCGAATGTTGTTGTTTTCAGATTAGTCATTAACGAAATTTGCCGAATGTACCATATGACTAAATTGAAGCACTCCCGAAAAAGAATCATATTACGAACGACTTCGTTGACTGAATTAAGGGTTGGAACCTCTTAATTCAAAACTGAATATTTGAACGTCATTTAAAACTAGCATCTTGATTATTTTAGAGAACGGTTTATGTCAGACAGCTTTATTAACAAATCATTTCCTTCCCTCCTGGGGCCCCGAGTGGTCGAGTGGTCTAAAGCGCTCTCCGTTACGGATCACTGCCATCTCACCTCTGTCTGCGTGGGTTCGAGTCTCGGAGCAGCAGGGAAGTTGTACAGACCTTCCGTTCCAGACCAAATAAACCTTCCTACGCGAACATTCTCCGTAGAAGCCTCAGAAAGCAGAAATAACGCCTTCTACGGAAGCTAATTTTCATGCATTTCAGACCGGATGCATCGGGTGGTCGCGCCGTGTGTGTTAGTAAATATAGCGTTAAGGACAGGAAAAATAAATGAAGAAGAATTTGGGATAAGTTTTTGTGTTAATTTTTTTGTTGCAATGTGGGGCTGCAATTTCATGAATAAATTTGATCGAGACCAATTCGATACCGACTGCGTGGATCGTGAAGATTTATCGTAATAAAACCGTGCGGTGTTGCCTGAGCGCGGCTAAAGAAATTTTTGAATTTGTTTATGTCCATGTCGCCGTTACACCAGGTCTGATGAATATTTCTCAGCGTGTGTGTGTCCACGCCATTGAACACCGATAAAATATTACAATTGTCCCTAATCACCTTTGGAATCTGCGTATATCTCTGTGTTACGTAAATAACATCGGTGTTCTTGTGTCTGCCACGCGAGAATATCCTAGCCGGGTTGGTTTGCTTGTCCAGCATAACATCGTCGAATACAACAAGATTATTAATATCGCCGTCCAAATTCTCCACGGTTGGAGCTTCATTGATGTCTGTGATGAATTCGATTGTGCCTTCGTCGGTATTCGCTAAATTCTTTTAGCACTTGATAACATCGTTGATCGTCCACGGATGGTGCAATCAAGTACAATTTATCCCATTTTAGCCATCGCATGATCAAATTTAGCAACAACTGCGTCTTACCAGATCCTGACGGGCCAATTATTATCATTCTGATCGAATTCGGTAATACCGCGTTATGTTTTATTTGCTCGCGTCGCTTCGTGGCTGAAAAATCAATTACATTCATGTTACTAGAATACATGGATTTATATTGTGTTAAGTGTCGCACTCACACAGCCACGATAAATCCAACCGAAATCGTTACACGCAATAACAGAAACGCAATTGCAGGAGAATGCGAAGTTTGCAAGACACGCAAGTTCAGATTTGTAAAAAAAAAACTAGAACCGGAGGAGACATTGCCGCCTCCTTGTCAAATCTACCCGGAACTCCCTGGGCAAAATATCCCGGAGAAAAGCATCTGCCAGGATACAATTATTGTGGACCCGGAACGAGGCTCGATATCAGACTCGACGATAATGACCAACCAAAGCAAGGTGAAGATCCGGTAAACGCTATCGATAAAGCTTGCTATGATCACGATCTCGCATATCGCAGCGGGGATTTACAACAAAGGCATCTCGCTGATATCAAGCTAATTCACGCATTAGACGCGATTCCTAATAAAAGTTTCAAAGAGAAATTAGCAACTTGGCTGGTAAAAGGCGCGATGAAAGGTAAATTAGTACTCGGCGCTGGTAAATAATAATGGAGCAGATATATTATTCTCCGCGTGGATTCTGGCGAGGAAAATCAGCAATTGCCAAACTCGCCAAAGCCGCTAAAGTAAAACAATCCGTCGCTGAATCGTGGCTATCGAAATAGGCAATCTGGCAAATATATCTCCCTCCACCTAAGAAAATACCATACGCGAGTTTCACTGTCAGTGTACCTAATGAAGTCCATCAAGCGGATCTTATGTTTCTTCCTCACGATACCGTTGACGGTGTCACGTACAAATATGTTTTAACAGTCGTTGATATCGCTAGTAGGTACAAAGAAGCCGAGCCGTTATCGAATAAAACAGCAACAGAAATTGCCAAGGCATTTAGCGAAATTTATTCACGATCCCCGTTGACCTGGCCGAATCTTCTCCAGGTTGATCCGGGTCGAGAATTTCTTGGTGCGGTTACTTCACTGATGAAAAAGAATAATGTTAAAATCCGTCGCGGTATTGTAGGTGTTCATCACAATCAAGCTATCGTCGAAAGATTCAACAAAACGCTCGCAGAACGATTATTCGGATACCAATACGCGCGTGAATTTATTCAAGATAATCGATCTCACGATTGGGTATCAAGATTGCCTCATGTGATTAACGCGTTAAATAATGAGACGACTCGAACAATAGCAATGAAACCCGCAATTGCAATTACAAAATCGAATATACCCCTAAAGCGAGATTCCACAATTCAGCCTGTACTAGGTAGTGTCACGGTCAGATATTTATATAAAGAAGGCGAGCCTGAAGGAGGCAGAAAAAGAGCAACCGACCCAACCTGGAGCGTCACAACACATAAAATATCCGCCGTAACAAGATCGTCAGGAAGATCAGCGATTTATATCCTAGATTCGTTAGCGCCACAACGCGGATTTACCAAGGAAGAATTACAAATAGTCCCCTAAGATACTCAACTTCCGCCAGCGTCATTAATGTGATTTACTCGAATTCTACCTAGCTGGGATAATTTTCTTACTCTCGACACGGCTAAATACACTAAATTTGACCAGGAAATTCTATCATCGACGATCCAAACTTGACCATCTACGGTCAATCCCTGCGATGAATGTATCGTTGTTGCGTATCCTAGTTTCCATGGCGATTTTTCTGCATTTATTGCGTCATTAACGAGATTAATATCAACAAAGATAATATCATTTAGGACCAAAATCTTTTCCTCTCCGCATGGCAAAATAATATTAATATTTTGTTTCCTAGTATTAGCGGGCCTGTAGCATAACGGTACCTGCAACGTTGGAAATTTCTCACAGTGCAGTTTGAATAGCATTTCCTGAATAATATCACGAATAATTTTTCTACTAGCGACGATCAAATGATCGGGACGCCACAAATTTAGAAAATCGCTCATCGGAGTCTCGTCGATTATTCTTCTCATAACGTCACACTGAATTTTATTCGGTTGTAATCGAATCAATTTTTTGAATTCGGTCAGTAAAATATCAGTCGATCTATAATCGGCGTCGATTTCCTCGTAATAATCAACGAAGTTTCTGAGCCATTCGTGAGGCGATTCACCATCGATAGGATCAGGCTGGCCGTGATCGCCGCACATTATCACAGCGGTATTTTTCCCTTCCAGCCAAGCCAAGATCGATTTTAAAATATCTAGATTCACCGTGCAAATTTCATCGAATATTATAATCTTGTTGATATATTTGTTTCCCATACGAGCCGAATCCCATGATCCGCCGCTGTACTTGAAATAACTGTGATACGTGCAAGAATTAACTCCGCGCTGCTTTATTTCTCGCGCTAATCTGTGAGTCGGAGTCAACACGATCATATCGGAGTTCACAAATAAATTTATTGCTCGCGTTGTTTTACCGCTACCACCAGGCCCATTTAGGTATACAAATTTGCCGCGTGAAATTGGGTCAAACGCAGATGCGGCAGCCGAAGATTCTTCAAATTTATCTCGATGAAATTTATCGCAATCTTCGACATCGGCGTCCTCGCAATAATCTAGGATATCTTCATTTTTTATTCTCCAAGTTCCCCATGAACTACCATCGGTAATTAAGTTTTCCAGCCTGTATTGATATTTTTTATCGATATAAAATGAATCCGTCGCGACTCTTACCGCGATATCAGAAAATTTATTTATCATCGATAGCAAATTTATGCTTACATAAGCGAGCATCGACGACCGTAAATGCGTATACTGTGCTGATTCTCCGTCAAGGTAGCTAATTACGGTACCTAACTTCGCTCCATCAATGATAATATTCTCTCTGTTGCAGAATATTCCTCGCGATACCGTATCGGCGATTATAAAATCCATCTCGGCGTCGTTGATAAACAACCTAGCGTGTCGATGTTTGTGATCAACAGATCCGCCTTGAGTAAATTTACCGATTATTTTTCTTCCGATATCTTTCGCGTTGTCACAATCTGTTGGCAACCACACCTCGGTCTGTTTTCTGTAAGATATAATCGCCTCACTCACCGTCAACGATACTAACATCGACGAATCTAGCATATATCTCAATAACACCGTAGGAACCCAACGACGCTGGGAGAAATGCCTACCAAACCAAATATAACAAATTTTATGTAAATTTTCAGCAAACTCGAACGAAGTAACACAGGCGAATCCGGTCATGGCAAAATCAGGCAACGGTCCGTTAATCGCTACTCTTGTCATTTCGCTGGTAGGATGGCCGAATTTAGCAAAATAATCTGCACAATCGCCATATCCAAGGAAACTTCCAGGATAACACGCGCTCATGTCAACGGAGATCATATTTTCGAAATAGTACTTGGTATTCCACAATCCGCCATGGCCGTATTCGATACAACTAAGTTGAATATCAGCGAGAAATTCGTTCCTTGTAGGCTTCCACGAGTTTTTCTCTCTAGCGGCATGAGCGGCCACAGACGGAACCGTAAAACAATTCGTTAGTAACTGATCGGGATTTGACGAATATTTTACCGCGAGTTTTTTCATCGACTCGTGTAATATTTCATCCCGGTAAATATCGCCGCATGGCAAAATAAATTGATCGTATTTTTCTTCGCTCGAGAATAACCAAATCGATATCGGATCAGATACGCTTAATTTTTTGATAAATCTAAACATGTCATCGGAATTGTCCTTCGCAGAAAATTCCGTAGAATTTTCCTCAGATTTATTATCTGTGGGATAAAATTTGACAGTACGATCTCGCGGAAATATCATTACCGATTGCGACCACGCGTGGGAATTGTGATCGACAATCTCGATTGGTGCTCCTCGGGATCTATACGGCGACGAGTATAATATTTCTCCCGATAGCGTTTTCACCGTGATAGGAAATTTAAGTTTCTTGCTTAACGCAGCTACATCGTCCACAGATGCACCATCAGCGACGGTCTTTGCCCACGCGTTAATTTTATTCAACCTCAACTGGGTCAGACCAGATCCACGTCGGGCGTTTTTCATATGCTCGATGACACGCTCAGCCACGCAATTTATCATCGGTGATTCTTTCATCGCAGGTAGATTTTTCACGTCTGGGTTGTTATTTAGCCGATAAATTCCATAAACGACTGCACTGGATGGATATGCCCTAGCGTAATAAGGACCATCGATTCCCAGTAACAATCCATGCTTAGAGTTTTTATCGAGGACAACGTTTTTCTTACCGCCACGCACTGGATCTCGTTTATCGCGAATAATCCAAGTATCATCGGGCATTTGTGCGATAAATTTTATTCCAAAGATAAATCGCTCCTCGGAATGCTCGGTTTTTATATGCTCGATTATTTTCTTAGCTCGCTCCAGGTTCATCGTAGCATCAACAGAGTTCGTTTTCCAGGTCGACCAAGTGTGAACAGCTCCATCGTCGAAGAATTCTCTCTTGGCCCGATCAACCTCAGGTATAATATATTCTGCCTCATCAAGATCAAATGCATCCATTGATTATATTTTAGACAAATGTTTAAATTATAATAATGCATTGCAAATGGATACTGATCGGCTCAACAAAATTTTGTGACAAATCCTGCAGAGGCGATTATTGTGGCGCTCACACACATGCGATTCGGCGTGGCAGTAAAGGACCACAGCGATGTTTAATTTGTCAAGTTGGCACTCGAGGAAAGACTCGATTGTGTTTGGCCTGCGGAGGGAAAAATTATCGGGAATTGCGTCGATATTACGAAAAAAGATCCTCGTCGGTTATAACCTGCGAAGAAGATTATATTAATCGATTCAAGGCAAATAACGATTTAGACAAATAGATTATCATATATGAATCTGAAATCAGCTATTCCAGAAACAACAATGACATGCGAGTTTAAATCTCACCCAACGATCAGTGGATATGAAGCGTCGTCCGATGGTGTTGTCAGAAATACCAGAACAAAGAAAAATGTTGGTAGAGTTGGTAATTCGGGTTATCTATCGTATAATTTTAGTGGGATAAATTATATTCTTCACAGATTCGTATTCGAATGTTTCCATGGACTCATCAAGAATAATTTGGTCATTGACCATATTGACGGAAATAAACTCAACAATAAGATAACCAATCTTCACGCGGTAACTCCGAGTGAAAATTTACTTCGCAGTAGTAACGTTGGTAGATTTCCGAAATATGCCAAGGCGGTAAAATCGATAAATCAAGAAACAGGCGAGGAACTTGCATTTACATCGATGAATGCCGCCGCAAAACATTTCGGTGTTCACTCGACCTCAGTGTGGCGAGTGGCAGAAAAAATAACTAACGCAGCATTTTCATATGAATTTAGCGCGTGGATCAAATTTTCTTATATTCAGATAATTTCAGACTCAGAAAGTGAAGTCGAAGATTTTTGAAAATTAATTGAATATTATAAAAATTATATAATGAACGAAGAAAATATAAGTAACATCATCGAGGCCATCGAGGATTTAAAAAAGAAAAATATAAATTTATCTTCGGATTTGGACGCAGGTAAAATCCGGTCCGAATTTGAGACGATTGTTCAGGGGAAACTCGAATACAGATACACGCTACCGTCAGAATATAAGTTTATAAAGAAAATCCAGATTGCGATGTATCAATCACTTGCGACTGTCAGCGATGGTCAAATTGAGGATTTCGTTAAATTATCGACGCTGGTAGAAAAAGTTAGATCGAGTTTGTCCGACGAGTATGAGTCAAGAAAAATTACCAGCTCGCGCGTCAGGCAGTTGAAAAAGCTGGTCGATGAAAGTAGAGTCAAGGAATATTCAGAATCTTCGATTTCCTGATTCTTGAAGATTCTGAAGATTTTATCACAAAAAAAAAACAGATTTTATTATTTTTTTAAAATTATTTTATTGAAATTGTATAATTTTCTTATTTCTGACTACCATTTACCCCAGCAGATTCACGAAATTATATAAATTGCACAATTTAACGGGTATTTACTCCAGCAGATTCACGAAATTATATAAATTGCACAATTTAACGGGTATTTACCCCATCAAATTTACTAAATTACACAAATTTCTTAATTTCCCTGATTTTTATTATTTTTTTTTTATTATTTACCGAAACAATTTATTTACTGAAATTGTACAATTTTCTTGTTTCTGACTACCATTTACCCCATCAAATTTACAAAATTATATAAATTGCGCAATTTGACGGGTATTTACCCCAGCAGATTCACGAAATTATATAAATTGCACAATTTGACGGGTATTTACCCCATCAAAACTAAAAAAATCTACTAATTTTGAACAATCTGCTGGTTTTTATTTATTTTTTTGGCCTGTTTTTTTCCCGTGGAGAGATTTAAAAATCTTCGATTTTCACGATCTCACCAGTAAATTGATACTCAGTGTTTCTACGCGTATATCAAGCAAATGTCCATTTTGATCCGTCAGTTTGAAATGTATTCTCGACAATAATCGATTGTGACATCGCAGATAAAACGGATTTACTGGCTCTTTTATTATCAAATATCCTGGAGATGCGCTAGGTGAAAACGAATATAAGATAAATCCCTGCTGTGCCTGCTCTGACACAGACGAATCCACGTTGTAGCTGTTTTCAACGACGTCCGCGTGAAGATAAATCGCGATAACCTCCGTTATGTTAACGATACCTGGCGAGATATGTCGTCCCTGCCCGGTTGGATCATTATGATGTTTGAGAATCGATTCTGATTGTATTTTTTTAGTCCACGCGGCATGTAATTTCGGAAATAAATCATCGATGGTATCAACGACGGATTTTCTCATTTTATCAACATCATAATCGGGAAATTTGAAATTTGGTAGCGTTTCCTCGGTTAATCCAAATACTCTCATGAATTTTTGTTTTTCTCCTGAATTTTTGATCAACTTGAAGCTGCTAATAGGAAGAACATAATCGGCAATTGATATATCGTCGATTATCGCCCGAATGAACATACCATGATAATATTCAACATCATTCGCGAGTTGATTTAAAATCTTCACGCGTCCGATAATTTCGCTACATGAGCCTGATTTATTTAAGATGCATTCATGAAAGGATTCCCGCAATAAATTTAATTGTAATTTATGTTCTTGAATAAATTCGTCGAGGGTTTTTCTTACCAAGATACCGTCTATGGGAAATATTGTCCTGTTAATATTGGTAGCGTCGAAGATTTTCACGCCGGGGGGAATTTTAGGAAGAGGCAACCACGAGAGAATTCTTTCGTCCCTAAAAGTAAAAGCGAACACCACCAGGTTAAATTTGTGGTTATTCATGAGGTTGATGGCGCTGTGGATCAGAGGCTTGTGTTTGATATCTCCGTACCATCCTTCGTCGGTGGTAAAATCTGATTTTTTTGGCTCAGGTAGCTCTGGAGGAGCTTCTTCGTGCCAACCTGGAATAATAAAATCTGGTTTTTCTGGTTTTGCCAGAGGTGCGATTTCGGGCCAACCTAGAACTGTCCTAATCGATGACTGGTAAATATCAACGATATATGGCGATTTTACCTCGATCATCGACGACAATGTTGGATCGTGCGAGGATATTTTTATTCCTGGTGTAGCATCGCCGGTTATATTTGATATCCTACTGGTAAGTTCCTTATCTAGTTGCTCAATTTCGTAACTGCCTGTTGGTATGCCAACGACGATCCAATCGGGAGTTCCATCGGAACGGTTTTTATTGGCAAAAACAAGCGAATTATTCGATGATAATCTACCAAATGATTTCGATCTAACATTGGGCCAGCTATTATAGACGCGTAACTGTGACAGCGCAATTTCCTTGACGCTAATTGGTATTGGAAAGTCGATACTAAATTCTGGCCTGGTTGAGCTTGCCGATATCAGCGTTGTTATCGGCGGTGTCGTGTTTGTCACGATTTGAGTTAGTTCGGACATTATTGATATTCATTTGTTCAATCTCGGAGTAGATATTTATCATTGCTGAAAATTCTAGATCGGATATAACGCCATCGTTGAGACTCTCAGAAAGCAACGATGATAATTTCGAATACGCCTCGTTGACCTGGGATAGTTTACTCGTGTATAG
Source organism: Sinohyriopsis cumingii (assembly GCA_028554795.2). Lineage (NCBI taxonomy): Eukaryota > Metazoa > Mollusca > Bivalvia > Unionida > Unionidae > Sinohyriopsis > Sinohyriopsis cumingii. The sequence goes on along the minus strand of CM068829.1, from coordinate 10,313,735 downwards.
AGACAATTTCTCATTCGTGCACGAGGATATTTTTTTTGCGATAATATTAAGAACACCAGCGATTGTCGTTGTCGACGAGATTATTATCGTTGCTGCGATCGGCGCGATTGTTGTTACCGCGGATAAGATTATTCCCGCACCGGCGATTATTGCACTTACCGCGTACACAGCAACATCGATGGCAACTAATCTGCGTTGATATTTCTTTATTTTTATCTGATACTCGTCTAGGAGTTTTTTTTAGCGAATCCTGCCATGAACGCGCCTGATTGTAACGGTAATCCGATGCGGTCATTTATTAGTTAATTTATCTAACCAATTATCCAGTCGGTTGGACACCTATCTCAACAACTACAGTTGATTCGGATTGATCATTTTCATATATTGTCGATAAAAATTCGAAAATTGCAAGACAATGCACTGATCCTGTGGTGGTTCTATCTGGTGGTTCTAGAACGAATTCTGTGTTGCTATTTTCTTTTAGCGAAATAATAAAAAATCCAGGGTAAAATTCATGGATCATTTTATCTTGTCTTAGTTGTTCTTTAAATTTTAATCTAGCGATAAAATATATTCGATATATGCCAGTAATTGGCGCGGTGAAGCCAAATGTGTCATTATCTGGTCTCCATAGATAATTACGCACATTTATCACAAATGGTACATGGCAGGAAAGATTTTTTGTTTCTACCTCCTCTGGTATCGAAATACGCGCTAATCTTCCAAGATTCATTGACGATATTTTTGTGTTAATATCGCTAATTTTTGTAGTTGCGTCGAGAAGTTTCGTGTTTAAATCTCGAATTTCTCCGCCGTACACTGATGTATCGAATTTTTGACGCGCTAATTCACGTACCACGTTAATTTCATCGTTAATTTTTTTTATTTTCTCGCTAAGATCGTCGTGTGATGTTGCATCGGTCTTTTGGTTAATTTTTGTGGTTGCGTCGAGAAGATTAGCTTCCAATCTTCGAATTTCTGCGTTATACAATATTATATCGACCTTTTCATTTGCGGTTTGACGTACCACGTTAATATCAGCGAGAATTTTAGTAATATCCTCGTTGATTTTTTTCGTTTTCTCGCTGAGATCGTCGATTGATGTTTTATCGATTTTCTGACCCATCGCGGTATTTATTTTGGTAATATCGGCGAGAATTTCAGTGATATCCTCGTTGATTTTTCTTACTTTATCGCTAAGATCGTCATGCGATGCTTGATCGGCTTTTTTCTTTGCTAGTTCGTTTGCGGCGGAGGAAGTATCGCTGGATGTTTTTATATCTTCCTCGATTTTTTTACTAAATTTAGTTAAGGTATCGTCGAGTTTTTTAAGATCGTTATTTAGCCTGTTAAGTCTTTTTGTCACTCTGTCCTGAAGATCGTCGTATAATGTTTTATCGGCCTTCAGAAGCAACGTTGCTGATAACTCGTTGTCCTTTTTTTCCACATCCGCGATATTAGCCTTCAGGGGTAACTTCGCTATAATATCGGCGATATCAGCGATGGATTTTGATACCGAATCTGACAGGCTAGTAAATTGATTAATGCGATCGTTATATTCGTCTCGCTTGATTATATCAGTTATTTTGACGTTGCTTGTTTGTAATCTTCCTTCGCGGCTCTGAAAAATAGCAACTTCGCCAGGATCCACTTCTGACAGCGATAGAAGATTGTTAATATCATCCCTGGTTGCGAATTTTGATAGATCGACGTCAGTCACTTCTGCTTCCTTCTTCCTGTAGATAAATCTACCGTAAATATCAACCATGATATTTATCTATGGCATATTCAAATACGATTCTATGATACGGACCGGATGATTTTGAAATTGCGTCGAGGACATTAATTGATTCTGGGCCGCATATCGGTGGATCCGTTAATGTCTGCGTCGGGAGTGTCGAATACCAAATCGGAATATTTAACTTTGACACGTAATCGATAAATTCTTTTGGTGGAGCTAGTCCATACGAGTCAAAATAAACAACTTCACGAGGATTAATCGCGTAGGCGACCCAGTGTGTGCCAGGGCCAGTATTTGAATCGAGATTTATTATTCCTGTCTCGGTGGGGTTTGGTTTTTCTGGTAGTTGATCCCGCATAAATACGCCTCTGAAAATTTTTATTTTTTTATTCTTTGCTTCGTTGAATAAATCTAAATTTGAATAGGCCGTGCTAATCTTAGGCCGGATCCGTATGGGGGGCGTCTTAGATAAAGGCCGCTTCCCTTTTTTTTACCATATCGCCCTCCCATTACTTTGTGTACTAGTTTGTCGCCTACAGCTCCGGCCGCACCTAATCCTATCGCTTTTGCAATTGCCGGAAGAGCCCCGGATAATAATCCAGGAATAGCAGCTAGGAAAGGGAAAATTCCGCCCGTTTTGACCATGTCTCTGATGGCACCTATACTAAGATTCACATGAACGCCGGAATTCGCTGATTTGGCTTTGGTGAAACGTTCACGTTGATTTTTAGTTAGCGATAGTTTGTTAGGACCGCCCTGAATTTGATCGTTTTTCAAGGTTAATTTCAAACCGCATCGCTTTGATATCGCTGATTGGAGCTTTTTCATCTGACCCGGGGTCAGAGTTACGCTGACGTGTTCGTATGGCATATTAATAATCGTTTAATCTAAATTTAGAAATCAGATTTTGTTACATTTTCTCGACAGGAGCGTCGATGACTCTCATTCTGCCGCTGATTCCTTCCAATATCATTGTCCTATCACTGAGAATCATCGCGATTGCCCTTGCTGCTCCGGCTGTGTTAATTCTGGCTTTGAAATGAATATCGACAACGGATTGTTTTACCAAATCGAGATGTTCCAGGGAAAAGTAATAGATAGGATAAAGTTTATTGAAATCTAACTGTGATATTTGCAATCCTGTATCGATATTTTGATCGCGACCCATGAAACTTAGCAAGCGATGATACGCGCGGGCCGTCGAATAGTTGGCAAAATCAATCGATATTTCCTCGGAAGGTTCTTGTTGGCCGTTTATTCTCAGTGATACGTTTGTTGCTGCGAATTTGTCGAATATCATGTGACTGTGAGTTTGATCATATCTATTTGCGTTTTGAAGAACCACGAAGATATGTCTAGGTGCCGAGACACCTTGCTGTGACGCAATTCGCCAGGTAAATATTCCGTTAATATTAACATCGATAGAGTCGGTCATGGTTGTCAGCCAGGACATAACAGACTTACCACCTTGATTCATAAATGATAATAATTTTTCCTCCTCAAGCATCGACGGAACGATCGCTGGCATCCACAAGGTAAATTTAGTTAGTAATACTTTACCTTGATCAGCTGCAACACCCGCCTCTCTCCAGACGGCTCTGTTATTACCATTTTCATCTCGAACAAAGTTAATCGTGTGTTTTGCTCCGTAAATAACTTTCCTGAAGTTTCTACAAAATCCAAAAATGTGAGATAGCGGAATTGCACAGGAGAAATTTAGCTCATCGCCAATTAACATAAGTCTTCGCGTGGCAAATCCGAGGTTGTAATTGTTATTAGCGCCGAGCATTACACCAACGTTTGTGGCGTCAGCATTATTAGCGGCATTTCTCGGCACACCGATGTTATGCGGGACATTATCAGGGTGATCAGAGTTATCCTTGGCAAACATCATACTAGGACCAGCCGATCTAGTAAAATCATCCGAGTATCTAGCTAGGCCTATAATCGTCGTTGCTATATCAACGTTGTTTGTAATCGACTCGATTTCTCTTCCATCGATCATGTAAGTGGCACTCTTGAATAAAGCCATGATGCCGTTGTTGACTAATCCGATTTTAAAATTAGCGTCATAATCAGTATTGTCCGTCTTCTTAATTTTACCAACAAATTCGATGTACGCCTCAGATGGAAGAAAATATCTCGTTGTATCGTGAACTTGAATTTCAATGCGACCAATCGAATTTGGTGTTACTGTGTCGTACGAAAAATACTGGAAATCTCGCACGGATGTGTCTCTACCTACAGGCTCGTCCATGTCGAACACTTCGTTTGACACTTGTGCGAACATTTATTAATAAGAATTTCATCTAAAACGAAGACCGCTACCTGAAATGAAACTTGTATTTGCAACTTCCTGTGCTAGATTTGTGTTAGCAACTTCCTGTGCTAGGTCATTTATTTTTTTATTTGCTGCGTCGTTTATAGCTTTACTGATTTCGGGGGGCATTTCACTGGTGCTAGGTAATTTGACAGGCTGCTTTTTTTTACGCGTTAAATTTGATATTCTACCTCTGACAAAATCGAAGCCTTTGCTGGCCAAATTACCAATACCAGAGATGACAGTCTCGCCAATCTTTCCTATTGCTTTTGACGCGAATTGCTTAACTGTGGGTCCGATTTTAGGGAATACTCGCGTAACGAGGCTTTTGACGATGTCACCGAGTCCATTGCCGTGAATGTATTTGTATACAGGCAATCGAGAGTTAACTATGCGGACCTGTCTAGGTCTGCGCTGATGTTTGTGAACAATCATGTTATTTCAATTGTGTTGTTTTAATCGATGAGTTCATCAATGAGCTCCTTGTAAATGTAAGAGTCGATGACACCACCGCGGAATAATCGCTGACAAATATCTGAGGCCTCGTTGATTATTTCACGAGAATTATTTCCGGCTCGTTTTCCTCCGATTAATATTTCGAGGCGAGACACATCGTTGACAACGCTGTCAGGGCAAACGGTATATCCTCTTCCTGTCTTTGGTTCTGGACTACTTCCCCACCCTGATAATATATCTTCCTCTCCTTCTTCTTTTTCTTCTTCTTCTTTTTGTATTATTTTTCCGATAAAATTTTGGTAACCTGGGTCATCAAGATTAATGGATTGTTTCTTTGAAGCAAAATATACCGCGGGAGCCCAATTTTCTTTAGTAAATTTATCAGCATGTCCAGATTTCAAATATTTGCCTCTTTCATCGAAGCCAAATCTGGCAATGTTGATTAAATTATCCTCGTCTCTGTTGAAATAATCGATGGAACTTTCTTCGAAATGTGTGTGAGGAAAAGTTCCCGTAATTCTGGCTTTCGGCTCTGCGGAAAAAGATGCAGGAGGTTCATCGGCGGATTTTATTTGGGGTATTTTCTCTGTTTTCAAAGATTGTGGCGTCACCGAAGATTTAGGTTTTCCTTTCCCCCGAGGTCGACTCATATTATACACAAATCTGTCCTGTGCAGATTTATAAAATCGATAATAAATCGGGTCACCCCCAGTTATCCTGGGTAAATTAGCTCTAGCTCGGTATATATTTCTGTACCAAAGATCTCGCGATTTATTTTTTTTTAATCCATCCTTCGTTAAAAATTTCGCCCTAACGTTAAAAGAATCTTCAGCAAATGCACCAAGTTCATCAATATTTTCACCAAATAATTTAAATTGTTTTTCCATCGTATTCCAACCATCATCAGTAAACTTATCTTTTATTACTTCCCAAGGTTCTCTATCGCTCTTTTCTTCTTCTTCTTCTTCTTCTTCTTGCTGTGGCTGTTCTTGAGGCAATTGTGCTTGTTCTTGTGCTTGTTTCAATTGTTCTTCTAGCCTTTGTGTTTGTGCTTGTACGTGTGCTCGTATTTGCGCTTTCCTCAATTTTTCTTGTAGATTTTTTGTTTGTGCTCGTACTCGTTCTTGTGCTTGTCCTTGGTGAATTTGCTCAAGCTGACCCGGCACTACTCGAGTGTGTTCCTCAATATCTTTCACCATGGGAACAATTCCGCGCTTCCTGAGTTCCTTATCGTCTTTTTTGTCACCATATGCGACTCTCTCGACGGTTTCAGTGACTGGCTTTAGCCATTTCGACGATATCTCGGTAATTCCATATTGCGTATCTTCGTGCTCACGAACATTTTTCTTAAATAATTGTTTTGCCGGGATAAGTTTCTTTAGTGACGCTAATTGCTCTCGCGCTAATCTGGCAGAATGAGGCTCTCCAACTGTACTAGTTTTCTAACTCATATTATTTTCAAGTATATTATTTCAATGCGACGTAAAATTGGCCAAAGCAGCCACCAAAGACAACAAAAAAATTAACACAAAAATCTATCCCGAAGAATTCTTCTTCATTTATTTTTCCTGTCCTTAACGCTATATTTACTAACACACACGGCGCGACCACCCGATGCATCCGGTCTGAAATGCATGAAAATTAGCTTCCGTAGAAGGCGTTATTTCTGCTTTCTGAGGCTTCTACGGAGAATGTTCGCGTAGGAAGGTTTATTTGGTCTGGAACGGAAGGTCTGTACAACTTCCCTGCTGCTGTCTCGGATTCGGCTAATGTGGGTATGTGAGAAAGCTTGCCAGTAGCTTCTCGTGGGTCGGTGGTTCTTTCCGGGGTTTTCCCGGGTTCTTCCTCCACCATTAATACTGGCCGCCATGTATAGCCAATCGCGTGCTGAAAAATGGCGTTAAGCCCTACAACAACAACAACAACAAAAAAAATCCTTCCCTCCTAACCTGAGTTAGATTGGAATAATGGCGAAATTTATGATAAACGGCTTCATTGGGGCTTTAATCTAAATTGCCTTTTCCTTTCTTCCTTAGCTCTGAAATTGTATTACTCTTTTGCTCCTAGCATTGGCCTGCCAGTTGCATTTCTCTTTCTTCTTTCCATATATATATATATATATATATATATATATATATATATATATATATATATATATATATATATATATATATATATATATATATATATGTGTGTGTGTGTGTGTGTGTGTGTGTATGTATGTGTATATATATATATATATATATATATATATATATATATATATATATATATATTCCTATCTTCTTTTTCTCTTTGCATTTGCATTTGTTTCTCTTCTTTCTGATTTTGTCTCTCTCTCTCTCTCTCTCTCTCTCTCTCTCTCTCTCTCACACTCTCTCTCATTTAATTTTCGATTCAGCGTCTCGAAATGTAGCTAAAATCACCTAATTCGTCTCGTGCACGAACGATTGAACATAATTCACATTGACATACAGCGCAACACAAATCATTCGATGCATGCTTAAAAAGACTGGCCTGTGTGCGTGCGATCCGCCGTGTCTGTCTTGAGGTCTCACTGGATAGTTTCGTATTTAGACACCCCACTAATTTTTAAGGTAGAAGGCATGAACCTAATTATCACAAGCCTAGCATTTATAAATTCACAAATAAGCTAAATCTGTAGTGTGGTTTATATTTACTTTGAGTTAGGCTTGGAAATGGGTTGGCTTGTTGGTGACTGCCTGTCATAGTTAGACGAGCATTGGAGATCGAATGCGTAACTTGGGCTGCAAATGAGCAGCCGACTTTGCTTACGTATTTACGTGTGTCTGCTACAGAGTTAAATATCTAAAAATCTGGATGGTTGAGGGGTGATGAAAAGCATGCTAATTTGTTACAGTACTAATGAACTTTATTCATGCGTAAGGCACATTCTGATTCTTTTAACTGCCTTATCACAGGAAAATATTCAAAATAGATATTTCCTGTCAAAAATGAATGTAACATTTAGGGGTTGGTGGCAGTGTTGGTTCAGTATAAAAACCACCAGTTGGATCAGGAATTAACCTGATTGCTGCAGTCAAAATCTCACATGTATGCTTCCTACAAAAATCATTAATTTCTTTTTATTTCTATCTTCGGTGTAAAAGTATTCTCATTTTTCTGCAATAGGTCATTGTTGGACGAAAATTCACCAGATAAACTGTCCAGTGGGACCTGAGTTATCGAACTACATTATGGCCAAATATATCCGCAAAGGAAAGTTGATGACTCATCAGTGAACAACTCAACTCTTCCACAGTTCATGGCAACATCGAAACATTAGATGTAAACAGACCACCATGTCTGAGCATGTATTTAATTTGACGTGTCACGCTCTATATCGATTCGAACTAGATTAGTTTTCTGAACATACAAGTTATTTTAAGGAGAAATAAAAAATTACAACTGAACATGTATCTGCCATAAACTATTGAATCACTCTTACTTTTCTTGCAGATTGAATTAATTGCAAGGAACAATGAAGAAAACAATCAACAACATGATTCGTGGACTATTATTTCTTATGTTGGGAGAAATGTGTGTGGTGTTATGGGGTGCAACTGCCTTTGATCTGAATATTTGTGCCGGATACTGCACTTGCAAGTTTTCGACCGTGGATTGCTCGCATAAATACTTCGCAATTATTCCGGGGAGCATACCAAATGATACCAAGAGACTTGATCTGCGTAACAATAGTTTATATTCTATTCCAGCTTATTCATTTAAAGACCTGCTCCATCTTCAACATTTGGACTTGTCACTCAATTATCTTCGTTTTATCAATGATCTCGCTTTCGTCGGACCAAGTCAACTTCTCAGTATTAACCTGAGCTACTCAAGCTTTTCTGCAAAAGACGTACCTAAATTAAAGGGTCTGGATTATCTTGAAAACCTATGGATGAGCCACTGCTGGACGGGGAAGTTACCTGCATATACATTTAGAAATCTGACAAGTCTCCAAAGCTTGGATTTATCAGAAGACAGTATTGAAGAAGTTGACCCTGAAACCTTTATTGGGTTAGACCATCTTGATTTTCTTGATCTTTCCGGAAATATATTTTGCCTAAGTAAGCTAGATTCAGCTGTTTTTAAACCATTAAAGTCTCTACAAACTTTATCATTCTCTAAAACAATTCGCGATATTTCATGCGATCCTTTAAAAAAGAACATGTATTTATCGAAGTTAAGAACACTAAGAATCTCCGATGAGAATTTCCCTATAGACCCCTTATTATGAGGTATACGGGGTTTGACGTCTTTAACAGTTAAAGTCTTGTCCAATGTCACCCTACGTGGTGATATGTTTTTATATGTAGAGAACCTGACAACCTTGGACCTAGATATTGTGCCTACTGGTTCTGTTTCACTGATGTCAGACGTATTCCAAAATTTTTTGAATCTAGAGCAGTTAATAGTTCACACACCCTCTACTGCAGAAGATGAACTCCAAGGTATATTAGACGCAATACGAAAATGCAAGTCCTTGAGGACTATTCATATTTCGGTTAAGTTAAATAAAATTTCCAAGAGAAGTTTGCGGCATTTGGGAAGTACAGAAATAAGAGAGCTTACACTAGAATTGGGATCAGGACTTGAAATCGATTATTACGCACTGCAGTATTTACCACCTACACTGCAAACATTGCATATATTAAATTCTCCAGTTAGATTCAAGGACGTGGTGTATTCGGGTTTCGATATGCTACCCAACCTGTCGATTTTTAAAGTTCTGTTTCATGATTTTCAAATGATGACGACCAGATATGACATTTCACGCATTTCTACAGAAAGCAAATCACCCCAGGCAGACAAAGATAAAAGTTTCTCCTCTAATGTAAATAAACGAAATGGAATGGAAGAAAAAGGGAGAGCAATAACGGACAAAAGAACAGGTGCAGTAATAGAGAACAGAGGATTTAGAGATAAAGAGGGAGGAAATAGAGCACAGGTAGCAAGCAATTGTAATGAAACAAATACGACTAGATCTTGTCTTGAGATGCAAGAAACATTCCACACACCGATCAAACGACAGGCTCAGCAGTTCATTCAAAACCAGGAGTATTATGGACAAGTAAAGACTCGAACACTAGATTTTTCAAGAAACTATGTTTATATACAATTTAATTTTTATCCTGCTTTTTCTTTGCAGATAGAATGTGTTGACCTTAGTTTTAACATGGTATACACGATTTCATTCGCATTTGAGGCTTCGTTTACCAGAGTTAGGAAAATTAACTTATCCAATACAAAATTATCTTCTATAAATAATGGCACACTCCAGAATATAGTGAATTTGACTCATCTTGAGCTACAAAATAATAAACTCGGACGATTTATTGGTAAAGGGAACACCTTTCAAAATCTTAAGAATTTACAAGTTCTAAACCTTGCGAACAATGACATCAAATTATTACATAAAGCTATGTTAAAAGATACCAGCAACATAGAAGTTCTCAATTTATCTAATAACCATTTACTCAGTATTGACGTAATCTTTTCTCACACAAAACTCGGAATCATGGACCTATCTGTTAATAACATACAATTCATATCAAAGGATTTCATGTTTCAAATCCGTCAACTTTGTAAGCGATCTCATCTAGTGATTAACCTCGCGCAGAACCCACTTAGATGTACATGTGATAACTTAGATTTCTTCAAGTCGACTGCTTCTTCTTGCGTAAGACTACAATATGCTCATTTAACATACTGTGAGTTCGAAAATGGAACCAGGACTACTTTAGATAACATTAATCATGTTTTGGATGACCTGGATCGACAATGCAGGTCAAAATTATCTATTTTGGTTTTATCTGTGGCAGGAACACTATGTCTTTTATTCCTAATGGTTGGAGCAGTAGGCTATCGATATCGTTGGAAACTGCGCTATTTATACTATGCATCGAAACTAAAGTGGTTCCAAAATAGCACTGATGGGTATCAGAGGCTCTTTGACTACGATGCTTTCGTATCTTATGCTGACGGAGATAGTACATTTGTTCGAGACAATGTTATTCCAAAGTTGGAGATTGAAAATAACTACAGACTTTGTGTTCATGAAAGGGATTTTACCGCAGGCAACTCGGTGGCGTGTAACATCTCACGTGCGATACATAATAGTAAGAAAACTATCATTGTTCTGACCGAATACTTTTTGCAAAGCGATTGGTGTATGTATGAATTCAATATGGCTAGAGTGCATGATGTCTATGCAGACAGAAACGTTATTCTGATCATTTTTCTAGATGATCTTGACGTTGGTAAACTCCCGCTGGATATTTTTGATTTGTTGCGATCGAAGACATACCTAAAATTTCCTGAAGAAGGAACTGATCGCGAGACATTCTGGAGAAAATGTGTTGAATTCATTCACTGAAGGAAATATTCCTCCAATTAATGTGAAAGGAAATTTATGTTGGAGTTATATTCTAGTGAAATAATGAATGCAGTTTGGAGGGGATTTACTTTAGGCTTTGGTTGCATTTTCCATATTACCTATCAACCATGACTACAACCCACTCCTCCCCTGGTTTTCCGCATTTAGGATCCGAACTGTTAGTTTTATCCTCCAAACATGTGGCCTACTTTCGAAAACATAAATTAAGACCATAAATAAAAAATATAATCTACGAAAAAAAGCCCAGTGAAGAACATATTTTTGTTTTAAAACCTCTAATCGATTCTTGACTCAAAACTGGTAAATTATTCAAGCCCTCACGAGTACAGTGTTCAAATATTGGTATAACTGAATTCTGTATATATATTTTGCATCAGTTATATTATTTCACTGATTCAATCGTTTTGTAATTATGCATAAATGTAATGTATAAAAACTGCATCACGTGTTTTGAAAGAAAAACAAAGAAATAATTGTCCTCGTATTCCTTAAAAGAGTTGCCATGATAGCCGGAGCACTGGGCATGAAACCGGAGACCATACACACATACAATAATATAATTTATATAAACATCATATTTATAGCTAATTATCTTAAAATGGAATCAACAATCATCAACCAAATGTTAAACCCACATTATATATATATAAATATATATATATATATATATATATACTTAACAGAATACACATTTTAATGAAAATACATAGAAACATTCAAGACACAGTTATCGTTTGATTAATAGGTACAAATCCCAGACTCAAGAGAATATTGGAAACACTGTTTTATTTAAGTTGAATAATTTGGAATTATAATACCTGCTACGAGTAACTCGGTTTCTCTCATTGTTATTCATATATTTTTAACTGTCACGTGTATAAAGCACATGCTATTATTTTTGGTTAAAAAATTTTAATATCCAATCACATGTTAAATTACAGTAATTATTATTATATTTTTAATTATGAAGACTTATTTGTAATTGAAAACCTTGTTTACATTGAACATAATTTTTGTCGAATATCATGTTTTCTATCGATGTATATGCACTCAGAATGAACACAGCTGCGCCTAGAAGAGACCTTTCATCATTGTGCCGCTGTAGTTCATTATATACCCTTTACCGTACGAATTTGAGCCCATCCCAAGTTTAAATGAAGGGGACCAGATGGACACTTTATTTGAGCTTTTAGATAGGCACAACAGTGTTAACATAAACTCAAAACACATATATCATTGGCACAGTTAGATCAAGAATTGGATATTGTTTTTCAAAGGTTAAAAAGTTTAATAATATGTATATCTTTGCTGCATTTTGAAGTCATATTCACTGCTTTAGACGTCGAAACTACATTTTCAGATTATGACATGTTGAAATATACATCGAATTTTCAAACTTGATTATGCTTGTCTATGGTGATGGTCAATTACTCATGCATGTATTAGTTTTCCGTCATATACTTGTCAACATTCTTATTTCATTTTTTAACCTATAAAATGGTTGTTAAATGTGTTAACGGGTTTAACATGCTAAAATGTGTTGGAAATATTCATGGATTTAATTTTTCTAATTCGTGGGCTAAACTTTCAGTTGGGCGGGTGGAGCTATATGATACACGCTACTAATTGCAAAGAACAATGGGAACCAGTCTGGAAATGAGTGAAGATAAAATAGATTATATATAGGTTTGGCTGGCCAGGATTGGTTGATAATGAAAGTAATATTTTAGAAAAAAGAATCTTTTGAGAGCTTATCCAGGTTGTAACTGAAAATAATAGAGACAATGTTTTATCTATGGAGTTTCAGTCCTTTAACAGTCTCGAGTTCAGAACAGCAGCAGGGAGGGCGAATCCTACAAAATTTAGAAGGTTCCAAATATCGAAATAAACCCTCCAAAAAAAAAAAGGTTTCAACCGGAAATAACGTCGACTACGTTTCAAGAGGAACCCTTGGAGATAAACCTCCTTGGGAGGTCCTCCTGAGTTAGTCCAAATATGGTTTCTGATTGAAAAACCTATAAATGGCGCTTCGATTACAAAAAATGAACCAATTCGTTGTCGTCGCCCTCCCTGCTGCTCAATTAAAATTTTTTTATCAAGACCAACTCGATACTGTATTCGAGGATCATGTAAATTTATTGTTATAAATCCGTGTGGGGTTATTTTAGCACGACTAAAGAATTTTTTAAAATATATTTATGTCCATATCGCCGCTACAGCAGGTCTGATGAATATTTCGTAACGTGTGTGTATCAACTCCGTTAAAGACAGTAAGAATATTACAGTTATCTCTGATCACTTTAGGGATTTGTGTATACCGCTGGGGTACATAAATCACATCTGTGTTTTTGTGTCTACCTCTGGAAAATATCCTAGCTGGATTTGATTGTTCATCCAACATTACATCATCGTAAACAACTAAATTATTAATAAATCCATTAATATCATCAATACTTGGTGCTTCATTAATATCGGTGACAAATTCAACAACATCGTCCCCGTTCTCATATAACGATTTTGCACTTTCATTAAAATTCTTTATTACATCGTAGCATCGTTGATCATCAACTGAAGGTGCTACCAAATACAACCTATCCCACTTCATCCACTTCATTATTAAATTAAGTAACAACTGCGTCTTACCACTTCCAGATGGTCCTATAATAAACATAATTTGGTAGCGCTGCATGATGCTTAACTGGTTCTCGTTTCCTTGTTGCAGAAAAGTCAGTGATTTCCATATAGAAAATATATAAAAAAAATATGGATTTATATTGTGTGAAATGTAGGGCGCGTACCCCAACAGGTGATCTAACAACCATTACAACAAAAAATAACAGATCTGCGGTTACGGGTAAGTGTGAACGATGCGGTACAAAAAAATTTAAATTTATTTGCACTGGCAAGTCAGGTGAAAAACCAAAACCAAAGTCAAAACCAAAATCAAAGCCAAAGCCAAAGTCAAGTAAAAAAAAAAAAAGCAACACGGAGGTGATATTGCAGCAAAATTAACAAAACTACCCGGTACTCCGTGCGCTAAATACCCAGGAGAAAAACACCTCCCAGGATATAATTACTGCGGTCCTGGAACCAGACTTGATATCAGACTTGATGACCAAGATCAACCAAAACCAGGTGAGTATCCGATAAACGCTATTGATAAGGCGTGTCATGCTCATGATGTAGCTTATAAAAGTAAAAATCTACAAGATAGACATCTCGCAGATGTGAAATTAATTCACGCGCTAAATTCCATTACTGATAAAACTCTCAAGGAAAAATTAGCTAGTTGGTTAATAAAATCCGCAATGAAAGGTAAATTAGCGTTAGGTGCTGGTAATTAATTATAAATGGAGTCGATTTATTATTCCCCAAGAGGATACTGGAGGGGTAGCGCAGCAATTAGCAAACTCGCTGAAGCAGCAAAAGTTACGCGCGTTACTGCTAAAAATTGGTTATCCAAACAGGCAATATGGCAAATTTACCAACCACCGCCTAAACAAATTCACTTTGCACATTTTGATGTTAGTGTTCCTAATGAAGTTCATCAATCTGATATATTATTTCTGCCACATGATACTATTAAAATCCGAAGACGTCAAATTACATACAAGTACGCTCTAACTGTAGTTGATGTTGCAAGTAGATACAAAGATGCGGAACGTTGTCAACAAAGACATCAACTGAAGTAGCCAATGCTTTTGAACGAATTTATCAACGAGGTGGTCTACGATGGCCGCATCTCTTACAAGTTGATCCTGGCAAAGAATTTCAGGGTCCAGTATCATCGCTGATGAAGCAACATAATGTCACCATCAGACGAGGGCATACTGCAATTCACCGTGATCAGGCAATTGTTGAGCGATTTAATCGAACTCTTGCTGAGCGGTTATTTGGATATCAATACGCGAAGGAATTCATTCAGGACAAGAGATCACGCGAATGGGTCGCAAGATTACCAAATGTAATAGCTGCATTAAATAATGAAATTACTCGAACAACCAACATGAAAACTATTAACGCAATATCCAAAAAACATATACCCGTACGACGTGATTTTTCAGCACAACCAATACTGGGTGATGTCACTGTGAGATATTTATATGAACCAGGTGAACTTGAAAAGGGTATAAAAAGAGCGACTGATCCTATTTGGAACATCACTACACACAAGATATCTAACATAACTAGATCTACTGGTAGACCAGCAATCTACAGACTGGATGCGACTGCTCCTCAACGTGGGTTTACACGTGAACAACTACAAGTAATTCCCGAGGACACACAATTACCGCCCAGATCACTTAACTAGCACCCCGACGTCGATTACACTCGAGACAGGTCAGCATCACATTTTCGTGTGTATGACCAAGACGATTATCTTTTCTATCTACGGTGAATTGTCTTGGATTATTACTCG
Organism: Sinohyriopsis cumingii; assembly: GCA_028554795.2. Classification (NCBI taxonomy): domain Eukaryota; kingdom Metazoa; phylum Mollusca; class Bivalvia; order Unionida; family Unionidae; genus Sinohyriopsis; species Sinohyriopsis cumingii. The sequence continues at coordinate 10,298,377 of CM068829.1, read as the reverse complement.
AATACTGCCACAACATTATACAATTACAGCTCGCACAGTGATTATTCTGCTGTTGTTTCAGTGTCATGATAAATTCAACATTAAGGTCAAATTCTCGATTATTTTTTTTGTCACTCTGTTTGTAACCAGTTAATTTTTTTCTTATTATATCACTGTTGTTTTCATTATTAATTTCATCAGCCATTGACTCATCCAACACAATCCTTCGCAGTTGAGATATTCTTCTGACTCTGGACACAGCTAAGTAAACTAAGTTTGACCACTCGATTCGATCATCAATGATCCAAACAACTGTATCAGAGATAGTCAGTCCTTGAGATGAATGAATCGTCATTGCGTATCCAATGTCCAGGGAGATTTATCAGCGCGCAGTGCATCTTCAACAACATTGATATCAACTGCAACAACATCATTTAATACGAGATTCTGCTTCCTCCCTGACTGTCCTGGTATATCAACATCGATATTCTGTAACCGCGTATCAGCTGGTCAATAACACAACGGCACTGGCAACGTTGGAAGCTTTTGTCGTTGTAATTGAAACAACCGCTGTTGAAGTGTGTCTCTGACTATCTTTCTACTTGCCACTATCAAGTCGTTTGGTCTCCACATTTGCAGAAAGTCGCTCATTGAAGTCTCTGAAATTATTTCACGCATTATTTCACATTGAATTTTATTCGGTTGTAGTCTGATTAATTTCTTAAGCTCGTTTAATTCTGTATCAAGCGCTCTATAATCATCAGCCACTTCTTCGAAGTGGTCAACACAATCTTTTAACCACAAATGTGGAGATGGTCCAACAAAAGGTGGTGGTTGACCGTGATCGCCACACATTATCACAGCTGTATTTTTTGTTAATAACCAATCGAGAAATGTTTTTAATGTTTCTAACGGTACCGTGCATATTTCATCCCAAATTATAATCCTCGGAATATATTTCTCTCTCATTCGATCAGGGGTCCATGTGTCGCCCTTGTATCTGAAAAAGCTGTGATAAGTGCATGAGTTAACCCCATGTTGTTTCATCTCTCGCGCGAATCTGTGTGTAGGTGTTAGCACGATCATATCCGAATTCCGAAATAATTCAATCGCTCGAGTCGTCTTACCAGACCCTCCCGGCCCATTGAGATAAACAGTCTTGTGTCTGGACACTGAATCGTACACAGATGGTGCACTCGACATTTCTAATAATTCTGATTTATAATAACTGTCTTTGATCTCAACATCTGCGGACTCATAATAATCATATAACATTTCTTCTTTTATTCTCCACGAACCCCATGATTCATCATCAGCTGTAAAACGAGTTACCGAATTCAGGTAATTCTTGTTGATGTAAAATGAGTCCGTTGCAACTCTAACTGCAGTGTCAGGGAATCTATTTATCATCGATAGCAAATTTATAGAAACATAAGCTAGCATTGAAGTTCTTAAATGAGTATACTGAGGTGACTCGCCATCAGTATAACTTACAATCGTACCCAGTCGAGTTCCATCAGATAAATAAGCTTTTTCTCGACTTACAAATATACCTGTCGCAGTTGCATCAGCGACCACAAATTTATACTCGGCGGGATCCATAATCAGTCTTGCATAATGTCGTTTATGATCATATGCACCACCCTGAGTAAACTTACCAATTATTCTTCTACCGAGATCCTTCGCGTTTCTTTTCTCTTCGAGGTTGGCGATTAATGTATCGTAATCATCACTTTCGCAATCAACCAGTTCACGTGTTGGTAACCAAACTTCGGTCTGTGCCCGATATGATATAATTGCCTCACTGACTGTCAACGATACCAGTATTTTGCAATCAAGCATATATCGTAACAACACTATTGGTGCCCAGCGCTTTTCACTAAAATGCCGACCAAACCAAGCATAACAAATAACATGAAGACCCATAGCCATTTCGAATGACACTACACGAGCGAATCCTGTTATGTCAAAATCGGGTAATGGTCCATTAATAGCCACCCGCGTCATCGAGTTCGTGGGGTGTCCAAATCTTTTAAAGTATCCAGAGCATTCTCCCATCCTGAGAAAGCTTCCTGGATAACACGCAACCATATCAACTGATATCATTTCCTTGTAATTATACTTGGTATTCCACAATCCGCCGTGTCCGTATTCGCAACAACTTAATTGTACATCTTCATTAAACTTAGTTTGGGTTGGCTTCCAGGAATTTTTTTCTCTGGCAGCATGGGCTACAACTGATGGAACAGTGAAACAATTAGTTAGTAATCGGTCAGTATCTTTTGAGTATCTCTGAGCAAGTTTTCTCATTGCTTCGTGTATAGATTCTTTACGGTATATTTCACCGTTAACGCGTACAAACTGATCATATATTTCATTATCTGAACCACTCTGACACAGGATCGTTTTCACCTATCTGTTTAATAAAATCAAACATGACTCTCTCAGAGTTCCTCCCCTCGGAATTTTCCGAAGACGGGCAAAATCTTACAGTTCGATTTCGTGGAAATATTGTGACCGCACTGGTCCAAGCGTGAGCGCTATGATCAATGACATTTATTGGAGCTCCGTTCCGATTATATTTTGATTTGTATAATACTTCCCATGTTATCGTTGCTACGGTTATGGGGAATCTTAATGTTTTTTCTAACTCGGCAACATCGTTTATTGTAGCTCCTGTATCCTTAACCGATACAGCCCATTTGTTTGTTTTTTTTTCACGTCGTAACGCCGTTAGACCGTTTCCACGCATTGCATTTGTAAAATGTTCTGTTACTCGTTCAGCTACACAATTCAGCTTTGAAAATTTCAGTGGGGCAAGATCATTAATGTTGGTTTCTTTTATCGGATAAATTCCGTAAATGACCGCGGTCACAGGATACGCTCGAGTGTAATATGGTTTATCAATCCCAGTCAGCGCTCCTGGTTTGGAATCTTTACTTAGCAGAGCAGTTTTTCCATTAGCAAGGACAGGGTTACGTTTGTCACGGATAATCCACGTATCGGAATCCGCCTGCACAATAAACTCTATTCTGAAATGATATTTTTGATTGAGGTAATCGATGATTGTTTTCGCTCGTGCATCACTCATTGTAGCGTCTTTGATATCGTCGTCGTGTATAATTTTGAATGTAGACCACACGTGAGATGCTCCATCATTACGAAATTCATCTGTGGCATCTCTGATAATATCAAACAGGCCAGTCAGGGCTTGCCTCCGCGAATCAGGGGTTAGTCTGTCGAGATCAAATCTAGAAGCTTTCCTGGGCTTGATTGCAGATAATCTCTCAAACTCCTCCATATTATATTTAAGACAAATATTTAAATAAGAAATATACATATAATGCCTCAAACCAGTCAGTGCAAGTGGCTTAAATTGGGATCTGTAACTCCTTGTAACAAATCCTGCAGAAAAGAATTCTGCGGGGAACATTCCCAAAGCATTCGGAAAGGGGGTTTAGGACCAATACCGTGTCTGCAATGTGGTATTGGAGTCAGGGGTAAACACAGTTATGCGCAAGGTGCGGGGGGAAAAGATACCATGAACTTAAAAGATATTATAAAAAAAATAATAATGATGCGCTAAAATGTGAGCGCAATTATATAGCTAAGTTCTCAGACAAACATAAATTAGACAAATAACATTATTATATAAAATGAACCAGGAATTTGTCCGACACCCTATCATCAATAATTATGAAGCGAATCGTAATGGTAAAATTAGAAATTGCAGGTTGAAAAAGCTAGTTGGTTTTGTTACTAATACTGGCTATCTAATGTTTGGTGTGGAAAGAAAAAATTATCACTGTCATCGTTTCGTATTTCAGGTTTATCACGGATGTATCGAAGACGGTCTTGTGATTGATCATATAGATAAAAATAAACTTAATAATTCTTTATCCAATCTGAGAATTGTCACACAAAGTCAGAATTGTAAATTTGGAAACGCTGGACGTCACGATAAAAGCGCCAAGGTAATTTTATCCATAAATTTAGAGACAAACGAAGAAAAAATATTTCATTCGATGTCTGCAGCTAGCAAGTATTTTGATATTTGCAGCGCTTCAGTACGGCGTGTAGCAGAAAATATAACCAAATCCGCTCTGTCTAAAAACTATAATCAAATGATTGTTTTTCATTATTGTTAGATTGTGTACTTCAATCCGAGGGTTTTTATATAAATTTCAGTGTTATTTAAGGGAGATAACTCCGTTAAGCATATCTCATGCAATTAATTCCCTCCCCTTGACTTTCAGAAGATTGCGTAACACTTGACATTATCCTCTGCGGATAATTATCCTGAAAAGTAGAACTAAATTCAAGTATTATTTTGCAACAACCAAAAAAGTCAAATGGTATACAGTTAACTGTAACGAATCAGGCTAATCGTTTATTTACAATTTTTTCACCAGTAATAAAATTATTTTACTGAATTCGTTTGGTTTCTTGGTTCATCTGCATTTTTTCCTGCGATTATATTTAAGATAAGAAATACGAAAAGCCTTGCCCACCGTGTGAGCTATTTTTGAGTTTCCAAGTATCAATCGGTTTATATACTATAGCGTCCGAATTATATACTGGGGTTTCGAAACCCCAAAAAGTTGCACACCTTCCGCGTTATCACCCCTCGCGGTGACATTTTGCACTTCGCGGGATTGATTCGGGGGAGGGTGTGCAACACATTGAGCGTAGAATATAACCCCGTATATGTCTGTACTGTCCCAACACTACCCGTCAAACGCGCCAAAATGTTATAAGACAATTTGGAGGGGGCACGGTCAATAGTGTATATATGTCTGTGCTGTCCTTACACTACCCGTCAAACCTGCCAAAATGTTGTAAGACAATTTGGAGGGGACACGGTCAATAGTGTAAACAAAAACACACCATTTCTGGACTTGCAAAGATTTTATAAGACAACTTAGAAGTTCACATAAATGGTGTACAATTTTTTTCTTTTAAATATATAATTATATAAATAATGAATTACGAAAATATCAATGATCTAATTGTCAGGAAAAAATAAAATTCTTTGCCGGTATATTTTTTTTATACTGAATTTGCATAATTTTGACTAGTAAACCCCATCAGAATTAGCAAAATCGGTCGATTTTCATGATTCTGTCAGGCATGTTACCCTTCAGAATTAACAAATCGGACGATTTTCATGATTTTGTCAGGCATATTACCCTTCAGAATTAACAAATCGGACGATGTGCACAGAATATATATATATATAAATAAAATATTTTTACTGTTGCTCGTGCACACAAAATAAAATTATTATACTTGCTTGTGAATTTCAGTCAATTTTCATGATTTTGTCAGGCATATAGCCCTTTCGAATTAGCAAATCGGTCGATTTTCATGATTTTGTCAGGAATATTACCCTTCCGAATTAAGAAATTTAACAGTTTTTCAGTAAAAAATAAATTTCTTATAATTCTGAGAGACAATAAAAAAATATCCACGCTGACTGTCAGGAGAATTATTTTTTTTTTAATGAGATTTTTAGGATAGAAATCCTTAGGATGGAAATCTTTACGATATAAATCCTTAGGATTTCACAAGTAGATTGGTCTGTTAGTTTGAAATTTATTCTTGATAACAGTGGATTATAACGCTGCAAATAAACCTGATTGATCGGCTCTTGCACAATCAGATATCCAGGTGGTTCTTTCGGGGTGAATGAATAAAGAGCAAATCCTTGTTGAGCTTGATTTGATACTGTTGTGTCCGTGCTGTAGCTGCCATCGATTACATCACACACAAGATTGACCGCGACCACATTAGTTATATTTACAATTTCCGGGGACACATGTCAGCCTGTCCCTGTTGGGTCATTGTTGTGCCGGAGAATAGTTGCTGGTGGTAGTGTTTTTCTCCACGCAGCGAATATGTCGGGAAAGAACTCATCAATGAGATCATTGACTGATTTTTTTTAGTTCCTCTGCGTTATACCCGGGAAATTTAAAATTCGGCAGATCGGTTTCTGTTGTTCTATATATGGTTAAAAAATAGTTGTTTAGAATTATTTTTTTCGCTGTCAACATGATCGATTATCGCCTGAATTAATCGCTGGTTAAAATATTCCACATCGAATATAATCTGATTTATTATCTCAATTTGTTTAATGATTTCGCTGCGTGAACTTGTTATATCGAAAAGATGCTCCAGAAAACTTTTCCGTAGTCGCTCCAGTTGTGTTTCATGATCCTGATTAGCAGCCATAAAATATCGACTGATCATATTCAGGTTAATATTGGTATATTGTTTTTTTCCCTGTCGATCATATTCATAAGCAAAAAACCATTGGAAATCAGAACCGCGAAGTTCAAATATACTACATAACGTTCCCAGTTGTAAAAAATATGAAAACTCCTCGTATAATGGTTGAACTTCGTGGTATGACTTATTATCCGTGACATAGTCAGACTTTTTCGGTTCTGGTGGTATCGCTGGTGCTTCAGGTGGAATTTCAGGCCATCCTAGCACTGTTCTGATTGAACTCTGATATATATCCACAGCGTAGTCTGGAGTGCTTATTTCGATTGTAGAAGACAGGGTTGGTTCATGAACAGTTATTTTAATCTTGGATTCTTTTCCTGTGATATTTTTATTCGACGTTGTAATTCCTCATCGATTTCTTCGATTTGATAAGACCCGGTTGGTATCCCAATGACGTTCCAGTCGGGTGTACCATCGGGTCGGTCTTTATGTGCAAACACAAACGAATTATTGGTAATCCACCAAACGATTTTGATCTGATATTGGGCCAACTGTGATATACTCGTAATTGTGCTAGTGGGATTTCTTTCACGGGAATTGCAGTTGGAAAATTAATGCTAAATTCAGGGTTAGTCGAACTTACCGTTATCATTGAAATTCTCTTGGGGCTTGTATTTTCGACTATCTGTTGAAGTAATTCTGTCATTATTTATCTTTGTTGTTTTTAAATGGCGGGTGCAGTCTTCGTATATCTTAACTATAAACGCGAATTCGGAATCTGATATTGTTGTATCGTCGATGCTAGATGATATCAACGAAGATAATTTTGAATATGCGGCTGTGGCTGTCTTTAGTTGTATGACATAATCGTGCAATTTTGTGCTCTTGCACGAGGATATTTTTTTTGCGATTATATTAAAAACCCCTGCGATGGCAGTTGATGAAGAGACGCATATCGTTACTGCTATTTTTACTGGTGTTAGTGCTGATAATACTACTCCGGTGGATGCAACTAACGCGGATACTGAGTATACTAACGCATCCAGGATGACTGCTAGTCGTTTATATTTTTTAACCTTTAGGTTGTATTTGTCGATGAGGGTTTTTAACTCTGATTGCCATTCGCGTACTTGATCGTATCTATATTGTTGCGCATCTAATGTTGTCGTTGACTTCGTCAGGGGAGCCATTTATTATCTTACGCAGTAACTAATTGAGGTGTTACAGCTACAAATTCCAAACACCACCAATAAGACGTTGCGTTTAATGTCTTATCGGCTGCTTCCAGTATAAACTCTTCTTCGGTTCCGCTATTTATTATTACAGTCACAACCCCGGAAAACCTGTCAGTGGAATGTCGCCAGGGATATGTTGTGAAAATCTCAAATTTTGCAGCACTGAACACAGAAAACCTGTACACGCCAGTGGCTGTTGCGGTGTATTTGATAGTATTATTTTGTTTAGACCATGTTGCGAACCCAGATGATACCGTGTATACTATGTTGGTAAAATGCCCGGGAGTAACTCCAGGTGGGATTTTGATCAAACTGGTTTGTCAACAATTTCAGGAATCCCACTTACGATATCCTGATTTTGTTTGTTTGATCGTGTCAATGTTGGTTTTGATATCAGAAAGTTTTATGTCAACGATGAGCGGATCAACAAAGAATTCTTCTGCGGTTTCATTAATTTTTCTTAAGTTTTTACGGAGATTTGAAAACGCGTTTACGTGAACGTCGTATTCAACCCGCAGCGTGGATAATTTATTGTCTACGGTGAGACGTATAATTTATCTGCATCATCTTTGTCGGATGTTGGATCCACTAACACCAGTATTTTGTTTTCGTTTATGTTGAGTTCAAATGTCATTGTGTCACCGGTAATTTTTAAGCGATTAGTCACACTTGCTGCGATTTGATCTCTGATGGTTGTAAACGGTATACTTGAGTCTCTGATTTTTCCGCTGTCAGTAAACACAGGGATGTTATCCGGAGTAGCTCCAAGAACCCTGCGAACTATGTCATTCCATTTGATATTACTGGTTTTTAGTTTTCCGTATCGGTCCTGAAAAATAACAACCTCATCTGGGTCTATCGCGGATAACGATTAAAGATTGTCGATTTCATCTTTGGTCGCATATTTTGATAAATCTACATCACCGCGTTTTTTTTATCTTTGCTTCGATAGAGATCTCCTGTAAATATCTACCATTATTCTCTTAAGGATTGTTTAAATCGACCCGCGGTATACTCGTGCACGACTTTGTGAGGTGGTATGGTTGATTTTGATATCGCGTCAAGAACATTTAATACCTCACGACCACATATTGGTGGATCGGTTAGTGTTTGTGTTGGTAGCGTTGAATACCAGACTGGAATAGGAGTTGGAGTGCTTTGCACTCTATGCACATATTTGAGGAATTCAACTGGCGGTGCTAACCCATACGAATTGAAATAGATAATTCCACGTGGATCGATCGGGTAAGCAACCCAGTGAGTTCCTGGACTATCACTGTTATCGAGATTAATAATTCCAGTTTCTGGATTATTCGGTTGTTGCGGTAACTGATCTCGCTTAAAAACACCTTTGAAATTTTTTATTTTAAGTTGTTTAGCAGCATCCAGCAAATCAAAATTTGACATCGGTGTGTGCAATACTTCGTATTGTGTCAAAACCGTTTTGGGTATCATGAAGGTGGAGTTCCTGGAAGTCTTAGACCCCGTCCTTTTTGTATCCTTTTCCAGTTGTTTTCTTTAATGCCATTCCAGCAGCTGTTCCAACAGCTCCAAACGCGGCTGCTTTTGCGACAGCTGGGGCAGCAGCAGCTATCAGCGCTGGTATTGCTGCAAGAAGTGGAAATATATCACCCGGTTTTAATCATATCTTTGATAGCTTTGGGAGCGAAATCAAGTTGAACTCCGGTTTTTGCTTGCTTTGCTATATTGAAATGTTTTAGTTGGGTTTTAGTCAGCGATAACTTGTTTGGACCACCATTAACAATTTGATCGTTTTTTAGTGTTATCGTTGCCCCACACACACTCTTGTTCTTTGATTGTAATTTCTTTACCTGACCAGAAGTCAAAGTGACATTAACGTGACTATATGACATTTTATAATTAACGCGATTGATCTAATTGTCTACATGTTTTCTATTGGTGCATCAACGACTCTCATTCGGCCACCAACACCTTCAAGTAACATTGTCCTATCGCTGAGTATAACAGCAATTGCTCTGTACACAGCTATAGTCCCTTTTAACACTTGAGCTCTGAAATGCACATCGACGACAGACTGTCTAGTTAAATCTAAATGCTCTAGTGAGAAGTAATAGATGGGATAATATTTCCTAAAATCCAATTGTGATATTTGCAAACCAGTATCAACATTTAGATCACGCGATAGATATTTCATCAAGCGATAATGCACACGTGCAACATCATTATTCGTAAAATTTAATTGTATATTTTCAGACGGTTTTTGATGCCCGTTTATTTTTAAAGAAACATCAGTAACACCAAGTGGATCAAATATCATGTGACTACGTTCTTGTGAGTTCATTCGTGTAATATCCTGAAGAGCAATGAAAATATGTCGCGGTGCAGAAACCCCCTGCTGTGATGCTACATGCCATGTAAATAAACCGTTAATGGTACTTTGAACACTATCTGTGGTTACTGTAAGCCATGATAACAACGATTTACCACCTTGATCCATAAAAGAAAGTAGTCGCGGTTCTTCAGTAATTGCCGGAGTCATTACTGGCATCCACAACAACAGTTTTTTTATTTCTACTTTACCAGCGTCACCAGCTTCTCGCCATAAGGCATCATTGTCATCATTTTTTCTAAAAAACACAACCGTGTGTTTTACTCCATAAATTACCTTTCGGACATCTCTGCAAAATCCAACAATATGCGACAGCGGAATGGCACAATAAAGTTTTCTACGATTCCCTTCCAACATTAATTTACGTGAATGAAAACCTAAATTGTAATTCAGATTTGGTCCTATTTCTGCAGGTGTCTCCGCAGTACCAGCTGCGTTTCTCACATATAATCCTGATTAGGTTGAGTTGATTTTGCATAATCATCAGAGTATCTTCTCCTAGATGATCTACCATCAAAGGTTTACGAGTCCCATCTACCCGAAGCAACTGGTTTTAAGGCGCCAGTGGGCCGCCTTTACCCCTTCTCCTGTTAGTAGAAAACATGGTATGCCGGGCTTCACATCTAAGCCACTCGCGAAGGCCAGGAGCTGGATTTTAGTTGACAGAGGCAGTCAGAGACGCAAACCGTATGGGGCATTTTTTGGAGGATTGGGGCGCTTGTCTCCCACTCCCACCCCGGGCAATGTCAACCTTAGACCACATTCCAAACCTCTGCTGCCTTGTGGCTATACCCACTCATGGAAAAGGCTAAGGGAGTAAACCCCGACAGAAAATCCGGAGATGGAGTCCCTAAGGCGGTCTGACATTGACTTCAATGTCATTTCGGCAACTCCTGAGACGCCTTTGGTGCCAAGCTGTATCGGCATTCGTCGTTCCCTTGGGCACACCAGCTGCGTGGAGAGGGGGGATCTGCTGCATGGACAACAGCTGATTCTCCATACCACCCTGCCCAGGCTTCATAGCTCCACTGGAGAGGACACTCCAGCGTCGTCGTACGGCGTCGGCACAACACGAGAAGTAGCAGTTTACCGGTTCTAAGTCAAAGCTCGATTGGCGTAGAGCTTGGCGCCAGGGGTTACTTCTGACGGTGGGAGAGATCATCAGGTCTCACTGGACAGCTACCGCCCGCCTCAAGCTGGGCAGCCCCCAGTCAGTAAGGTGCTGCCCGCCATGGCCTGCCTGCTTCACTGGGTGCGTGGAGCTTAGAGAACCATCTCGACAAGTGGGCCACAAAACTCCGCACCAGGAAAGACTAAAAGAAGAAATAAGAAGACTCCAACTCTTCGTTTTGCAACCTGGAACATCAGGACCATGTATCCTGGATTGACCGCTGACCTACAGCAGATTGACGATGCACGGAAGATTGCCGTCATTGACAGAGAACTCTCCCTACTGAACGTTGACATTGCCTGCCTCCAGGAGACCCGACTGGCTGACAGGGGCACAATCAGGGAAGCCAATTACACGTTCTTTTGGCAGGAGAAGTCCTCGGATGAACCTAGGCAGGACGGTGTAGGCTTTGCCGTAAAGAACATGCTAATCGCCTTCATTGAACCTCCATCATCAGGTACTGAAAGAATCCTTGCCCTCCGGCTGTCAACATCCTTAGGCCCGGTCAACATCTTCAGCGTGTACGCCCCAAACCTCTGCTCCACCTACGAGGAGAAAGACAAGTTTTATGAGGCTCTGTATCAGGCAATATCCAGTATCCCCAACAATGAAAGCCTTTACTTACTAGGAGACTTCAATGCTAGAGTGGGAGCTGACCATGAGGCCTGGTCCACCTGTCTCGACTTTTACGGAAGGGGCAAGATCAACGACAATGGTCAGCGACTTCTGGAGATGTGCTGCTCTGACCAACACTTTCTTCAAATGCAAGGAGATCCACCAGGTGTCGTGGAGACACCCACGTTCACGCCACTGGCACCAGATAGACCTCGTCATCACCTGGCGTGCAGAATTGGCCAGTGTCCTCCTCACCCGCAGCTACCACAGTGCCGATTGTGACACGGACCATTCCCTCGTGGCTTGCAAGGTGCGAATATTACCCAAGAAGCTGCACCACGCCAAGAAGAAGGGTCAGCCCCGCATCAACACCTGCTGTGCAAGCAACCCAGAGAAAACACACCAGTTCATCAGCAAACTGAAGGAAGCCCCCTCACCAAAGTGACACCTGATGACACCATTGACTCCAAGTGGTCCCATATCCGTGACTCTGTGTACAATTCAGCCATCACAGCTTCCGGGAAGAGGGAGCGAAAGAATGTCGACTGGTATGAGGCACACTGGGAGGAGATGGAGTCCGTGACTGAGGCAAAGAGGAAAGCCCTACTGGCATACAAGGCTGCACCTAGCCCCAGAACACTACAAGCCCTCAGGATTGCAAGGAACAATGCCCAGAAGACTGTCCGCCGCTGTGCCAACACCTACTGGCTGAACCTTTACAACAGTATACAGACAGCTGCTGACACCGGGGATACAAGAGGAATGTATGAGGGTATCAAAAAGGCGACAGGCCCCCCGAGCTACGAGACCACCCCCTCAAGTTCAAGACGGGCGAAGTCATCACAGACCAGAGGAAACAACTGCAGTGATGGGTTGAGCACTATCTCGAACTGTATACAACCCTAAACAATGTCACTGGAACTGCCCTGGACGCCATTCCAGACCTGCCTGTCATGGAGGAGCTGGACACACAGCCCACTCTGGAAGAGCTCGGAAAAGTCATCGATTGCCTTGCCTGTGGGAAGGCTCTTGGAAGCGACGGCATTCCGCCTGAAGTCTTCAAGAGCGGAAAACCGGCACTGCTCCAGCCTCTACACACACTCCTCTGCCTTTGCTGGGAACAGGGCTACATCCCACAGGACATGCGTACGCCAACATCTTCACTTTGTACAAAAACAAAGGAGACCGTAGCGACTGCAACAACTATCGGGGCATCTCCCTCCTCAGCATCGTTGGAAAGGCTTTCACCCGTGTTGCCTTGGCGCGCTTGCAGATCCTAGCCTCCCGCGTCTACCCAGAGTCCCATGTGGATTTCGAGCTGGCAGGTCAACTGTAGACATGATCTTCCCACTACGTCAGCTGCAGGAGAAGTGTCGTAAGCAGCAGATGCCCCTATACATTGCCTTCATAGAACTGACGAAGGCATTTGACCTGGTTACTCGGAGTGGACTCTTCAGACTCCTGCAGAAGATCGGCTGCCCCCCACGTCTGCTTGCTGTCATCATGTCGTTGCACGAGAACATGCACAGCACAGTGTGCTTCAATGGCGAACATCTCAAGCATTCCCAGTCATCAGCGGAGTCAAACAAGGCTGTGTCCTTGCTTCGACGCTCTTTGCCATCTTCTTCTCCATGCTTCTCCAGTACGCATTCAAGGACTGCAGCGAGGGAGTGTACATCCATACCAGGGCTGACGGCAAGCTGTTCAACATCGCCTGTCTCCGTGCTAAGGCTAAAGTCACAGAGGTACTCATCCGTGAATTGCTCTTCGCCGATGATGCAGCCTTGACATCACACACGGAAGATGGACTGCAGCAGCTGTTATGCCGCCTCTCCCATGCTTGTCAGGAATTTGGACTGACCATCAGTTTGAAGAAAACGAACGCCATGGCGCAGGACGCAGACTCCCCTCCCTCTGTCACCATCGATGGATACAGCTTGGAAGTTGTCGAGAACTTCACATACCTCAGGTCTAACATCTCCAGCTCACTCTCCATTGATTCTGAGGTGAACGGCAGGATTGCCAAGGCAGCAGCAGTGATGGCCAGACTTAACCAGAGAGTCTGGAACAACCCCAACCTCACAGAGAAGACCAAACTGCGTGTCTACCAAGCCTGCGTACTCAGCTCGCTTCTCTACAGCAGCGAAACATGGACCACCTATGCAAGACACGAGAGGAAACCTGAGATGTCTGCGGCGCATTCTGCACATCCAGTGGCAGGACAAAGTACTCAACACAGAGGTTCTAGAACGCGCCAACATGAACAGCATGTTCTCCATTCTCAGCGAGAGGCGCCTTCGCTGGCTTGGCCATGTCAAAAGAATGGACCCAGGTCGCATCCCCAAGGACCTGTTATATGGGGAGTTAGCAGAAGGTGCACGATCAACTGGACGACCACATCTGCGCTACAAAGATGTTTGCAAGAAGGATATGAAGACGGCAATCATCAATGTCAACGACTGGGAGAGCTGTGCAAACAACCGTTCCAGCTGGCGCCTAGCTGTCAGGCAGGAGTTCAAAACGCAGAGGAAGAGAGAAGAACAAAACAAGCTGAAAGAGAGCTATAAAGAAGGATAGACAAAAGCTTACTTTGGAGCTACGCCATCATCTCCCTTAGAAGGACGGATGTGAAAACACAGGGTATCTTGCCAAACCAATGATTGTTGTAGCCACATCAACATTGTTTTCAATTGACTCAATTTTTTCCGTCAATGAGATACGCAGCGCTTTCAAACAAGGCCATAATTCCATTATTGACAAAACCGATTTTAAAACCCGCGTCATATTCGTTATTATTTGTTTTTAAAATTTCACCTTCTACTTCGATAAACGCTTCAGCGGGCAAGAAATATCTATTTGTATCTTGAACCTGTAATTCAGTTCGTCCTCGTTTATCTGGACGTTGTACGCCATAAGAATAATACTGAAAATCACGCACCGATTCGTCCTTGAGTACTAGTGCATCCATGTCGAATGCTGGGTCAGATTGACGTTTAAACATTTGATTATTATTTATTATCGTCTAAAACGAAGACCACTTCCTGATATAAATCTTATATTTATTCGTTCAGCCCCTTGATTTATCAACTCTGCCAGTTTTTGATTTCCGGCTTGATTTATTACTTTACTGACATTTGCAGGCATCACTTCGGTGCTTGGTAAATTCACCGGTGGTGGCTGGACCGCTTTTGGCCTGCGTATTAATCGTGCTAGTTTGTCCTTGATTGCCAAGAGCGCTTTACTAGCAGCGCTACCAACAGCACCAGTAGCTTTATCACGAACAATGACAATAGCTTACATTGATAATTGTTTTACGATCGGTATTGCTTTAGGAGCTATATTCGCGAATAAACCCTGAACAACATCACCAAATCCATCTCCGTAAGTCATCTTGTATACTGGCAATCGTGAATTTACCGCCCTGACCATAACTGACATACGATGAGAATCATGTATGATCATTTTATATAATCATTTATCTAACAACTAGTCACTGTGATAGTCATCAATGAGCTCATTAATAAGTTCTCGGTAGATATCGATATCCATGATACCACCTTGAAATAATCGTCGACATATACCAGCTGCTTCATTAATTATTTCTGGTGAGTTATTCCCAGCTCGTTTACCTCATATGAGAATTTCTAACCGTTGCGCATCATTGATGATATTGTTAGGACAGTCAATAAAACCACTTCCTAAACCACTGCCAGTAGCGCCGGGTGTTTTTTTAGAGACTTTTTAAGTGCTTTGACATCTCGTTTAAATGTTAGGTAATCGGGATCATTGGTGTCAACACTCAAATTTTTAGAGGCAAAATATAATACAGCAGGCCAATTTTCACGTGTTGCTCTTTCAGCGTATTCAGGTTTCATAAAATTTCTTCTACAAGGAAAACTTTTTGCAGCAATCTGGATTAATGTATCCCTGTTCTTAAGAAGATCAAGAGTACTATCGGTAAACATTACTGCAGGTTGTGATGGTAATGCTATGAGGCGAGGTTCAGATTGAGGTTTGTGTTGCGGTGATGAAGATTCCTCCTCAGGCGGTGAATAGGATGGTGGTGGCGGTCGTGATGCAGAATCAACAATTTTTCTCATATCCCTTATCAAATCATTATATGTCGTATCATCACTTTTGACTTTTGACTTGTTGTAACGCACGCGATACATCCATTTTACAAAAACTTTCATCACGTATGCTGGCATATGCTGGTTTTAAAATTTTATCTTTTTGATTTAAATTTTCTAGCATTACGGCGGGTAAATTATCTCTAGTCGTTGCTTCAAGTCGCTTAACTTCATTTTCGTTAAATTTTGCAATTAGTTTAATATTTTCTCTTATTGGTTTGGGTTTAGGCGCGAGTTTTTCTCTTACGCCAGTGACTTCAGTACGAATTTCGCTGATACCTCTAAGTATTTCTTCTTCATCGACTGGCAGAGGTTGAGCTGCAGCTATATCAGTTGGAAGATCTCGTAAAATCTTTTTTGTTTTTTTAGTTCTCGCTGCTATTTTTTCAGTCTGCTCAGCGGTCTGTTTTAATATTGGAAGAATACCCTTTCTTCGTTCCTATTCCTCCTTAACATCATCCTTAGGATCTCCCAATAAAGCTCTTTCAGTGACCGCAGCGGCTTTTTCAGTACCTGTTATAACGGGTTTAAATAATTGTTCCGTGCCTGTAGCGTATTCAACTTGTGATTGTTGCCGCGCTTGTAATTTTTGTCTTACAGAATCTCTCACAGGAAGAAATTTTTGTATTGCTTCTAGTCGCTCTTGAGCTATTCTAGTGGTATATGCTTCTCCAATATTTGCCATTATCAATAACATAAATTTTTAATTCATAACAACAGGGAGGGCGACGACAACGAATTGGTTCATTTTTGTAATCGAGCGCCATTAGTGAGTTTTTCAACCAGAAACCACATTTGGACTAACTCAGGAGGACCTTCCAAGGAGGTTTCTCCCTCCAAGGGTTCCTCTTGAAACGTAGTCGACGTTATTTCCGGTTGAAACCCTTTTTTTTTTGGAGGGTTTATTTCGACATTTGGAACCTTCTAAATTTGTAGGATTCGCCCTCCCTGCTGCTAGAACACATAACTGAAATTAACATCTGACTTATTGGTGCGGACTTGAAAGCACGTGTTTCAAGTACATGTTGGTCCAGACAATTACACGGTTCATATGCTTTTCTCTACACAGATGCTTTCATCCAGGATGCGTCTAAACTAATTAAATATGGGTTTGATCACGAGAACTCAGAGATTTAAAGTTACTGAATTTTTAATATCAGAGTGTTTGCAAAGGTTTACTATGGGAACTGAATTAGTGCCGCGAGTCCTTTAATGGCTGTGTGCATGCGAAGTGAACGATCCAAACATCTTTCATTAAATCGCCGATCAATTTACAAATTGTCTAGATTTAGCAAGGATCTGTATCATGTTTTGTATGCCAATACGCATTCATTTGAATACATTCTTTACTATACTGCATTTGACAATTCCTTCTTTTCATATTTGGAAAAAAATGTATAATAATAAAACTTTAAAGTTTTTGCGTCTGCGTTCTTATCCCATATGTGGGTTAAATGTTAGATGGACAAGAAATGCCCACAGTCATAATTCATTGCTGAAATCTTAGAGTTTTGTTCCAACCCATATCCCGTGATATGAGTCGAATTTCATCTTTTAGGTGAGCTGAAGGTTTAACACAAAGCTGGTTTTGGATCCAAATTTGTAATGCAGTGGGTGTATGACTGTCTTTGTGTCTGCTGTACGATGGCCTCATAGTATTGCTTCACAATGCTTCAAGCCTTTTTTTGTGCTCAACTGCACCATTTGTAACTCTCTGCGCAGCCCAGCCAATATCAGGATGGAACCTATTTTGGGTGACTTTGAACAAATGCCATTTTATTCAACGCGAAAATAGTTTTGTTGAAAATAAAATAAAAAAAAGAAGGCTTCTGTGAAATGAGAATGAAGCAAACATTTTCTAGCAAAACTTGTGAATGGAGATTTGACATTTTTGTTGATGAAATATAAGTGCCAAAAGAATGATGAGTTGTTTTTTGCCTGTTTCTTAAGGTTTTATCAGTATGTCTTGCGACAGACGTTTATAAAAAAAATAACCCTTTAGATAGACAAAAAGAAAGTGGAAAGTTTATCTCAAGAATTTGTTTGCTTTTTCTCATTCAGCAGAAGACTTCTATAGTGAATCGCTTTCTCATCGTAAAAGGGGTTTCCGGTGGCAGAATGGCCTAAGGCTGTCGTCTTTACAGATGACTCACGTCTGTCCGCGTTGAGTTCGAATCTCTGTTCGGCCCAAGTGAGAACGCGAGAAAGCTTCCCAGTAGCTTGGTTGGTCCTTCCAGTGGTCTTACTAGGTTTGCCCGCTACCAAATATTTTGGCCACAATGTAAAGCATATTATTTGATGAAAATGGCGTCGGACAAAATAATTAAAAAACGAGCAATCCATATCCGAACTGTATATCTGGTTACATTTGAGAGTTCTATTTCAATTCAATCATCACCTAATTAATACGGATTTAAAATATCACACATATCGGATGATTCAAATACTGCACGACTGCATTCTTTGTCGAGAGAGAGAGTTTTAATGTCAAACCGACCACACAAAGAGAGAGAGAGAGAGAGAGAGAGAGAGAGAGAGAGAGTTTTATGGTAGGAGGTACTGTTACTAAAGCAGAATAATGACTTAGATCAACTGTAAATATATTAAAATATTTTAATTACCTCTTGTTGATTCGTCATTTGGATTAGTTTCGATTCCATATTAATTTCTATGCATCGGTACGTGAATGGCTAAGCGTTCATGTGGACGGCGTAGCAACCAAGTGTTTGCACTGCTCTACATTTATCATTAAAACCATCTTTCATGTTTAAATCATAAGTGTGTGTTGTATTGATTTAATCAATGTGAAAAAAAAAAACTAAAAAAGAAAACAATCAACTTATCAATATGCAAAGGCGATTGTGAATAGCCACAAAAAGCAAAGAACTACTTTTTGTAGCGGACACACTCAAGGATGTGAGGAGTTTATTCACTCGGTCAATACACAGCTGCCTGTAATAAATCTTAACTCCGTTCAAATGGCAAATATATGCTTTTGTATGTGGCATAAATAAAATATATGTATAATATGTAAATAAAATATATGTATAATATGTACGCTGTATCAATGATATACCACTCGTTGTAAAAAATTTTCATTTAAAGGAAACTCCTCAAGCCTCGTTTCCTTTTAATGAAAAATTTATATATCTCCTGGTATATGATTGACACAGCGCACATACTATATATATATATATAAGTAGTGAATGGGGATCCTATAGGGTCTATGGGACTTATCATTAAAAATACCCTTGGGAACATATAGGGTCTATGTAAATTTAACATGGAGAAAAATTGTGGGAACATATAGGGTCTCTGGGAATTAACATGGCCAAAAATCGTGGGACAATATAGGGTCTATGGGAATTAACATGGCCAAAAACCCCGGGACAATATAGGGTCTATGTAAATTTAACATGGCCAAAAAACCCATGGGACTGTATAGGGTCTATGTAAAATTGAAACAGGGAGGGTCTCTATTTTTAAAAAAAATAAAAAACAAAATAAAAAAGGGTAGGCAATGAAAGGCTATCTCTTTTCGAGAAATATGGGGGGCCCTGAAAAGGGCCTTTGGGTTTTCTTCTTCTTCTTCTGCTTCTAATTTCTTCTTTTCCTCCACCAACTTCTTATTTTCTCACCTACACTCTTTTTCTTCTTTTTTTTCTCCTCCTCTTCTTTCTTCTCTTCCTCCTCTTCTTCTTTCTTCCTCTTCTCATTTTCTTCTTCTTTTTCAATTTTTTCGCTCCATTTTGTGACGATCGTGGATAAATACCTATGTATCTATAATAAGTTGAAATTCCTATGAAATCCCACTATCTATTTATAGCTCCAACTTGTGGGTTTTTCCTTTGGAAAATCCCACTATCTTTTTATAGCCTCAGCTTGAGTGACGTTCCTGTTTATGAATTCTAGTATATATATATAGCTACAAAATGTGGAAATCCCCAAGTCGATATTTATAGTCTCGAAATTTCCAGCGTCAGTGACGTCACTGTACTGAACACTAGGGATAAATATCAACAGTGTTGCAAGTGGCTGACCTGAATACGCGCTACTGTAGGTAGGTAGGTAGAGTGTATCTGATAGGGATAAAGTGAGTTTTATACGGACAAACAGAGACCAATAGACACACACAACGTACGCGCGCAGACACACACACACACACACACACACACAAACACATACACACACACACAACGTACGCGCGCCGACATACTCACACACACACACACATACTCACACACACACACACACACACACACACACACAACGTACGCGCGCAGACATACTCACACACACACATAAACACACACACTATAAAATAGATAAAATTAGTAACTACTTACAATATCAACTTCTGTGACGATCGTGGATAAATACCTATGTATCTATAATCAGCTGAAATTCCTATAAATCCCACTATCTATTTATAGCTCCAACTTGTGGGTTTTTCCTTTGGAAAATCCCACTATCTTTTTATAGCCTCAGCTTGAGTGACGTTCCTGTTTATGAATTCTAGTATATATGTATAGCTACAAAATGTGGAAATCCCCAAGTCGATATTTATAGTCTCGAAATTTCCAGCGTCAGTGACGTCACTGTACTGAACACTAGGGATAAATATCAACAGTGTTGCAAGTGGCTGACCTGAATACGCGCTACTGTAGGTAGGTAGGTAGAGTGTATCTGATAGGGATAAAGTGAGTTTTATACGGACAAACAGAGACCAATACACACACCCACACAACGTACGCGCGCAGACATACACACACACACACACACACACACACACATACAGAGGGAAGAGGAAAAAACAAATTCCAAATATACTATCAACACAGAAGGGAGATGATACAAACCCCAAATAAACTATCCACACAAACGTACGCGAACACATACAAACCCCAAATATACTATCAACACAGAGTGAAGAAGTAAAAGTTTTTTGAAAGCACCTAAGCCCTCACCTGCAATGACCAACTCTGCCAAACACCTACATCCCACCCCACCCCACCCCCCACTCCCAACACTACAAAACCCATTTAACCCGTTATTTTATGGCATCAGTGTGTGATTTAGGAAACATCAAGACACAAAATAATGGAGGAATAGACTGACTATTGTTTACCGACTTGCATGCCTAAAGAGCGTGCGTGAAGGAAAACATCCTTCCATTTCAATTCTAACTAAAACATGATCCAGAGGGATAGAGATAGGTGAAAGGGCACAATTTCATAAAGTGTGAGTAGAAAACAAAACACGCCATCCTTATTATAGAATGTCAAGACCAAGAGACACTTACGTGTTCTTTCTGGTCTATTCTCTTTTAGAAGGTAGTATGAAATTTCACATCAGGGCCAACGCATCGGCTCACATTGTCAATTTTTCCATTTCCATGTCTTTACTGGCACAAGTTCTTCATCATCTTCAATTTCTTCTTCTTCTGAATCCCTCTTCTCTGTTTCGTCTTGTTTTTGTTTATTCTCTTTTCTCGTAGGGCACTCTGAATTCCAGTGTCCTTTCTCCTGACAACGATATTAGGTATCTTGACTTTTGTCTCTCTTTCTTAGACGAAGCAGGTATTCTGGAGACAAATACCCATTTACCTTTGCAGATATAGCAAACTTCATTAGCACTTACACACTTTCGTATGACTCTTATCAAATCAACGACCAAAAGAGTAAGTTTTGTTGCCACTTTCGCATGTGAATTATGCTTTCGTATGACTTTTAGCAAATATTTGACCAGCAGGTCGATCTGTGCTGACTCTTCCATCTTTGATCGTTTGAGAGCGGAATGAATACTCTGACGCTAAGACACTCTCCTTATATACAGAGACCTGCTGCGTATGAAACCTAGTCAAATGTAATTTTGCAATAAGATGAAACGATTTCATTGAGGAAGTAAAAGGCAATGATGTACCGTATCGCCTCACACAAAACCTGAAGTGTTAGTTCAAATCCGTGTCAGCGATTTCGAAGACGACATAACTGGGCTTTAATCAATGCTCTCCATTTCTGCCACAAAACCACGAGTCCTGATTCACGCCAAAAGAAATTTCGTTCGGTCCATAAAAAATAGTATCACATCTGAGAAACGCAAAAACGAACTTCCAGAAAACTGAGAACGACGGCTTACACCTACAACGTAAATGTATGAGTTCAAGTAGTGCGTAAAACTTAGTCAAATTAAATTTTTATAGTCAAGACGAAACGATCTCTTTTCGAAGAAGAAAGCAGACACCAAACGACAATGGCGATCCGTGTCACACAACACTTTTCAAAATGTGTATGATCAGAGGTTTATTTAGCGATCTGCACGGTTAAATTAAATGTTGATGTATTTTGCAATAAGACGGACACAATTTCCATGGGATCGCCCATGGTACGATTGTTCGTGCATTAGTTTAATTTTTAAAAATATTTTTTTATATAAATCGCCTATAGGATAGACCCAGTAAAGCATGGCCATTCTCGTCACTGTCTGAATAGCTACTCAAGTCAATTCGAAGCGAACGCGGTAAGAAAATAAGTATAGCCAATGAAATGGCTTACAACGGGTGATGCATTGTTTTGTTCTAGGACTGTGTGGCATAATAATCCCTATGTTCTTGCGCTGTTACCATTACAGTGCAGACACTGAAATGTGAACTTACAAGCCCTCTTTGTGTGTGTGTCTTGTACCATTTCCTCTTACCACATCAAAATACTGAGCGTCAAAGTATTGGTTCGCGTTTTCAAGCTGACCATTTTTTTATATCTCACTTAAACATTTTGACATAAACACTCACATCGGTAGAATCAGAACAGACGTGTTACAGTATTGAGGGGCATGTTATCTTTTTTTTTCAGACTAATAAATTTGGGGTTTGTATGAAGTAAAGAACCGAAAGTACAGTGAAACTCAAGGATGATGACCCAATCTGTCTGTCTATTGATGCATGTATTTACTTAAGAAGAAATATGACCTCTAAAACACAAAGAGATACGGCAAGCATGATTAGATTAAACACAACGATGTTTTTCCTTCACGCCTGTGTAATTTAGAGTTTCAATCGTCTTTGAACACAGACTTGGTCTCCTTTTGTAGGGCTTGAAATAATAAAAAAAAGCTGAAAAATCTTAAGCACTTTGCTATAGATAATTTCATCAACAGACTAAACAACATAAATACCGTTACAACAATAGAAAGCCTTAAATCTTCTATCAAAAAGAAATGCATGAAAAAAATTAAAGATTAACGATAACTAACCAATGAAACCGAATTTAACAAAGGCAATGACATGTGAAGAAATGCCTCTCACTTTGGAAAGGTAGGCGAATGTACTCTGTCATGCACCATCAACTTGAAAAAAATTATAAACAGAGAGAAACCTGAATTCAAAATTCAGTTGTTTTTTTTTTCTTCAAAATTATTTCGTTTCTTTTTTCTTTTTTTTTTTTGGAACAAATCTAAGCACTAATATAGAGTGGAAAAGGGAAAATGCACATACAAGCTTTGATATTTCTGAAAAAATGAGCGGATATTCCTAACGTTCATAACCACCTATATATGCTTGGACTTGTCTGTGACTTATCCACAAAACAAGATGTACATTTTTCTGGTCAAGCTGCAAGTGTGTGCGTGTTTTTGAAAATGGTAAAAACTTGGATATACAATTTTCTCGTGACACTCATAAAGTGAAGAGTCTGTGCAAGTGTCAAAAGCCAAAGTCATATAAGTTTTGTATTTTGTACGGCTTGTAAAGATTTCCACTTTAGGAAATGTGAAGTATCACAAGTTATTATCACAAACAGAAGTGGAACATAGGGGCTTGCAAGAAAGAAAATAACCCAGACAGTTGGTGTCATCAAGAGTGCTAGAGACGGTACCCGAACTTGCTTGCTTGCTTACTTGAATTAAAGTGATTTTCGCTCTAATGGAGCATGTATCACTGGTTTAATAACGCACCGCGTGATTTTTAATTACTCCTGGGGAAGGAAAGAGAGCCTCATCCCCCAGGCTTTTATGTACTCACAGACTATTTTTAAATTTAGCCACTCAGGTGTAGGACTAACTAGTCCTTAACAACCTGACTGAAAGGCTTTACACATGAGTGGGAATTGTCTCACCACACACTCATTTTTCTGTCCGAGCGTGGTAAAGGAGGAAAAAAGGTGCTCAGCAAGACAGCCATGGATGTTAAGTACTCACCAAAACGCTAGCCCGTACTTATTTCAAATCAAGTCCTGTTTTTTTGCTAATAGACAATAATAAGTACCAATAATGTGTTAACCACCTGTGCAATTAGTTCAAATCTAACGAGTCTGTTAAATTTCCTAACATATCTGTCTAATATTAGTACTTAGTGTACATAAAAATAGCCATACTGATCTTATTTAAATTATTATGTCTAAGCGACATATACCAGTTTGGTCACTGTTAGGTTTAAAAAGTTAAGTTTGTTGCAGTGTTCCAATGGGTCAAGTTTGTTTCGAGAATAGTTTAGTCAAGGAGGGATACCAAGCCAAATATGGTTCCCTATTTAATAAAAAGCAATCTTTTGGAGCCCTAAAAAAAGTCTGTTTTTTTCGGTTAGAAGGTAACACGTCTCTCTTTTGCTCTCACTTTCTTTCCCGCACTCCTAGTCACATGATTCTTGATATCAGGAAATGCGTAACCATGATGGGCGGTAATGTAAGCAGCGGCTTCTACCAGTTGACTGAGGGGGTATCCAGTGTAGGTTTGTCTGTAGAATTGGGGAAGAACTCTGACCCCTAATCCCCATTGAGAAGGTCTTGGTTTAAAGGTGTCTAGAGATCTGTAGGCAACGTATTGTATGGCTCTAATAAACTGCCCTGCTATGTTGACGTCATACAATGCTTGATCTAGCCCCATTTCGGTGTACTTTTCAACGAGGGTCAGCGTCCCCCTCCTCCTCCTCAACCGCCTCAATTTCTTTTTCTGGTTCTGATACTAATTCTTGAGATAGTTTCAAATCCGCCGCTATGGTGTCTGTCGCTGTTATTGTTGTTGTGGTTGTTATTTCAGCTGAGATTGCCTGTAGTATCGGAGTGAGAAAAGAACGTAGTGCCTCCGATAATTACATTTGAGTTTGCCATACCGTTTGTCTAAGATAATTGGACCTTTGTTTTGCCACCACTCTTTCCGGGACGGGTTGTTTGTTAGGTATAGTCGGCTGTTGACTAGATGTTATTTGTGTTCTCGAGGTGGGTGGAGTGCTAACTGGCAGAAACCGTAAAGTGGGCAAACGACGTCAAAGAAGTCAAAGTACGTTGGAAAGGATATCCGACCAGTTATCATTCTTGGATCGACGCTTCGCACGTCATCGACTATAAAAAGAAGTGACCATCATTCCCTTTCACACAGATTCAGCTACTGCGATCACTCCTTCACCCAATTCTTCTCTGCAAGATTTACAAAAACAACCCTTGTGGGTGTAGTGTGGAGAACGTGTGCCTAAAACGCAAATCGTCTTTTTCTGCCTTATCTTCGTGGTGTATTGTGTCATCGGGGCAGCCATCGCCAATTTGAGTTTGCAACAAGGAGACAAACAATTGTGGACCATTGTATTGAGCAGTTACATCGATTACCTGCTTCCCAATCCCTCCCTGAAATTCTCCTCGAACGGGAACCACGGGAACCTTGTGTCCAGTGTCAGTGCCAGCCACCACTCCAACAACAACTCCATTTTGGGCGGAGACACTCCTCTGACTTCCAGTATCGCCTCGGAGAGCCACAAAACTCTGGAATTATGAGCAATAACAGCCAATTTTACTTAACCTTACCCAGTGACAGTTCCATGGAGGTGTTTCCCAACAACACGTTGTGCTGTTACACGGTCAAATTACCTCAGACCATCCAATTAGATCACGAAGCCCATTGGGAAGTGGCTTTAGTGGAAATCATTCACCCAACACAAATCAAAAACATCACCGAAAAGCAAAACACTTTCGAGGTGGAAATCCTGAATGCCCAATTGGAGGAAGAAATCAACAAAATCGGGTTTTTAGGGGACACAAGAGCAGCCAGCAATCCAGCCTTCATTATCTACACCTTGAAAATTCCTTCAGGTTATTATTTTAGTGGTGAACATTTGGTGGACACTATTGCGGACAGGTTCAACTTAGCCTTTGGCAAAGCACTGAACAGAGCCAAAAAAAGTGTGAAGATTGAGTACCATAAAGTGGCTCATCGTCTCGTGATCAAATTTCAAGATACATCCTCACTATTTACCCGTCAATAAGTCGTATTTAGACACTGTCAACATTGCTATAAAAGGAGATCTGGGACAAAATATTCCCTTCTCCAAAGGGAAAGTTACAGTGAAACTCCATTTTCGAAAACGGTTCTCTAACGAATTGTAAGTCAAGACAGCGACGAGTGACATTTTCACCCTATAAAATCCGGCCAGATGCGTGTGGAATTTCAGTTTGCAGAAAATCTACGCGCAGATAATACGGTGAACGTCCTCCTGTATGCTGAATTGGACAATACGATATAAGCCAACAGTTTGAGAGAAGTCATTCTACACTATTAGAAGTCATGGAAGACTTTTATCAATGTTTGTATAGTAGGGATTCTTTGGACATGGAATGTGAAGATCCTGAGGAAGGAGAACCCCAAGACAAAGACGAAGAAGTCAACATGATGAAGTCTAGATGGCCAGAACAAGAATCACATATAGTTTCCTGTTATGCTATAGTCTTGACAGAAAAAAAATTAAGGAATTGATCAAGAAATATTGCTATGGATGTCATAACGATCATCCCAGTCAAATTCAACACGATAAATGCTAATGCTGAGTCAAGAAGAAAAATTGGACGAATATCTGGACGAAGCTTGGAGTCTCATCTCGGAAGAAGACGTGTTACAACAGTGGTATAAAGGCTTGCGTGAACATTATTGTCCTCCATTAACAACTCAAGAGATCCATCGCATCGAAGCTCTGTTGGATCAGAGTTGGGAGACAAGGCGAAGAAAACGATTACTTGTCAGACATTTTCAAGCAGAAAGTCAGGATCGAATTGATGACTTAAGAAAAAAAACAAAATATGGATACCTGAGAACTTTATTACCTTTTGAACCACAGTTCGTATACGGCTTCTTGGAATCCTGTCGTCTGTGCTAAAGATGAACTCCCTCATCGCAAACCTAAAGACCATCAAGCTTACGTGATCAACACGGACGACAGTCATCTCCCAGGAACCCACTGGGTAGCCGTCTACTTTCCTCAAGAAGGATGTGTGGAATATTTCGATTCGTACGGATTGCCCCCTTTGGAAGACGATATCATCGACTTTATGAGAAGAAATGCTCAAACCACCCGATTCAATAACGTGAAATTACAAGGCACAGATTCCTTGGTGTGTGGACAGTACTGTGTGTATTTTCTGCATCATCGCAGCCTGGGCTATTCCTTAGAACATTTAGTGACTCATTTTGATCCTCGTTCTTCTGCTAGAAACGATGTGAAAGTAGATCGATGGTTTTGTGACCATTATGCTTATCTTTTGTCTCAAGCTAGGAAACGTAGTGTCCATCAATGGCCTAATGATTTCCAACAGTGGAAATCACAATTTCATTCACAACGTTGTCAGCCCTGTTTAAAGTAGAGTGTGAATTAAAAAAAAACGTTTGGTATTTGAAAAAAATGTTTGATGTTATAGTGTTAGATTATTGTTAAAAAAATGTTAGAGTTGTTTGTTAGTATGAATAAAAAAATGTTGTGTTTTGAAGAAAAAAATGCCTTTGTGGTTTGTTTGGCTATAGGAATGTTGAATTGATGCTCTTTGACTTCTTTCTATCCCTCCCATAACACTATTTGAACGTTCCGGCTCGAAAACCGTGTAGCAATGTTTTCCTTCACGTCCGCGCTTTGACAATACAAACGGGAAGTCTCCAGTCTGCCCATCCATTGTTAACTTATCTTCCTACGAAGATGTGCTCAAGATTAGCCAAGTTGAACGAAGCCTATGTGAATTTGCATAGGGTCATGACAAGTCTGATACCGAGACCTGAAGAGATAGACAATATCATAATGTTGAAAGTCACTGAAGACCTGAAAGAAGAGCTCTTCAAGGAGGAATTCAAGAAGGAGAAAGAAGAATGGATGGAGAAGTACAGACTTCCTAAACGGCAGAGAGAGCAGCAACAGCAGCAGCATGAACCTGACAGAGGCTTTGTCGATTGTCGTATCGACACCAAAGAGTTCTTCTTCTCTTTTCCGAAGAAGCAGACCTTATCCTGTGAGAAAGCCTGTCGTCAGAGGAGGCCGCCATCTTATAACCTAAGCGATCGCCATAGCTTCAAGTTCCCAAAAAATTTCAGGGCTACCATATACTCTCGAAAAGAAATAACATTCCATTGCCTTTGATATGTTAGTCAGTTAGAAGAAAAAATACAGAAGTGAGTCTATCAGCACATGATTTCTTTATCTTGGTTAGAAAGTGTGACTCTAAGTTGTTCGTTTCCGTCGATTATCAAAATTTTAAAAATAGTAATATTCTGTAAAAAAGTGAGTGAATGTTTCTTTTAGGTCTGTGCGTTTTTTTTTTTTTTGTTTTTTTTTGTTGGTGATAATATGGATAATGTAAGTTCGGGTACAACGAAATTAAAATAATTAGGCCCAGAACTCGGTGTGGAGGGAAGAAATATACGCAACAGCAGCGGGAGCAAGAAATGCAGACCTAGCCAGTTAGCATTGAGGCATTCTGCGTTTGACACGACTTGATTTGAAATAAGTACGGGCTAGCGTTTTGGTGAGTACTTAACATCCATGGCTGTCTTGCTGAGCACCTTTTTTCCTCCTTTACCACGCTCGGACAGAAAAATGAGTGTGTGGTGAGACAATTCCCACTCATGTGTAAAGCCTTTCAGTCAGGTTGTTAAGGACTAGTTAGTCCTACACCTGAGTGGCTAAATTTAAAAATAGTCTGTGAGTACATAAAAGCCTGGGGGATGAGGCTCTCTTTCCTTCCCCAGGAGTAATTAAAAATCACGCGGTGCGTTATTAAACCAGTGATACATGCTCCATTAGAGCGAAAATCACTTTAATTCAAGTAAGCAAGCAAGCAAGTTCGGGTACCGTCTCTAGCACTCTTGATGACACCAACTGTCTGGGTTATTTTCTTTCTTGCAAGCCCCTATGTTCCACTTCTGTTTGTGATAATAACTTGTGATACTTCACATTTCCTAAAGTGGAAATCTTTACAAGCCGTACAAAATACAAAACTTATATGACTTTGGCTTTTGACACTTGCACAGACTCTTCACTTTATGAGTGTCACGAGAAAATTGTATATCCAAGTTTTTACCATTTTCAAAAACACGCACACACTTGCAGCTTGACCAGAAAAATGTACATCTTGTTTTGTGGATAAGTCACAGACAAGTCCAAGCATATATAGGTGGTTATGAACGTTAGGAATATCCGCTCATTTTTTCAGAAATATCAAAGCTTGTATGTGCATTTTCCCTTTTCCACTCTATATTAGTGCTTAGATTTGTTCCAAAAAAAAAAAAGAAAAAAGAAACGAAATAATTTTGAAGAAAAAAAAAACAACTGAATTTTGAATTCAGGTTTCTCTCTGTTTATAATTTTTTTCAAGTTGATGGTGCATGACAGAGTACATTCGCCTACCTTTCCAAAGTGAGAGGCATTTCTTCACATGTCATTGCCTTTGTTAAATTCGGTTTCATTGGTTAGTTATCGTTAATCTTTAATTTTTTTCATGCATTTCTTTTTGATAGAAGATTTAAGGCTTTCTATTGTTGTAACGGTATTTATGTTGTTTAGTCTGTTGATGAAATTATCTATAGCAAAGTGCTTAAGATTTTTCAGCTTTTTTTTATTATTTCAAGCCCTACAAAAGGAGACCAAGTTTGTGTTCAAAGACGATTGAAACTCTAAATTACACAGGCGTGAAGGAAAAACATCGTTGTGTTTAATCTAATCATGCTTGCCGTATCTCTTTGTGTTTTAGAGGTCATATTTCTTCTTAAGTAAATACATGCATCAATAGACAGACAGATTGGGTCATCATCCTTGAGTTTCACTGTACTTTCGGTTCTTTACTTCATACAAACCCCAAATTTATTAGTCTGAAAAAAAAAGATAACATGCCCCTCAATACTGTAACACGTCTGTTCTGATTCTACCGATGTGAGTGTTTATGTCAAAATGTTTAAGTGAGATATAAAAAAATGGTCAGCTTGAAAACGCGAACCAATACTGTGACGCTCAGTATTTTGATGTGGTAAGAGGAAATGGTACAAGACACACACACAAAGAGGGCTTGTAAGTTCACATTTCAGTGTCTGCACTGTAATGGTAACAGCGCAAGAACATAGGGATTATTATGCCACACAGTCCTAGAACAAAACAATGCATCACCCGTTGTAAGCCATTTCATTGGCTATACTTATTTTCTTACCGCGTTCGCTTCGAATTGACTTGAGTAGCTATTCAGACAGTGACGAGAATGGCCATGCTTTACTGGGTCTATCCTATAGGCGATTTATATAAAAAAATATTTTTAAAAATTAAACTAATGCACGAACAATCGTACCATGGGCGATCCCATGGAAATTGTGTCCGTCTTATTGCAAAATACATCAACATTTAATTTAACCGTGCAGATCGCTAAATAAACCTCTGATCATACACATTTTGAAAAGTGTTGTGTGACACGGATCGCCATTGTCGTTTGGTGTCTGCTTTCTTCTTCGAAAAGAGATCGTTTCGTCTTGACTATAAAAATTTAATTTGACTAAGTTTTACGCACTACTTGAACTCATACATTTACGTTGTAGGTGTAAGCCGTCGTTCTCAGTTTTCTGGAAGTTCGTTTTTGCGTTTCTCAGATGTGATACTATTTTTTATGGACCGAACGAAATTTCTTTTGGCGTGAATCAGGACTCGTGGTTTTGTGGCAGAAATGGAGAGCATTGATTAAAGCCCAGTTATGTCGTCTTCGAAATCGCTGACACGGATTTAAACTAACACTTCAGGTTTTGTGTGAGGCGATACGGTACATCATTGCCTTTTACTTCCTCAATGAAATCGTTTCATCTTATTGCAAAATTACATTTGACTAGGTTTCATACGCAGCAGGTCTCTGTATATAAGGAGAGTGTCTTAGCGTCAGAGTATTCATTCCGCTCTCAAACGATCAAAGATGGAAGAGTCAGCACAGATCGACCTGCTGGTCAAATATTTGCTAAAAGTCATACGAAAGCATAATTCACATGCGAAAGTGGCAACAAAACTTACTCTTTTGGTCGTTGATTTGATAAGAGTCATACGAAAGTGTGTAAGTGCTAATGAAGTTTGCTATATCTGCAAAGGTAAATGGGTATTTGTCTCCAGAATACCTGCTTCGTCTAAGAAAGAGAGACAAAAGTCAAGATACCTAATATCGTTGTCAGGAGAAAGGACACTGGAATTCAGAGTGCCCTACGAGAAAAGAGAATAAACAAAAACAAGACGAAACAGAGAAGAGGGATTCAGAAGAAGAAGAAATTGAAGATGATGAAGAACTTGTGCCAGTAAAGACATGGAAATGGAAAAATTGACAATGTGAGCCGATGCGTTGGCCCTGATGTGAAATTTCATACTACCTTCTAAAAGAGAATAGACCAGAAAGAACACGTAAGTGTCTCTTGGTCTTGACATTCTATAATAAGGATGGCGTGTTTTGTTTTCTACTCACACTTTATGAAATTGTGCCCTTTCACCTATCTCTATCCCTCTGGATCATGTTTTAGTTAGAATTGAAATGGAAGGATGTTTTCCTTCACGCACGCTCTTTAGGCATGCAAGTCGGTAAACAATAGTCAGTCTATTCCTCCATTATTTTGTGTCTTGATGTTTCCTAAATCACACACTGATGCCATAAAATAACGGGTTAAATGGGTTTTGTAGTGTTGGGAGTGGGGGGTGGGGTGGGGTGGGGTGTAGGTGTTTGGCAGAGTTGGTCATTGCAGGTGAGGGCTTAGGTGCTTTCAAAAAACTTTTACTTCTTCACTCTGTGTTGATAGTATATTTGGGGTTTGTATGCGTTCGCGTACGTTTGTGTGGATAGTTTATTTGGGGTTTGTATCATCTCCCTTCTGTGTTAATAGTATATTTGGGGTTTGTTTTTTCCTCTTCCCTCTGTATGTGTGTGTGTGTGTGTATGTGTGTATGTGTGTGTGTGTGTGTGTGTGTGTGTCTGCGCGCGTACGTTGTGTGGGTGTGTGTATTGGTCTCTGTTTGTCCGTATAAAACTCACTTTATCCCTATCAGATACACTCTACCTACCTACCTACAGTAGCGCGTATTCAGGTCAGCCACTTGCAACACTGTTGATATTTATCCCTAGTGTTCAGTACAGTGACGTCACTGACGCTGGAAATTTCGAGACTATAAATATCGACTTGGGGATTTCCACATTTTGTAGCTATACATATATACTAGAATTCATAAACAGGAACGTCACTCAAGCTGAGGCTATAAAAATATAGTGGGATTTTCCAAAGGAAAAATCCACAAGTTGGAGCTATAAATAGATAGTGGGATTTCATAGGAATTTCAGCTGATTATAGATACATAGGTATTTATCCACGATCGTCACAAAATGGAGCGAAAAAATTGAAAAAGAAGAAGAAAATGAGAAGAGGAAGAAAGAAGAAGAGGAGGAAGAGAAGAAAGAAGAGGAGGAGAAAAAAAAAGAAGAAAAAGAGTGTAGGTGAGAAAATAAGAAGTTGGTGGAGGAAAAGAAGAAATTAGAAGCAGAAGAAGAAGAAGAAGAAAACCCAAAGGCCCTTTTCAGGGCCCCCCATATTTCTCGAAAAGAGATAGCCTTTCATTGCCTACCCTTTTTTATTTTGTTTTTTATTTTTTTTAAAAATAGAGACCCTCCCTGTTTCAATTTTACATAGACCCTATACAGTCCCAGGGGTTTTTTGGCCATGTTAAATTTACATAGACCCTATATTGTCCCACGGTTTTTGGCCATGTTAATTCCCATAGACCCTATATTGTCCCACGATTTTTGGCCATGTTAATTCCCATAGACCCTATATGTTCCCACGATTTTTCTCCATGTTAAATTTACATAGACCCTATATGTTCCCAAGGGTATTTTTAATGATGTCCCATAGACCCTATAGGATCCCCATTCACTACTTATATATATATATATATATATATATATATATATATATATATATATATATATATATATATATATATATATATATATACTGTGACAATCTAATGCATCATCATACTTAGGTATAAATAATACCTTGCTCATATTTGTTGATAATTCTGTACAATGATCATACCTGTTGTTTCTTAAACATGTTATGTTCTAAAAACTGATTTTTGTTAATTAAATATGAAAATGTCCAAAGGATGCTCCCCCCCCTCTCTGGACCATCGTAGCAAGGTACTGGATAAAATCTATGAAGTGACGAGAGTAGAGAATCTTCGTTTGTGTCATCCCATGATGTCTCTGGACTTATGAATGACGGTAAAAGTTAAGTCAAACTGACAATAGGATGTTTGTTTGTGTGTGTGTGTTTGAGAGAGAGAGAGAGAGAGAGAGAGAGAGAGAGAGAGAGTTTTAATGTCAAACCGACCAGAGAGAGAGAGAGGAAGAGTTTTATGGTCGGAGGTACTGTTACTAAAGCAGAATAATGACTTATATCAACTGTAAAAATATCAAAATATTTTAATTACCTCTTGTTGATTCGTCATTTGGATTAGTTTCGATTCCATATTAATTTCTATGCATCGGTACGTGAATGGCTAAGCGTTCATGTGAATGGCGTAGCAACCAAGTGTTTGCAGTGCTCTACTTTTATCATTAAAACCAACTTTCATGTTTAATTAATAAGTGTGTGTTATATTGATTTAATCAATGTGAAGAAACATAGACCTAAAAAAGAAAACAATCAACTTATCAATATGCAAAGGCGATTGTGAATAGCCACAAAAAGCAAAGAACTACATTTTGTAGCGGACACACTCAAGGATGTGAGGAGTTTATTCACTCGGTCAATACACAGCTGCCTGTATTAAATCTTTACTCCGTTCAAATGGCAATTATATGCATTTGTATGTGGCATAAATAAAATATATGTATAATATGTAAATAAAATATATGTATAATATGTACGCTGTATCAATGATATACCACTCGTTGTATAAATTTTTCATTTAAAGGAAACTCTGCAAGCCTCGTTTCCTTTTAATGAAAAATTTATATATCTCGTTGTATATGACTGATACAGCGTATATTATATATATATATATATATATATATATATATATATATATATATATATATATATATATATAATGTGACAATCTAATGCACCATCATACTTAGGTATAAATAATGCCTTGGTCATATTTGTTGATAATTCTGTACAATGATCATATCTGTCGATAACTCCATGCATTAATCGTATTCCTTGACAAAGGATATCATTTGTGATTACGTGTATACGACGTATGTTTTAATCCTATCCGTTCATTTATCTGTTGATGAACTTTATTCGTATGAGTATGGTAGGGTTTTGAGTTGTTCCAGTTTAGTTTATAAGAGGCGGAAAAGGGTGTGAGCTAATGTATCAGAGATTCAATCATCATTAATTCGCATTATTTACAGAACTCTCATTCATGTGCCTGTGTTTTATGTCTTGGCTATACCCACAAATCACACCCGGTTTCATCCTGATACAATTTCAGTATGGTCAAAAGCACGACACTGATGTTGTGATAAATGTTGCAGTTGAAACCAAACGCCGAGTTCTTACTGCAAAGCATTATCACAACGGTATGGTTACTATATATTTCTACGCTATGTAAGGCAAAGTATTTTTTATTCGTATGTATTGATTTATTGATCGCGGTTTTTGTCCTATTAAACTTCTTGGAAAAAGAGGTATTATCATTAGTTTTAAAAATATAAAGGCTGCTGTTTAGTGACAGGGGAGTTATGAACATCTATAAGAGATTTTTTTATTGCATGCTAACAGCTTGAGATTAAGGAAACATTGTTTGCTTACTCCAATTATTTGAATATGCAATCATCGAATCACAAATAAAAGCAAATGTACATTGTGTGGTCAACACTGTAATAAATATATTATGTATACTATACATTGTCTATAAATTCTGGCATACATGACACTTTTATTCACAATACAAATCACTGTATATTTACAGTAATAAAAACAGAACAGAAAAATATATATAATCACTAATCACTCTGATGTTAATAATTTCTTTTGTAACAACACTCTAAGTGCCACCAGCAAGACTAATGTTCTTTTTATCAGTAATTCGTCTTGGCTTAACGTAGCATGAAACTGTAAAGCCAAATTCTGTCTTGGCTTAAAACAGTATGAAACTGTAAAGCCAAATTCTGCCTTGGCTTAAAAGAGTATGAAACTTTAAGGCCAAATTCTGTCTTAGCTTAAAACAGTATGAAACTTTAAAGCCAAATTCGTCTTGGCTTAAACAGTATGAAACTTTAAAGCCAAATTCGTCTTGGCCTAACATAGTATGAAACTGTAAAGCCAAATTCTGTCTTGGCTTAAAACAGTATCAAACTTTAAAGCCAAATTCGTCATGGCTTAAACAGCATCAAACTTTAAAGCTAAATTCTGTCTTGGCTTAAAACAGTATGAAACTTTAAAGCCAAATTCGTCATGGCTTAAAACAGTATGAAACTTTGAAACTTTAAAGCCAAATTCGTCTTGGCTTAAAACAGTATGAAACTTTAAAGCCAAATTCTGTCTTGACTTAAAACAGTATGAAACATTAAAGCCAAATTCGTCTTGGCTTAAAACAGCATGAAACTTTAAAGCCAAATTCGTCATGGCTTAAAACAGTATCAAACTTTAAAGCCAAATTCTATCTTGGCTTAAAACAGTATGAAACTTTAAAGCCAAATTCTGTCATGGCTTAAAACAGTATGAATCTTTAAAGCCAAATTCGTCTTGGCTTAAAACAGTATGAAACTTTAAAGCCAAATTCGTCATGGCTTAAAACAGTATCAAACTTTAAAGCCAAATTCTGTCTTGGCTTAAAACAGTATGAAACTTTAAAGCCAAATTCGTCATGGCTTAAAACAGTATCAAACTTTAAAGCCAAATTCGTCTTGGCTTAAAACAGTATGAAACTTTAAAGCCAAATTCTGTCATGGCTTAAAACAGTATGAATCTTTAAAGCCAAATTCGTCTTGGCTTAAAACAGTATGAAACTTAAAAGCCAAATTCGTCATGGCTTAAAACAGTATCAAACTTTAAAGCCAAATTCTGTCTTGGCTTAAAACAGTATGCAACTTTAAAGCCAAATTCGTCATGGCTTAAAACAGTATCAAACTTTAAAGCCAAATTCTATCTTGGCTTAAAACAGTATGAAACGTTAAAGCCAAATTCTGTCATGGCTTAAAACAGTATGAATCTTTAAAGCCAAATTCGTCTTGGCTTAAAACAGTATCAAACTTTAAAGCCAAATTCTATCTTGGCTTAAAACAGTATGAAACTTTAAAGACAAAATCTGTCATGGCTTAAAACAGTATGAATCTTTAAGGCCAAATTCGTCTTGGCTTAAAACAGTAAGAAACTTTAAAGCCAAATTCGTCATGGCTTAAAACAGCATCAAACTTTAAAGCCAAATTCTGTCTTGGCTTAAAACAGCATGAAACTTTAAAGCCAAGTTCGTCATGGCTTGAAACAGCATAAAACTTTAAAGCCAAATTATGTCTTGGCTTAAAACAGTATGAAACTTTAAAGACAAAATCTGTCATGGCTTAAAACAGTATGAATCTTTAAAACCAAATTCGTCTTGGCTTAAAACAGTAAGAAACTTTAAAGCCAAATTCGTCATGGCTTAAAACAGCATCAAACTTTAAAGCCAAATTCTGTCTTGGCTTAAAACAGCATGAAACTTTAAAGCCAAGTTCGTCATGGCTTGAAACAGCATAAAACTTTAAAGCCAAATTATGTCTTGGCTTAAAACAGTATGAAACTGTAAAGCCACATTCTGTCTTGGCTTAAAACAGTATGAAACTGTAAAGCCACATTCTGTCTTGGCTTAAAAGAGTTTGAAACTTTGAAACTTTAAAGTCAAATTTGTCTTGGCTTAAAACAGTATGAAAATTTAAAGCCAAATTCGTCTTGGCTAAAAACAGTGTGAAACTGTAAAGCCAAATTTGTCTTGGCTTAAAACAGCATGAAACTGTAAAGCCACATTCTGTCTTGGCTTAAAACAGTATGAAACTGTAAAGCCAAATTCTGTCTTGGCTTAAAACAGTATGAAACTTTAAGGCTAAATACTGTCTTGGCTTAAAACAGTATGAAACTGTAAAGCCAAATTCGGTCTTGGCTTAAAACAGTATGAAACTGTAAAGAAAAATTCTGTCTTGGCTACAAAGCCGGTCGGCACTAGCTTAGTTGTTATTATATGACAAACATAAACAATTACACTGATTTGATACCCTCTTTTACCGAATATGCATTACCAATTACTCAAATCTGCATCACTGTTTTCTGGCATTGAATGAAATTTTGAAGCAAACTCAGTAATGACATGGTTATGATCAACACAACTGATATTAATGGCATGGTTATGATCAACAAAACTGATATTATTGGCATGGTTATGATCAACAAAACTGATATTAATGGCATGGTTATGATATCAATGGCATGGTTATGATCAACAAAACTGATATTAATGGCATGGTTATGATCAACAAAACTGATATTAATGGCATGGTTATGATCAACAAAACTGATATTAATGGCATGGTTATGATCAACAAAACTGATATTAATGGCATGGTTATGATATCAATGGCATGGTTATGATCAACAAAACTGATATTAATGGCATGGTTATGATCAACAAAACTGATATTAATGGCATGGTTATGATCAACAAAACTGATATTAATGGCATGGTTATAATATCAATGGCATGGTTATGATCAACAAAACTGATATTAATGGCATGGTTATGATCAACAAAACTGATATTATTGGCATGGTTATGATCAACAAAACTGATATTAATGGCATGGTTATGATCAACAAAACTGATATTAATGGCATGGTTATGATATCAATGGCATGGTTATGATCAACAAAACTGATATTAATGGCATGATTATGATCAACAAAACTGATATTAATGGCATGGTTATGATCAACAAAACTGATATTAATGGCATGGTTATGATCAACAAAACTGATATTAATGGCATGGTTATGATCAACAAAACTGATATTAATGGCATGGTTATGATCAACAAAACTGATATTAATGGCATGGTTATGATCAACAAAACTGATATTAATGGCATGATTATGATCAACAAAACTGATATTAATGGCATGGTTATGATCAACAAAACTGATATTAATGGCATGGTTATGATCAACAAAACTGATATTATAGGCATGATTATGATCAACAAAACTGATATTAATGGCATGGTTATGATCAACAAAACTGATATTAATGGCATGGTTATGATCAACAAAACTGATATTAATGGCATGGTTATGATCAACAAAACTGATATTAATGGCATGGTTATGATCAACAAAACTGATATTATTGGCACGGTTATGATCAACAAAACTGATATTATTAGGGTTCCTTCTGTATACGTTTAAGAATAATCCCATCAATTTGTCAAATGTGTCAGATGTAATCTAGGAATATTTTATTAGGGTTGCATACCTAATTTAATCTTTTTCTTGTTGAATTTTAATTTCTTATTTAGAAGGAGGACAATAAAACGATAGTAATCCCTCAACCGTACCTCAAAAAGAATCATAATCCATAATACATAATCAAGATTTCTACTGACAATATGGCTAACATTTCGTTGTTACGTTTTTCATATAGTATCTTTTTCACATAAAGATAAACTCTGCGATCAAAGGTATTGAATTTGGAGCATAAAAGTCGATATTACTTTGTTTGAAAACTGCCTCATTTTAAGTTTTTGCTAGAGACACCTTTTAACATAGATACCAAGAGTAGCTAATGCTGCAAATGCTGTAGCTAATGCTGTAAATAAAATCCATCTAGGATCATGTTTTGCCTTCTTAGATGACTCAAAATTATTAATGAATTGTCTTACTTCAGTTTGAAAACTTAGATGCTTGATGTTCTCCTTGTAAACTTTCAAAGCAGATTTAATTTTAGAAGCAGTTTCTTCTTGAGTCGAATCGATATTTGAGATAAAATCGTTGAAATATTCCTGAACACATTCTATTCGTTGGTGTATGCTCCAGCAGCTCTTATTTTGTTCCTCGGTGAAACTAGCACTGTTGCGTTCAACACACCTTGTAAGCGTTTTTAGTGCAGCTTTAACGTCATCATACTTATCTTCCAAGTGCCGTAACGGCATCATTAAATCCTTTCTTTTAGAAATCACAGGAAGGTCAGGGTCAAGTTGGTTTAAAGATACCAATTCGCATGTAAGTGGTGATCCCCTGCCTTCGCTTATTTTCTTCACTTCACTTGTAAAACGCATGAGTGCTTTTAAAAGTCCACCTAGGTCTGTTGGTATTTCTCCTTCAAGAGTGGTGGAGTAGTAGCTGATATTCATTTCGGACAAATGTTCATTCGTTCTAAGTTCAATATTACTCCCTAAGGCTATTTTTTTTTCATCTGACTGAAACGCTGCGTTTACCCTCCCCTTTATCACGCCAACTATTTTAGGATCGGTTGCCTTTGTGTAGATCCTGGCCACGAGGTCACCTCCGTAGACTATGGATCGAATATAATGGGTTCCACTGCTGCTTCTTTTCCAACCCATCTGCGGTTGTGAGCTTGTCAGAGTTTCGGACAACTATGAAAACAGAAAACATAAAACTTTCCAAATCGAGAAACCCGCTGTTGTAAAATTTAAGGAAGAACTGAGTTATTAGATATAGACTG
Source organism: Sinohyriopsis cumingii (assembly GCA_028554795.2). Lineage (NCBI taxonomy): Eukaryota > Metazoa > Mollusca > Bivalvia > Unionida > Unionidae > Sinohyriopsis > Sinohyriopsis cumingii. The sequence goes on along the minus strand of CM068829.1, from coordinate 10,258,689 downwards.
TGAAAGAACAACAACAGATAACAAATACGTTCTGGTTTGCTTGGTGATGTGTATCATCGACACATCAGTGATCTGGAAACAGAATATCATATTATATAACTCCGAAGTCGAAACTTTGGTAAAAAAAAAAACTTGACTTTGCTTTAATAAAAATTGTAACCTTTCTGAATGATTTTCAACTTTGATTTTAAAAATGATTTTATTGTTATTTGTGGTTTACAGTTATTTATGAATTACCGTGTTTCTAAAATATGGATACAAGTTTTAAAAGACTTCATGATATGACAAACGCTTTTCCACAAAACTACTCACTGTTGTCACGTGGGCTCTCAGTAGAATCTCTAGCGTTTTTTCGCACCTTTCTTCCTTTATATAAGTTCCTATCCCTTCCATACTGAGATGTCCAGCTTTGACCTTCAATGACAAGTCGCTTGAGATGTCAAGGACATTGTTTACGTCAACGGAACTTTCAATAACCTCACACGCGATCGTCATGGATGGGCATTCCATGGTTGTTTTAGTCAACTCGGAAAATATGTCGAGTCCAATACTATTATCCTGTATGTTGAAGGCTCTGCCCAGGATCATGCCCGGTTGAAAAGGAACCGTTTCTGTCATTTGGTACTGAAACAATTACACAACATAGATTTAATCATGTATACACACGTTCAGTGATATTAATCATTAATAATAAGCAACGGCTAAAACTTGTATCAAGTGCGAAGAAGGATTATTATCAACAGTAGATATTAATATTCTTTAATCTAATAAATGACTGTATCTGCGACGAAAAGTTCAATAACATATAAGAAGAATTTAAGAAAATTACATGAGTTTAACTTTTACCATTGCGACGATTATGCGTGCAGAACGATTCAATTGAACAATAAATAGATCATGTATGCTTTTCATGTAAGCCCTACGTGATAATATAGCTACATTGTATGCAATTTCAGCTAAAAAGAAAAAAGTAAAGTTTGTTTCTTCAACATACAATCATATCGTCCAGCAGGTAGTCTGGTATCGATACGACGTGCTAGTGCTGTTTCTTCCATACAGGAGAAAGCAACTAAATAATGTGTCTGGTAACAATCTGTTATATGTAAGATCTTTAAGCTGTTGAACCTTTCATGATAACAACACAGCAAAAACATGGATTTTTTTGCATAGTTAAAGAATATACCTCATGAATTAACCGACCTTGAGCATTTTGTGATTTCGATAGTTTTCTTACCCATGACTTCATTGTACATTTATTACGGTAGTAAATGGATGCTTATTACCAAACAATGTATTGGACTACATTTACTGCTTTGTCAAGCCCCCCCCCCCAACAGCCCCTAATAAAAATCTCGGATTATTCAAGTAAACATTAACGTGTTTGGATATAAACATCCATCTGCAGACCGAGAACCACCATCCATCTAACTACGAAACCTATCACTATTTGCACATTTAATTCATAATATTAACGAAAACTGGACAAACAAAATAAAATAAAATACATTTTAAAGGCAATACGGAAAATATACAACACTGCCTCTTACATACATTGTAAGAATACAGGCAAAGCAATTAGATGGTTTGTTATTATAGGTCGAAATGTTTTAAATGTAAGTGTGATAGGAGAATACAATATATATCTCTTGACAAACATTCCAAAATAAAATTACATATAAAGTATGATGAAGAATACACGAAGCACAAAATTTGAGGATAGTAAGAATACATATGTATGAACCGATGAAATAAAGAATTACCGAATCAATGAAGGAGGAACATAAATAGCAAACTTGCAAGCGAGAACTATATTTCTTCGTGATTGAGGTGAATTATGAAATTCTTAACATGTATTGACATATGCGCGTTAGAGAGGTTAAAACTCACATGCACGGAACGAAATGCCTACAAGAACGCATATAGACGAAAAAACACCCCACTCACAAACAGCCATAAACAGACCAATAATTGTCCGTAAAAATCAACTCTCGTCCTTAAAACATCAAGTTTTTACAAACCAACGGAGATTCTAAGAGGTAAATGCCTACACTTAGAAAAGCCAATATATAATGGTCATGTCATCATGATCAACACTTGTTCTTACAAACCAACATACATAGCACGAAACGTATATGGAGGAAATTATTTGTGTTCGATCACACCTTTGACGAATTCAGATTTACGTGCAAATTTTGGTGGATCAACATGTTAAAGGTATGGCCAAGCCACAGTGCCTCCTAACTTTAACAACCTGACCTTTCGGCAGTCACTTAGCAAAGTTAGCAAACTCTTGTTTCCATATGCCCAATCCAAATTTTTTCGAGTCAATTACATCCTTCAAGTGGAAGGTCTGTTTGTGTAATCAACAATCTACACCCACTTATTGCTAACGTAATCAAGAAACCACACACACTTATTGCTAATTATGAAGTGCATATAAGGCGAGACGAATTCCTTATTCACAAATGGGTAAATCATTATTAATCGCAGCACTGTTAAAACAAATCGCATTATGTTAAGTTTTGGTCATCATGTCTCTGCATGCACTTGTTTCGGATTTTCAACAAAGAATCACACACACACACACACACATACACACACACGCACGCGTGCGCGCGAATGGGTCGTCCTAAATTCAAAAAGCAGTCGTATCGTCTTGTGGAATCTGTTCTTAAAAAGTAGTTGGTAAGCCACGAAGTCTTGAATGGTGTCGTTTAATTATTCCCACTGAATTCGATGTAACACCGCTCCGGTGGCCTAAGTGGTTTGAGCGTCCGCCTCAAACGCTGGATATCGAGTGTTTCAATCCCTGCTGTGTCATATCAAAGGCTTACAAAAATGGTACTAGCAGCTGCCACGCTTGGCGCAAAGCATTAAGATGTTAGCGTTAGGACTGATCGGCATGATGTCAGGATAATGTGACTGGGTGGGACATGATGCCACATGTCTGTGGCATGATGCCCAGTGCTAGACATCACTATAAACTGCCTATTACATTCGGGTTAAAAGGATACACAAACATCAAGAGTCCTGCAACTTTAATTAATGTCCTGGCCAACTGTTAGAACTAACAGCTAGAATCAGATACAGGTACTTAGAGTGAAATCATGCTTATAACACATCCATTCTTAAGAGGAAACTTTATGTTTTCGATACAATATCTTTTGTTTTAATTTACTGGCTTGGTACGTCAGTAAAATGACAAAATTTGTATAAAGCTTATGATACTACTAAAATGCATGAAGCTTAGAGTCACTACTGTTAACTTCCATACGAGAGTCTTGAATTTCGTCAGTAACCATCCAGAATAGTGAAAATCCAACAAACTGGTTACCGTCTATATCCGCATAAATTTCTTATAATTCCAAAAATAGAATACACTGAAGTTCGAAAAATCAAGGAATCCTTAGATATTCCAGTAGGTTGCTCGGTGCCTTTGAAGTGTACTCAACACGCCAGTATCGTTTGTCATTTAATTCCTACATACTTCAGTTATATGCGATATAATCCATCTATATTCCCATGTTGTTTACCGATCCTGTGCTTTACAATGAAGTTGTAAGGCTGGAGTGCCATATACTTTCTAAGCAGTCGCTGATTCTCGCTTTGCATTTGATTTAGCCATGTCAATGGGTTGTGGTCAGTCACAATTTCAAATGTTGTCCCTGACAGGTAATACCTTAACGAATCAATCGACCAAACGAACGCAAGACATTTCTTCTCGATAGCTGCATATTGCTCCTCTCGCGGAAGACGTTTCCGGTTTAGATAGGCCACCGCTTGTTCTTCACCGTCCACTGTAAGGCTTAGAATATCCTGAAATTTGTTGCCAAGATTTCTAATACCCTGTCGTTGCTCCGTTGTCAAGTTTACCCCCAGCTTAGCTCCAGCGTCACCTTCTTCTGCTGATGGTGGCAAATCAGTGTCCTCACCATCATTCTCGATTGCCTGCGTTGCCAGCAGCACAGTACGCTTGTACTCACGCATTAAGTTTACATGAGAAGTTACCGTACCGTGCCTACCGGGAACAGATACCAGGTAGTTGCCATTGTTTACATTTTGGACCACACGATAAGGTCCCTGCCATTGTGCCTCCAGTTTGGATGACGGCAAGAAAATAAGGACTTCATCCCCTGGACTAAATTATCCTGTCTTCATGTGACGATCGTACAATGCCTGATTTTCCTTTGGCGATTCAACTAGAAGCTTCTCATGCATATTCGCAATATGCTCCATAGCTGACTTCTTCCTGCTATCCTTTTCTACTAGAAACAAGCCTCGTAAAATTGGCATTTGCCCTCAACTCGGCCAACCATGCAACACCACTAGGTCTTTCTCAAAGGGTGCGAATCCAGTTACCTCGTGTGGGACTTCGCGGTATGCAAACAACAAATATGGTAACATCTCATCTCATTCATTCTTGCTGTCTGTACTAAATTTCCGCAACACTGACTTTAACATTCTACCTTTCCATTCGCTTGTGAGTGATAAGGTGTTGTGGCAATTCCACGAATTCCCAATAACTCATACAATTGTTTCAGTAAGGTGCTAGTGAAGTTGGCCCCTTTGTCTGTTAATATAACCCTTGGAAAACCAACACAGCTAAACATCTCAATTAGTATTCTTTCTACACTCGTTATCTCCAACCCTGCAGAGGACAAGCTTTAGGATATCTCGTTGCATCACCAATCACCGTCAGATTGTATTTGTATCGAGACTTGTTCTAGATAACGGTCCTATAATATCCACTGCAATTTTTGAGAACGGTTCCGTTATCACCGGTTTAAAACCATTGGTGCTTTCTCGCCTGCAGTCAGTTTTGCTGTCATCTGGCATTCATCACACGATGCACAATATCTTTTTACATCGAAAAGCATTCCAGGCCAAAATAACGATTGGAGAATCCTCTCTTTTGTTTTCTACAAACCCAAGTGACCTGCAAGGGGTCGATCGTGTGCCAGCTCCATTATCATTTTTCGTAATCTTGCTGGTACAACTATTTGTTCCCCTCCACGCGAACCATCACCAGATTGCCATTTCCGCTGCAAAACATCAGTCTCTCAGAAGAATGACATTGGCTCCTCCTCAGCCTCTTCACGAGTAGTAAATGACTTCTCTCTAAAACTTTGCAGTGAAATATCCGCAATCTGTAGTTTTGACTACATGTCTGCATTCGTTGCTTAAAGTTTGCCAACTTCAATGTCATCACGCTGATCAGTATCTTCTGTCTCGATGCTGTTGTTGACAACTTCATTCTTATCCTGATCCTCACATTGATAGTGTTTTCCACAGTCATCTCATCGTAGACTCCTTTTACCATCGATCTCGTAACAACAAATGACCCCTTCTTGCTAAGTATATTCATCCCCAATAGGGCTTGAGCGGCTAAATTTGAAACTAGCTCCACTTGCGCTGGTCCCTTATAACGCGGTGTGTCGATATTTACCACAGCCAACTGTGTGGTAAATGGCTGACCCACTTCTGTATATAATGTAACTTTGTGCGCCTCCAGATTGCAACTCTCGTTACCGAAATCTTCTCTTAACAAGGTCATATTGGAGCCAGTGTCCTTCATAAACACGATCTCGCGCCCATTTACACATCCTGTTTCCGAAATAGGCCTCTCACCAGATGTTGGCTTAACAAAACAAGTTGCTGAGTTGCCACGCTGTTTCATATCATCTGTTGGACAATACCTTGCAACATGTCGCCATTGCTTGCATCGATAACACTTCCTATTCTTATGTTTGGTCTGGTCATTCGTCCATGTTAATTTTGCTTGCTGCTGTAAATTATGAATATTTGTCTTGTTACTATTTACATTTACATTTTAACGAAACATATTCTTTAGCCATTGGTGTTGGGAATATAATCTTCTGCAGCCTCTACAACTGGACTATAGCCTTCGTACCTCTTAATCCACTGTACTTGATCTTGTGGCAAGGCTTTCAAGAAAATGTCCTCACGAAGACAAATAATTAGGTCACTATCATCCAAGAAACGCTTTATGTGTTGATCAATCCTAGACATCAGACCGCGATATGTCTCAGTGCTTTCCTTCTTCGTGTTAAACAATGCAGTGAAATGTTCACGCTGTCTCTTTCCAAAGCGATCAATCAGTCTTTTCCCGAGTTCCAGGTAATCGCCACAAGCTTGAGTTGCAACACATCTAGTCTCCCCTGTCAAAAGAGTTCTTAGCTGTAATACTTTCAACTCACCAGACCACTTAGCATGCTTTGCAATTGTTTCAAACTCAGAAAGTCACAATATTTTCTCCTCATTCATGGTCATATGCCTGAAGCTTGACCTTAAATGGCATTGACGATGTTTTTCCGTCGCGTTTTCTTGATGTTTTACTCTTTTTAACTCAATTTCAAGACGCTTCTTTTCTAATCTGAATTTCTGTCCTTCCGTTTCCCATTTAAGCTCCTTCTGTCATAACTCCAATTATCTTTCATTTTTCTTTGCGCTAGTTTTTCGCTTTGTTTCCTTGGGTGGTTGCATGTGCTCAAGGTTAAGTTCCTCTAATACTCCAGAATCTCAGTATCTGTAAATTCCATTAAATTCTGTGCTGCCACTTTTCTTCGTGGTCGTCCTGAAGCAACCGTTACTCCCTCGACTTCTATGTCATCAGCAACCAACATAATGGCTAACTATAATACAGTGGTTCCCAAGCCTTTCAAGTAGAGGGCCATATCTACTATTTTCGGTAATTAAGCGGACCACAACATTATAAAGCTATAAATGTTTATCAATGTTTATAAAATTATAAAAATCGTGTAATATCATTCTTAAATTTCTTTACTTTCAGCAACCAAATTCTAATACTTTAAAAGCAGTCAGTGTCAATCCTACGCTACAGTCATTTTCAGTTTTAAATCAAATGTTCATTTAACCATTTTAAATCAGTTTCGAAAACCGATATCAATATAATTAATTTACAATTATAACTGTTCTTCACAACCAGTTACTGAAGTTCAGATGCCAGTTTATCAATGTCTGGGCACAAAGCTGTCGTGCCCAAAGTCATAAGCGTAGCTAGGTTACTGTCAGTCTGGAACGTTGCACGTTTTTTATAATTGTCATTGCGGAAAATGACTGCTAGCATCTATAAGTCCAACCAAGACGACAAATATATATCTGTGCGAATGAACCCAAGTGTTCAACTTGTTCGACAGGCAATAGTCGCCAGAATGAGATCATATGATCAGCTGAGGGTGAAGCAGGCAGATCCAGGAATTTGCATCTCAGTGCAGAATTGCATTTCAAATCAATTACTTCGTGCTGTAGGTTTTGCTGTAATTGGCAGATCGTGGCATCCGGAAATACGAACGGATTTATGAAGAGGGCAACATTATCCTCCTCTGTTGTGAACTCTTGAAATCTCGACTGAAAGATATCCAGAAGACTTTCCACTTTATCCTTGTACTGTAACAGGTCAATTTTTTTTCCACCACAAGTGTCTTCAGAGTTGGAAACGCCTCTAAAGTCCCTTCTGTCAGCTGTCTGATAAACAGGTGCAGTTTCATTTTAAATGCAGAAATGTCATCGCACAAATTTGTCAACAGTTTGTCTTTTCCCTGAAGCCTCGGATTTAAAGAGTTTAAATGAGACGTGATGTCCACCAAAAATACCAGGTCATTTAGCCAGTCATCATTCAGGAGACATTCCAGTTCTGTAGGCGATTCATCTATTTCACACAAAAACAGATAGACACTATTTTTCAGTGCCCAGAAACGTGACAGTACTTTCCCTTTAGACAGCCATCTGACTTCGCAGTGTATCAGTAGCTCACCGTATTCCTCGTTCAGGTCTGATAGAAACTGTCTGAACTCACGCCTGTTCAGCGCCTTGCTTCGAATTTTGTTTACACATCTCAGAACAACATCCATGATATGTTTCAGATTTAATGTCATTCCACACAGTGCTTCCTGGTGAATGATACAATGATATTTTAATATAGTGCGGTCAAGAAACTGTTCCAATAATGCCAGACATCCAGATTCTTTACCCGTCAAAGCCAGAGTACCGTCGGTGCATACACTATCCAATTTTGTCCATTCTGTGTTGTTTTTCTCTACACACAACGTCAGAGTTTCAAACAGATCAATTCCTTTGGTAGTCGCATGAATCGATTCAAGTCCTAGAAGTTCTTCAATGACTTCAAAATTATCGTTTATTGCTCGAACAAAAACTACGATCTGAGCTGTGTCAGAAATGTCAGTGGATTCGTCCATTGCCAATGAATTTTTTTTAACAATTTTTAACATGTGTTGCAACTTGACGATGAACATCGCTGGCCAACTCTTCAACTCGCCTAGCCGTATTATTATTAGACAAAGGAATCTGATCAAATTTTGTCTCGCACTTTTTATCGAAAAGCATTTTAGCAGCAATTTTAAGCGAAGGCTTTATTATTTCTTCCGCATCGGTGAACGGCTTCTTTTTGCGAGTCAACAGAAGAGCGATTTCGTACGACGCAACAACAGCACTCTTGCTCTGTTCTTTAGCCTTGGTGAAAAATGACTGCTGACTGGTCAGAGAACCTTCTTTCTTAGCTATGAAATCTTTTCTTAACTCCGAACCAACCGGAATGTGTGGTCGTGTAGTGTCGTTCCAGATTGAATTTTTTCGTAACAGAAACAAATCCGCAGATTAAGCAAACCGGTTAACCACTACGACTAGGTACAAACATAAATTTCTCCGTCCATTCTGCGTTGAATTCACGACAAGCAAAGTCCTCACATTTTCGCTTATTAGCATTGTTTGATTCTACGTTAGCCACGTTCATGCTTATCGGCTTTAACGGTAAATTTATATTTGAAAAATCTAATTTCAACACCAAACTGCAGACTACTAAACAGTTGTAACAGATGACATCATGGCGTCTTACGCACTCTGATTGGTCGACAAGGCTGGGAAAAGGGAATTTCCAAACGTTTCGTTCGCTAACTCATCGGGCGCATTCGATACTTATATCCGAGCACAACAACCACGCGCAGAGCGTATTATCGAAAGCCGACGGTGCTCCGAGTGCTCGACCAAAATGACAGACTTCTTAGACTTAGAAATAACATTCTAGACTCTAGAATACTGTAGATCGCGCATTATTGCAACTTTCGTCTAGTTATTATTTATTTATTTGAACGTCAATAAATGTTTGAAATTATTAAAATACATTATGGTAAATATAGAGGCCTCGCGGGCCATTTTCTGAGAGCTGACGGGCCACAAGTTGCCCGCGGGCCGTGGTTTGGGAACCTCTGAACTATATGTACGTACTCTGAGTTCTATCACTTTCTTCACTGCCATTGGACTAGCTTTTCTAATCTACAAATTTATGGGCTTATACGTGTACACTTGATACACACTTTGCACTCAGCAATCAACAACTGTACGTTATGCACATAGTACAACGAGTCAGTGCTACTATTACACACATATTCGCTGAATCCATAGCTCCCAGAAGTGTCGAATACAATTCCAAAGTATTGAACAATTCTAAATAATTTACACAGGATTATTGCAGTCCGCTGCCACCAAAATGTTACATTCGGGTTCAAAGGACACACATATACAAAGCATGGGTCCTACAACTTTATGTAAAATAAAGCTAAAATCTTCACAAAAACTAAATGCCAGTGTTGCTTACAGTACCAAGCCATGCTACATAACTGCCGGCACTTCCACTCTGCTCTTGTGTTTGTAGAGGTTAGAGATAAGGGATTGTAATTAATTTAACATTTGTGCCTTAGTCAAGGGCATGAACTGGTCCAGGGTCAGTTAGCCATGCGAAGATAAACAACAGAATGGAACCTGTTGACAGTCTCTGTTATCAAATATCAAATAATGTTCTGGCCAACTGTCACTACTAACAGCTAGAATCAGATACAGGCACTGAGAGTGAGATCATGATGATAGCACTGCCACATTGCATATATTGTAGCGATATTACTCAAATTGTTAATGCTACGTTTAATATTTAAAACACACACACATACACACTGTAAGGCAACAACAGAGGTCCTCCGAATGTGCTAAAGCTGTCGTCAATTTTAGCTTTCTGATACCAATGGTTATTCTTTTTACCGTGTACGCTTTGCGTTTCACTTGAATATGTACAAAGCCCCTGCAAATGCTTTTGCTCAGTTCAGAAGGTAAACAATAAATACCCTCCTTTTCTAAAACATACATGATGACAATAATGAGGGCAGATCATGATAATAATGAGGGCAGATCAAAACAAGTTAATGATATCTGGCATGCTTAAGATAAGTGTTATCTTTATACTCTCATTTATGAAGTTTGACCCTACAACTGAAACACTGTACTAATGTTCTTAGTCTCCTCATTCATGAAGTTTCACCCTACAACTGAATTACTAATGTTCTTAGTCTCCTTGACCCATGTAGACAACTTTACCCTCGCTAATAAGTTGGGAGTAGCTCCTGCCAATATCTAGGCTACTTCCTATTAAACGCCTGCAATCGACTGAGAAAAACCCCCACTAATTACCAGGCATTACCACGAGACACTTGAATGCTTCCTTGATTTGTGCTTCTTCATGAACTTGTTTAATCCAGAATAGTTTATGAGTCGGAGAATGGCATTCATATATGGTCACATTAGATGTGTCCCTTTTAATAGTGGAACAATGTCTTGCTGAATAACTTTGGTTGCAGCGCACAGCATTACTCGGGTCGCATGTGCACATCATCGCAATCCACTTCATTAAATTTGGAGTCACTAATCCCATACCATAGTTTAGGTGCCGAATTCATCATCCTCCGTGAACGCGTTTGCTAAGAATAATGGGGATTTTTCAGCTGTTTATGCTCTCGGTACTGGTAGCAGTATCTGTTAGGTCCACCAATGACAAAATCAAAACTTATCTCTTCGGGATGTTCGTCCTTCCAAGCTCGCTCCTAAACGTTCGTCTTCGATGTGTGGGCGTTAGCATCCAGGCCGACAGGAAACTAAAGGAAGTAATCTACTAAATGATCCTAGATGCAATACAACTGTAAACGGGATTTGGCTGGCACGTAATCAGTAATGATTATTTTTCAAAATTTCTCGGAGGGTGTGTGTGTGTGTGTGTGTGTGTGTTTGAAAAAATTCCACGACGTCTTCGTAGTTCACAAAGATAAAATATTGAAGAAAGCTTTCACTTCTTTGATGAGTATTTCATTATCGTAAATGAGCTGAAAGTATTGATTAGGACTCTCCAAGCATTTGGTTTTTGGCAACATCTGACAATAAGCATGTTTTCCCATAAAACAATTAAGCATGACGTTAGCAAACGATCGTCTTCCCTTCCTTCTTTCTATTTCACGTTTTCCTATCCGATGCATCCTAGGGATCGGTACCTTGCCTTGAAATGGTCCTTTTCATCTGGACTATGACACCAGGAGAGACAAACGCTGACTTCAGAAACTCGTTGAGGTTACCTGGAGTACATTCATCATCCTGTTAGTATTGTTCTATGATTAGAAAGAACAAATTTCGTAAACTTGTAATATTTGGTATCCTAGATCGAGAATATGACACAATTCTACATTTACCCATGTTTCTGTCAAAGCGCGTTTTTAGTCATGATGACGAAAAGAATGTTGTTGATAACGCTGATCAACACACGTACGACATAAGGGAAACATCAAATTTCCATAACAATGACGATGCAACACCAAAGGAAAGTACAAGTTCGTCGGTACAGATTTTCCATTTGATCAAATGTTGTCGGAAGTGTTTCATGCAATGTCGTTCATAACACCCTGGACTCATGAATGTCCCCCTGCAGATAGAGCAATGAATCTTGACCTTCAGGAACGCAAAATCTTGATGCTAAATAGCCACGACATCTCTCCCCACAATAAATATGTTGTTATTGAATAATGAATTATTGATTCCTCATTTGACATAATTGTAAGTGTATCAGAAAAATCCTTTAATGCTAGCAATTCCATCTAACTGATTTTTGCAATGATAAACGTGAATGTATTTTCCATCAGGAAACCTGGATCTCGAAAACAAGATCTGCACGAACTTTAAAAGTATAACCAGCTGTCTACAAGTATTGAAGTTCCTGCATATCAGAAGCTCCACATACTTGCGGCAACAGAAGTTTCTGCTTGTCTTCGTTATGTTTTGGTATGTCCGATCGTTCATCAATAATCGTCTCAATTGAACTGTATCGTTCTTCTCAGCATAAGTTCGAGACATCACGATGACACGAGCTAAACACGTCAGCAGTATAGGGGGTTAGTTTAGCCTCAATGGGAATTAGCATTACAGACCCCCCACCCGGGCAAGTTTAGCCTCAATGGAAATTTGACATTAACCACCCTGGGCAAGTATAGCCTCAATGGAAATTTAACATGAGCAAAAAACCCTGGGCAAGTTTAGCCTCAATGGAATTTAACATTGGAAGAAAAAGACGTTTGGGCCTGTTGAGCCTCAAGGGGAAATGGAATAGGGTTGGGACCCTATTTTTTAAAGAAAAAAAAGGGTAGGCAATGGAAAGTCAGTCTCTTTTCGAGAAATAGGAGTGGCCCTGAAAAGGGCCTTTGGGTTTCTTCTTCTAATTTCTTCTATTTCTAAACCAACTTCTTATTTTCTGTCCTACAGTCTTTCTCTTCTTTTCTTTCTTTTTCCCTTTTTTTCTTCTTCTTCTTTTCCTATTCTTTCTTCCTCTTCTCATTTTCTTCTTCTTTTTCAATTTTTTCATTCCATGCTCTTATCCTTATCCTTTCCTCTTCATCCTCCTTTTCCTCCTTTATTTCTTTCATCACATCACTTATCATGTCCTTTACTTTTCGTAAGTTGTTAATCTCCATCTTCACTCGATGGGGACTATAAGGATAGTGATCTTCGTTTAGCCTCACTAGCATTTGCTCCATCATGCCCAAATTGTCCAGGACGTCTTGCAATGTTTGCATTTTATCGAGGTGGTTTGAAGCCATCTTTTCTGTAGAATGGTTTGAATGACGAATACTGTGGATTCTTATACGAAAAGCGCGGACGTGATGGAAAACATCCTCCTAGAAAAAAATTGATATTACCTAGATTAGAACTTAAAACGCGCGGACGTGATGGAAAACATCCCCGACTTTTCTCATTTCATATGATCTACTATCCACATACGTGAAGCATCAATAAACAAACCCCTAATCTGCTATTTACACACGCAAAGCATTAAAATGAAACCCAAATTTACTATCCACACCGGGGCCCCGAGTGGCCGAGTGGTCTAAAGCGCTCTTCGTTACGGATCACTGCCATCTCACCTCTGTCTGCGGCGGTTCGAGTCTAAGATTCAGCCAATGTGGGCATGTGAGAAAGCTTGCCAGTAGCTTCTCGTGGGTCGGTGGTTCTTTCCGGGGTTTTCCGGGTTCTTCCTCCACCATTAATACTGGCCGCCATGTATAGCCTATCGTGCTGAAAAATGGCGTTAAACCCAACAACAACAACAACAACTATCCACACCAACCTACATCAGCGCTTACAAACTCAAACACAAACACTATAAAAGAAAGAGTCAGTGTTTATATTCACACTACTCTACATACACACATTGACAAATCGATTGTTATTTCTTTTCTAAAGGTTTGGGTAGCCCTGAAAAGGGCTGTTTGTTTTTTAACTCCAGTGACACCTGGTTAATGATGGCACCTTCCAGGTCTGGCACCTCACACACATCTTCTTCCCCAGTCTCCTTTTACCTTTCTTCTTGGGAGTGCAGAGGCGGGATAAGTGGCTTCAGAATCCCAATTTTCTGTCTCTGGGATTCTGAAATTTCCTCTCTCCTTTTCCTCCTCTTCTTTTTTTCTTCTTTCCTCCTCCTCTTTTATCCTTGCCTCTTCGACAATGGCCTCCGCGGCCAGTTCATTTAGTATGCGCCTGGCATATTCCAGGTGCATCTGGAGTTCTAGGAGTTTCACAATTCTGGTATTCATTGTCTTGTCAACGAATGAACAGGGTAGCTAAACTGCCCAGCGAGTTTCAATTTATACTAAAAGCGCGGACGTGAAGGAAAACATCCCCTAAAACAAAATTGATCTTACCTAACAACGCGCGGACCTAAAAGAAACACTCACTCACTTTTTTATACTACCCATCACTATTCTAAAACATTTTATTAAACAAATAATATACTATTCACATACGCAAAGCAATCCTATCCATCCCCAAATCTACTCTCCCCACACCTCAAACAGCAAAGAACAACAAAAAAAACATGCTCTTAATCTACTATCCACACAAACGTACGTGAGCACTTACAAACACACAATCCTATACACAAATACATACACTCACACTATAAAAAGAGTCAGTGTTTATATTCACACTACTCTACCTACACACATTGGCAAATCGATTGTTATTTCTTTTCTAGAGTATTGGGGTAGCCCTGAAAAGGGCTGGTTTCTTTTTCTTTTTTTTTTTGTTTGCTATGGCAATCTTTTAGTTTCTAAGAATGCGATGTCCTCTGAGGATAGACTTTCTGGCGATAGGTCTGCTTCTTCGGAAAGAGAAGAAGAACTCTTTGGTGTCGATACGACAATCGACAAAGCCTCTGTCAGGTTCAGGTTGCTGCTGCTGCTGCTGCTGTTGTTGTTGTTGCTGCTGTCCCTGAAGTCTCTATTTCTCTGTCCATTCTTCTTTCTCCCTGTTCACTTCTTATCTGAAGAGCTCTTCTATCAGGTCTTCAGTGACTTTTAACATTCTCACATTCTCTATCTCTTCTGGCCTCGGTATCAGACTGTGTCTGACCCTATGCAAATTCACGTAGGCTTCGTTTAGCTTAGATAGTTTGGAGCACAACTTCGTAGGAGGATGAGTCGACAATGGATGGTTAGACTGGAAACTACACCGGTTCTTAAAGTCAGAGCGCGGACGTGAAGAAAAACATCCCTCTACGGTTTTCGAGCCGCAACGTTCAATGAGTGTCATGAGAGAGATAGTAAAAAGTCAAAGAGCATGAATCAACATTCTTATAGGCAAACAAAAGACAAAGGCATTTTTTTCAAAACACAACATTTTTTTATTCAAAAATCAATTAACACTAACCAACAACTCTAATATTTTTAACAATAATCCAACAATATAACATCAAACAATCTCAAACAATTTTTTTTCAAATCACAAACATTTTTTTCAAATCACAAACATTTTTTTAATTAACACTCTACTTAAACAGGGCTGACAACGTTGTGAATGAAATTGTGATTTCCACTGTTGGAAGTCATTAGGCCATTGATGGACACTACGTTTCCTAGCTTGAGACAAAAGGTAAGCATAATGGTCACAAAACCATTGATCTACTTTCACATCGTTTCTAGAAGAAGAACGAGGATCAAAATGAGTCACTAAATGTTCTAAGGAATAGCCCAGGCTGCGATGATGCAGAAATACACACAATATTGTCCACACACCAAGGAATCTGTGCCTTGTAATTTCACATTATTGAATCGGGTGGTTTGAGCATTTCTTCTCATAAAGTCGATGATATCGTCTTCCAAAGGGGGCAATCCGTACGAATCGAAATATTCCACACATCCTTCTTGAGGAAAGAAAACAGCTACCCAGTGGGTTCCTGGGAGATGACTGTCGTCCGTGTTGATCACATCAGCTAGATGGTGTTGAGGTTTGCGATGAGGGAGTTCATCTTTAGCACAGACGACAGGATTCCAAGAAGCCGTATACGAACTGTGGTTCAAAAGGTAATAAAGTTCCCAAGTATCCATGTTTTGTGTGGTTTTTTTCTTCTTCACAGGTAATAATAAGTCATCAATTCGATCCTGACTATTTGCTTGAAAATGTCTGACAAATAACCGTTTCTTCGTTTCGTCTCCTCAGTCTGATTCAGGAGAGCTTCGATGCGATCGATCTCTTGAGTGGTTAATGGTGGACAAGAATGTTCACGCAAGTCTTTATACCACTGATGCAACACGACTTCGTCCGAGATGAGACTCCAAGCTTCGTCCAGATACTCGTCCAATTTTTCTTCTTCACTCAGCATCAGGCATTTATCGTGTTGAATTTGACTGGGATGATCGTTTTGACATCCATAGCAATCTTTCTTGATCAATTCCGTCATTTTTTCGACCAAGTGTTTGGCAAAACAGGAGACTAAATGGGCTTCTTGTTCTGGCCATCTCGACTTCATCATGACAACTTCTTCGTCTTTGTCTTGGGATTCTCCTTCCACGGTCTCCTCACATTCCATCTCCAAAGTTTCTCCACTAGGTAAAGAGGGATAACAGTCTTCCATAGCTTCTAATAGTCTAGAATGACTTCTCTCAAACTGTTGATTTCTATGGTATTATCGAACTCTGCATACAGGATGACGTTCATTGTCTCTTTCACTTCTTCTGCAAACTGAAGTTCCACACGAATCTGGCCGGACTTTATAGGGTGAAAATGTCCCTCGTCACTGCCTTGGTCTGGAGTGAAATCAAAAGCCCACAAAGCATAGCCTCCTGCGTAATCTTCGTACGTAATGCCGTGACTGGTGTTGGTCGCTAACTGGCCGGTGGCTTCGTACAGGGACAAGTACGATCTCAAGTAATTCATCTTCGTGTCACTAAAGTCAGGTTCGAAAGGTCTGGTCCACAAGGTCTTGCCATCGCGACTGACTTCGATTTTCTTCACCTTAAAGTGTTTAAACTTAAAAGGATTTTTTGTGAAGTCTCCGTTGAAGGCTGAATTCTTGACCATACCAAGGATTAAACGTTTGGGTAACTGTCCTTGAAACAGATGATCTTCGATCATGGAATGATGTCCAGTGGGAATGGTGAAGGTTTTCACTTCCATGCGTCGTATGGGATATTTGGCGGTCGTTCTGACTAATGTCGTTTCCCACTTTGGGTAACACTTCCACGCGTCGTACGTAGAGTTTGACCTCCTCAATTTTGCTTTTAGGATTGCCACCAGTAGTAGCATCAGCATCAGCCAACAGATGGAAAGCAGCACTGCTACGATTCAGTCTCAAGCGAAGACTTACACCGTTCAGCAAATATTTCTCTTGCAACGACATGTCCAAATGCAAACGATCCATCAGTTCTAAACTCTTTCCATTTAGTATTTTGTTTCTTCGTTCTACAAATCCCTCATTGGTGTCTACTTTTTTTTTTTGGTCATCACTAATACCTGTTTTATCAAAATCGCCCGCTTCGTCAGGTTCCCATAGCACGCAAGCATTGAGATGGGTGTTCTTGGCATCTATTCCATACGTCAAGAGATTTTCCAGGTAGGCACGGTAAGGGTAAGTATCCATGCTGCTACTGACCAGTTTGTTATTCAAGTACAAGTCCACTGAGCTGAACAAGGAATGCATGCAATTGTTGACGGGAGCTACTTTATCTTCGCCGCTTATAGAATCTCCTCCCTTATCTAGAACTTTGACTTTCAAGTACAAGTAACTACTATTCAGATCGATGTAATCTTTGGGCTGTCCCTTGATTTCAAACTCGATGGGAGCAGAATCCGTCATTGAGGAGACGGGATGAAATTCCACCCACTGGGATTCTTGCATCGTCATCATGGTGGGGGGCATGGCAAACAGATCCAGTTCCGACTTGGAACAGGCGCAAGACTCTCGGTGCATCATTTTTTCTCTGTGTCTCAATAATCGAAAACGTCCAAGTCTCGAACGGTTCTTCTTTTCTTGACCTTTCTAGCTTTAGACGTGTGAAGTCTGGTGAAAGGGTGTTTCTTCGTCGTCTCTTTCTGCCTTGTCCTTGCTGAATGCATGACTCGGTAGCGTGCAGGGCATTTATAGGTGTGTCTCGTCGGCCCAAAAGGTCTTTACCCGTTTGTAGCAAGACATTTTTGCCTGCCCTCATGATGGCTTCTTTGGGGTTTTGTTTGTCGATGATGACATTTTGGAGAAATTCTTTGCCTTGTGTCAGTGCCGCATCTTTCAAGGCGTGCAATCCGCGTGTCACCATCGGTTTCAACACCGGGGCCACCGAACGAAAGGCCGATTTTAACATATCTCCTGAACCGTGTCCTCGCTGTCGAGCAACCCCTCGGTACACTGGATACATGACTTACGAATCGTGAGAGAACCGTTTTCGAAAATGGAGTTTCACCGTGACTTTTCCTTTGGTGAATGGAATATTTTGTCCCAGATCTTCTTTTATAGCAATGTTGATCGTGTCCAAAAACGACTTGCTGACAGGCAAATAGTGAGGATGGACAAATTCGCGGTGAACGTGGTAAGTGTTTATACCTTCCTCGTCATTGGCCGTGGCAGAATTTACTTTGAAAGGAATGACACGCAGTAAAGGTACGGAGGTGTGTCCCACCACGTTGTACTCCACCACATCGGAGTACACGAAGATCAAATTCAGTCCCTGGTTCAGTTCTACCGGGAAACGAAAATACCTCGCAAAATTCAAATTTGATGAGTAGACGGTGAGACAGTTTGTGGTACTCAATGGTGACACGTCTTTTTAGTCCGGTCAGAACTTTGTCAAATGATGCATAGAATTTGTCAGCGATGGCCTCCACCAGATGTTGACCACTAAAATAATGGCCTGAGTTAATTATAAAGTGATAAACGCAAAAAGGAGGAGAAGTGTCACTGCTGATGCGGGGTATTGGGGTCTTGGGAAGTGATTTATATTGAGAAGTGGTCGTCATGGTTTCCTGCACTGTTGGGTCCAGAATTTCGACGTCAAAACTGTTTGAGTTTCAGTGATGTTTTTGATTTGTGTTGGGTGAATCATTTCTACCAAAGCCACTTCCCAATGGGCTTCGTGATTTAATGTGATGGCCTGAGGTAATTTGGCCGGGTAACAGCACAACGTGTTGTGGGGAAACACCTCCATGGAACTGTCACTGGGTAAGGTTAAGTAAAATTGGTTTTGGTGACTCATAATTCCAGAGTTCTGTGGCTGTCCGAGGGGTTACTGGACGTCAGAGGCGTGTCTCCGCCCAAAATGGGGTTCTGGTTGTGGTTGTTGTTGGAGTGGTGACTGGCACTGGCACTGGACACAAGGTTTCCGTGGTTCCCGTTCGAAGAGAATTTCAGGGAGGGATTAGGAAGCAGGTAACCGATGCAACTGCTCAATAAAATGGTCCACAATTGTTTGTCTCCTTGTTGCAAAATCAAATTGGCAATGGCTGCCCCGATGACACAATACACCACGAAGATTTGGCAGAAAAAGACGATTTGCGTTTTAGGCACACGTTCTCCACACCACACCCACAAGGGTTGTTTTTGTAAATCTTGCACAGAAGAACTGGGTGAAGTAGTGGTCGACGTAGCTGCGTCGGTGTGAAAGGGCATGATGGTCACTTCTTTTTATAGTCGATGACTTGCGAAGCGTCGATGCAAGAATCAAAACTGGGTGGATATCCTTTCCAACGTACTTTGACTTCTTTGACATGTCGTTTGCCCACTTTACGGGTTCTGCGTTCGAGAATGCTTTCGATGTCGTACACGTCGTCTTCTGTTTTGGTGACACATTGTAACTCGGGCAAATAAAACGTTCCTTTGAGCACTTCTCCGTTCATGTCTTCCAATTTATAGACGGCAGGATGACGGCCATGCACTCGTCCAGTGACACGAAACAATTCGGTCGTCCAGTTAGGTAAGTAACCTTTGTCGAAAGTGCCTTTGGTTTTGCCAATGCGCACCCAATCTCCTACGGTCAACTCTCCACTTTTCTTGGGGACAGCCCTCGTTGGGAACGTACCAAACAGGCGCTCAAACACCAGCACTTGGTTGTCGGGAGTCATTTCTTGCGGGGTACGTCCGATGCTTCGATGGTAAGATTGGTTGTACGCTTGCACCAGGTGCGGTAAGATTTCGATGTACTTCAGAGTGTGGTGATGCGTAAAATATTTCCACATGCGTTCTTTCAAAGTGCGTTGAAAACGTTCCACGATGCTGGCTTTGGTTTCGGGATTCTCGGTGGTAAAAAAAATGAATGTCACGTTTCTTTAATTCTTTTTGGAAAGCTTGGTTCAGAAATTCGGTGCCTTTGTCCGTTTGCCATCGAAGAGGGTGACGACCGCTTTGTTTCAACACCCGTTGCAGGGCTCGCACTAACTCGCTGCTCGATTTGGAAGTCAAGGGCACGACCCAGGCAAATTTGGAAAAGACGTCGATGACACAAAACAAATATTTGTAGCCACGATTGTAGCTGGCTAAATGAGAGACATCGGCTAAATCGGCTTGCCATTGATGATCGATGCCTTCCACTCGGGTGCGACTTCTGGCAAACTTGCGTCGAATGGGTTTGTGTAAAGTGTAGGTAGCTTGTTCTTGTAACCATCGTTGCACTTGAGGTAAACGGAGACTTTTCAGTCGCGTTTTGGCAGCACGATACAATTTTTGAACTCCTGCGTAACCTGCAGGATGGGAGGGATCGTAGTAAATGCTGGCTAAGACTTTTTCCATTTTTGTGTGTTAATAAGTTACCCACTCTTCGGTGATGCTACTTTGGGTGGGACGAAAGGGTGGTTTAGAAACGGATTTACGTGTCCGATGGGCTACGGGAGTAGAAGTCGAAGGTAGTGGTGGAGGTGGCAATGGAATGGCTTTGGTCTTCTTTTCTTTTTTCACTTCTGGTTTCCCTTCTTTCTTTTTCACTTCTGTCAAAGGAGGAGTGGACATCATCTTTTTAACCCAAGCTTTCATTTCTTCTCGTTGGGGTGTGGTGGACGGGGTCAACAAGGATGCTGAAATTTTACTCGAAAGGGGAGCTGCTGACGGTGTTTGAAACACTTCTCGCATCTCTTCTTCCTGAGGTCTTCGTGTGGTAGCATCTATGGTGACCCCTGGGGATGGTAGTAGTGGTGGCGGTGGTAGTGATGATGGTGCTGGACTTTTCATCAAGGTCTTAAAATCTTTCAGAGTGGGTAGAGCTGTTTCGTCTAAAGCTTTCTGGTGAAAGAGTTGCAGTCGTTGCAAGAGTTGACCGTACTTTTGCGATTTTTCTGTTTCGGACAAATCTTGGCGATCCATCAAGGACTGCAATTCGTGTTGTAACTGGGACATCTCGCTCAAATTGGGATTGGGAGGTAAATGCGGGGTGCGTTGTTCTTGACAACGATGGTATTCCATCCATCGTTTGTAAGGCACTAAAGCTAGTTTTCGTCCTTCCATGGGATTGTGAGGGGTCGATTCTGAGATCTTGGGACTTCCAAGCTCCCACCAGTGCTACCAACATGGTTCCCAAGACTCCTTTCAGTATGGGGCCTAACAAGAGGGCTAAAATGCCTCCACGTTGGACCAACATCTTCTTCTTTTGACGAATGGGAATTTTCTTTTGAACCATTTGGCGAAGAACGTGACGATGTTTGCCTAAGCATTGTTTCTGGTGTTTGGAAAAGGGATCGTGCCTTTCAAGACGTTCAAACAGCATTCGTATACGGTATCGATGACCTCTTTGAACGCCGATTGAATGAGTTTTCTTCGTAGGGGTGGAGAAGCTTTGGACAGGACAGATAACATGTCCCCATGTTTGACTAAACGAGGAGGCAGTCCTTTCCTTTTCTTTCCTTGGGGTTGTTTAGAAGAGGGATGTTTTGGAGGGTGACATCTTCAGGAGCACCAAAACACTGATACCCTACTTGGTAACACACCTTTTTTTATACTGGAACGCGTCGCCACTGATTGTCTTTACGTCGTATCAACTTCAGGACAGGCATGACACGTCGTGCAGGGGTACGCAATGGACTAAATCGAGCCAGTTCTTGCTTGGACCAATCCAGTAAACTTTGTAACATGCCCGATCTTTCTTGGACTTTAATTTTGGGAGAAGGTACTTTGTGAGCAGCAGCCACTGCCACTAAATTGGAGGGTCCTGCCACTGGGGAAGTTCTTGGGGTCATCAACGGAGAAGTTCTTGGTGTGATCAATGTCTCCAAGTACTCTTCAGTTCTTGGTATCATCAACGGAGAAGTGGATGAACGTGAGGCTGCCGAAGACGCAGTCACCGCCATGGCAGGTCGTGGTTTGCGAGTGTAAAGTTGAGTCCTGGCCGAAGTGCCTCTCTTGCGACTAGTTTTCTTTTGTGGGCTTTTCTTTTTCTGGGGACTTTTGTTCTGTTTCTTTTTCAGGGGGCTTCTTTTCTTTTTCGGGGTGGTGTCTGGTAAGAGGAGGGTCCCGCCACTGGAGAAGTTCTCCTTGGGGACCTGGTCTTTTTCTTCTTTTTGACTTTTTTCTTGGGAAGAAGTTTGGGGGCATTAGGATCCCATCTTAAGAGAGAACGAATGATGACCCCTCCTAGAGTACCGCTCCCTCCAGGTTTCAAAATGATTCGTTTTTTGGTTTGAGTGTCGATGCGGGGATCGGCCAGTTGGGTCAAAGCGACTTTTTTCGATCAAAAAAGCGTTTGGTTTGATGAGGAATCTGAATGATCCCTTGGAGTAATTGACGTGCCGTCACCGTGAACCATCGTAAGACTTCTATGAGACTAGCTTCTAAGACACGAGCTCGTATTTGTGGATTTTTTTCTCGACTGATGCCATACAAGGCACGAATCAAGTCCACGATGTGATGACAAATGTGACATTTTTTTTCCTGAACATACCTGTGCCTTGGCATTATTGGTACGTAGGTCTTGTCCACACGTAGGGCACAATCTCAGGAGTTGACAAGCACATTTCTGCTATGAACCTTGCGTCTTGAGATGTTGTTGGTAACAGGCAGGGGTGACAAACGTGCGCAGACAAGCAGGACAATGTACTCTTTCTTGTCCTTCGCTCAGACAGGGTGGAGCATTTCAATCCGCAATGTTTGCGTTGCTCTTGATTGTTATAGCCACAGTCACATTTCTGACAGTAATAACTGTATCGCAGAAATGCAGTGATACTGGTAATGGTATCGAAATGGTCATCGTGATATTAGACATGAATGTATTTTCCGTCCTTAAAGTCTTGGCCTCGAAACAACAGAGGTCCGCGCACTTCTTGAGGGTGCACTTTCAAGGTGTAGCGTGGAGCTAGGGCATCTTGGAATTGTTGCATCTCAGGAATGCCACAGGGTGTGTATTTGGGCAAGTCGGCTTGTTGTAACAGGAGTTCTGCTTCGTTTCGTTGTTTGGCTCGGTCCGATTGTCGAATAGTTTTCCAGGCTCTTTTCCATTATGTCATGTCGTTCTTGTTGGCATAGGTTCGTCCCACCACGATGGCACGGGCTAAACACATCTGGTCTTGAGAATTGTGAATTTGGACGAGACTCTTTTTGGTGCTGCGAAGGTCGTTCACCAGTAACACCTTATTGCGTTGTCCGGTCCCTTGAGGAGGAGAGCCGTGGGTCATGTCCAGTGTGGCTTTTCCATCGGTGATGTCAAACTGGTCATTAGATTGTTGCACGTGTTGAATCTTGTCCATAACTTTGGAAGGGGTTAGTTCTGCGGGTCTGCTAAACTCGATCCAAACAGAGGATTTCAAACCATCGTGTTCTATGGAAAGTCTCAAGCGATCGTCTTCTTTGGGTTGACATTGTCGCTTGAGTGCGGTGAGCGAAGAATCCCACACCCCAGTGATGAACCCTTCTGCTTTCTCTAACGGTACTTCAGCCTTGAAATCTTTAAACTTCACCGGGTATTTGTAAGTCGTGGTTCTAAATTTTCTAGAGGAGCGCTTTTCCGTCTCTCGAATGGAATAGTACTTTTTAGGGTTGACTAAGGGTGGTGAACTTTGTTTAGAGGGTTCGAATTCTGGTTCACTCATGTCCTCTTCAAAATCACTGGCATGAATTTGTGCCAAGATTTCAGCCCTGGTACGAGGCGATAGATCACGTTTCTGCCTCTTACTTTCTTCTTCTTTCTTCTCGAATGAATATGATCGTTTCATCTTGAGTGCAAAACGTCAAATGACTTAAGTTTAAACACCATAGACTAATTTATAGTCATGGCAGACCAGAGTATATAAAAGGGTGTGTCTTGTCCTTTCACTATTCATTTCACTCTCAAACGGAGCACAACGATGGAAGAGACTAGCCAAATCGAACGTTTCATCAGAGCTTTGCGAGGAGTCATTAGAAAATTCTCTTCAGACCAGCCGACGGACTACTCTCCTTCCTTTCAAGATAAAAGTGAAGATACTTGCTATATCTGTCAGAAGAAAGGGCATTATTCTTCAGAGTGTCCAGACCGTCAAAAATGAAAAGCAGGGGCTAGAAAAGACAAAAGTCAAGATACCTGTCATTATTGTCAAGAAAAAGGACATTGGTCTCCAGATTGCCCAAAACAGAAACAAGAGGAGTCAGAAGAAAAGAGGGATTCTTCAGAAGAGAGGGATTCTTCAGAGGAAGAAAGCAGCCAGGTGAAGAAAAAGAACAGGTGAAGAAAAGAAGAAGGGAAGAAAGTGAGGAGGAAGAGGAGGTAAAGACTGTGACGGTGAAGAAATTGAAAAAACAGAGAGAGTAAAAAAAGAAACAAAAGAAGTGAATGTACTTTCTAAAGTGTTCTGTTGTGAATTGTGAATTGGATTGTAACTATTGAGAAAAGAATAAATTAATTATATAAGGTAAGTGTCTTTGAGTTTTGGTTTTAAAATAAGAAGCTACACTCACGCACTCATATACACGTACTATAAGGGTAAAATGGGTTGATTTTTTTTTGAGTTATTGGCAATTGAAATTGTATTTCTTTTCGAGAGACGTGGGTGGCCCTGAAAAGGGCCTTTGGTTTTTTTGGTGTAGGGGTGAGTTTAAGCAATCAACTTTAACTGCCTTAAGCCTTTGCCACGGCCGAGGCCTACTTCTGATGATGATGATTTGGTTGAAATCACTAAGGGTGGTACGGTAGGCTTAGTCACAGGGTTGGCGTGTTTAGCTCGGGAAGGTCGTATTCTCTTCGGTCGTGATAAAGAAGTCTGATACATTTGTTTCAGACTTCTTAACTCCGCTAAAATGTCCAACAGTACCGTGACCGTTTGATTTTCACCCTCTTGTTTCTTTGCTGCTACTTCTTCTTGTTGTTGTTTTTTTCTTACCTCTTCTTGTTGCTGTTGCTGTTGCTGTAGGAGAAAAGCTTGTTCCGCTTCCTTTTGTCGTTGTATAAATTTCTCCAATTCTTCTTTCTGTCTCTGTCTAAAATTCTCCACTTGCGGTAATGAAGAAGGAGACGAAGGTTCCGGAACAAATTCTTGCGAGGTAAGAAAATCCACAAAATCCCAATGTACCTCTTCTGAAAGTAAGTCCGGGTTCCCTTGGGCGGTCTCCACTGCTGGTGCACACCAGTTAATCGTTTTCTGAGTTTCCGTCATGTTGAATCACTGTCGCATAGATTGACTGCACACAGGCGCTAGCGAATCTATATAGACCACGTGACGTCACAGACTGCTCTCTTCGGATTGGATACGGGCTGACTGAATTTTGTCACGCGTGTTTGGATTAGTCAATGAACTCAATCCGTTTCAATCCTTCCTCTCCCTATAAATAAGCGCAGTTCAGCGCAATCACTCACCTGTTCTCGGAGCCTCAAGATGTGGACCGACGTTCAATCTTCCACCCGTGTGTCAACAATGATGTTCAGGACGGACATACCCATGTATGTCCGGTCCAAGTGGACTGTTGTCGATAGGACATATACTAGTCTATGGATGAGAAGAGTTTACATAGAAAGACAAGGATGCCTCAAGAGGGTACTTGTGTATGGACCTGCCGTTAGAAGGAGTTTAAGAAGAAGATGTGACAGAAGCCGTCTATGTTAATTTTAACATAAAACCAAAGGCCCTTTTCAGGGCCACTCCTATTTCTCGAAAAGAGACTGACCTTCCATTGCCTACCCTTTTTTTTCTTTAAAAAATAGGGTCCCAACCCTATTCCATTTCCCCTTGAGGCTCAACAGGCCCAAACGTCTTTTTCTTCCAATGTTAAATTCCATTGAGGCTAAACTTGCCCAGGGTTTTTTTGCCCATGTTAAATTTCCATTGAGGCTAACCTTGCCCAGGAATTTAATGTTAAATTTCCATTGAGGCTAAACTTGCCCGGGGGGGGGGTCTGTAATGCTAATTCCCATTGAGGCTAAACTAACCCCTTATACTACTCACGTCTGCTCTTGATGGCCATTAATATACACGATACAGTGTTTAGACCTGCGAAGATTATCCACCAATAACGTATTCCGTCGCCCGCCGCCTCTTGGAGGTAAAACGTGTGCCACGTGAAGAGTCGCTTTGCCATCCGTTAAGTTAAGAAACGTCATTTGATTGTTGATTAGAATGAATTGAATTTTGTCAATAAGTCTGGAAGGTGATAATTATGTTGGTGTATTGACTTCTATTCAAACTGGAGACTTCAAATTGTCATGACTAATGATGTTACGGATCGGCGGTCTTAAACTAAGTAACAGAATAGAGTGAAAACCCACAAGTTATGTAAAACTGAAAGCATATTTCCCTAAAGTGTCAAGTGGAAAAGTAAAATTAACTTAAAGTATGATGAATACAATTCTAAACATCTATGTTATATAAAGTCCAAAAGTATCGAGTAATCCGAATGAGTTTCAAAGGTATTCCGAATGACGATCTATATTGTGCTGAGGGATCAACAGTTGATAGGAATCACTGTGATATAATCCCCAAATGTCTTTAAATGAATTCACACTAATTCCGTAACATAATAAATCCAATAGCCTTTAAATGAATTCACAGTAATTCCTTAACAGCAATTATCCCATTTAATCTGAATAGTTTTAGCACTAAAAAATTAAAAATGATTAAATTAAATAAATGAATTCCTCTCAACATCACTGAATAACTTCCAAGACTGATGATACTAATAGGAATGCCTAATTCTACTGTTATGTATATTTTATTTACTTGTATCTGATTTAATATATATTTATTTCAATTGAATCGTTTGTCAGTTTTAATTTTTTAGTTTTTATTACAGGCTATTGCTATTATAATGTAAATCTATTCTCTATAGATGATAATTTTTTAGAAAATAGTTCGACCTTGACTGTTAGTTTATAAACACCAGGTGTTGATCTAAATCCTGACCTTGTTTAAAAATTTGTAGTATCTACGTAAACAAGTTCTATTTTATTGTAACATTATTGGCTGTTGTCGAGGTGATGATGGGATTTCGGGTTTAAGATGTGAACAATTTTTTCTTCCTTTTTTCTTAGAGTAAAATGATTGGTTTTCGTCAGAGCCACAGTGGGTAGACGTGATCTTTAACAAGTACCTAGTTTCTATAAGCTTCTGTTTTGAAGAGTTATTCTCAATATAAGCTGGGCTGTTAAACTGGCAGTTGAATATTGTGCATTTTGGAGTTATTTCAAATCACTTGGATTCAAAAGGATTAATTCTGTTATTTTACTGGAAAATACATGTGCTCATGTGAGATTCTTAATCAAAGACAGTTCTCATAAAAAATGTATTCAGCTATCAAAAACCGGAGTGATAATTCTTGTTTCTACAAGGAAACTGTAGAATTCAGCTCAATTGATTTCACCATACGTCATCTTGGATTCTTCTTCGGGATTCGAACTTGAAAGCACTAGAACATTTTGTTATTAGGACTTCACAAATTTTATTCTTGGATTATTCTTGGATTAGTTTGGATTTGATTCTATAAAACCGTCAGTTCATATTTTTTCATTTTTAGAGAATTTTTCCAGGGAAATAAATTGTTGTATTTTTCAAAGCTTGTTGTTTTCACTCTTTCTTGTGTTATTGTTTATTCATATCTAAACAGGTGACATAAGACTACGTAATACGTGGAAGACTTGTTTTATTTTTGTTTTGTTTTTTTTTTTTTTGGTTTTGTTTATAATCAAAAGGAGGCATTAAGTGTGCATTTAATATTACGTCTATAATATTCAACTTTATCGCCAAAAGGAAACGAAACTACGTCTATTACGCCTTAATATTCAACTTTATCGCCAAAAGGAAACGAAACTACGTCTATTACGCCTTAATATTCAACTTTATCGCCAAAAAGAATAGAAACTACGTCTATTACGTCTTCAATATTCAACTTTATCGCAAAAAGGAATCGAAACTACGCCTTTGGTCGTCATAATGCAAAGAAGGAAACAACATAGAAAGTAAAAAGATTGTATCTGAGAACTTACCTGATTGATTGATTTTGAGCGGAATGTTGAAATCAATAACCATATATTCTTTTCTTTTCTTTTCTTTGTTTTCTTCAGATTCTGTCGTTATTCCTAAATGGTGTTATTTTGAAACATTATAGAATAAAGACAACAGGACATCGCGACATGCTTGATAATGCGTTCATTTATCCGTCCCAATGACGCACAAAGTGTAAACAAACCGGAACACACAGTTTGATGAAAGAGAGAACTCCTCCACATAGATCATGCAATATTCACAACTATACTAGCTAACGTGTGCGTACTGGCGTTATCTATTCGAATCATGTCACTAAAATAGTTTTAAAATGACTAAGCAGATACAAAGTTATAAATAACAGATTTGCTTTCCTGGTTAGTGTTTACTACCCTTTGTCAACTGACCCAGTAACGTTTCAGTTTAGTTTCAAGAAATGACTGATTATCGTTTTATTGATCATTCACATTAATTTATTATGAAACATTAAGTACCACTCTTGAACTAGATGCCTGATGACGTATTTCAAGTAGCCAGGCGAGGATATATCGCTATTTTCCAGTCATAGCCTCTATGTTTACAGCGATACCATTGTCAAGCGACAGGTGTGTTATAGCTAAAATAATAAATATATCGTGATATTTATTACTACTGTATACACTGTACATAACTGTACATAGTCTGATCCTCTCTCCCTTATTCCTTCTGTACACACACTATAATATTCACACACATGTGCATGTATGTATGTATGTATGTATGTATGTATGTATGTATGTGTGTGTGTGTGTGTGTGTGTGTGTGTGTGTGTGTGTGCATGCATGCATACATGTTTGTATGCATGTATGTATAGTAGTAATTATATACACCACTCTTGGGTCGATGGGACTTACCAATGAAAATGGCAGAGAACAGGAATCGAGGAACAATGTGACTGCTACTGGGGGGGGGGCAATGGAAATTTAATATGGTTGACGTCAAGGTAATGGACACTAATGGAAATAGGCAACAGTGTTACAAGTGGCTGACAATCGGGCAGTGAATTAGCAAATGTGTTCCAGACCGCGAGAAGAAAGTGACAACTAGGAAGAAATTCAAAAGGAGAGACAGAGTGAAAGGGCAAGAAATGAACTTTAATGATGTGTTGTGAAATTTCATTGTGATTTTCAAAAAAGGAATATACAAAAGAAAAGTAAGTGACTGTTTATCTAGATTTGTATAGTATTGATAAACACGCACAAACACACACACACACACACACATACACACCATTCCATCATGATGGGGTAATGGAAGTTTGGATACTGTGAATGAAACATTTGATAGTGTAGGTAATGAATATTATGTTTCTGCTATTACACGATATCCATTTCGTCTGATAGTAGGTAGGGGACACAACACAAGACATTTTGGATTGTGTGTATGTGAAATTGGATTTTAGAGGTAATATGATGTTTGATAGTTTACATGTAGTTTGTTTCAAAATACTTCCCAGGTTTTGTAGATTGTTGGTGTATGGAAACTACACAAGGCACTTTGAAGTGTGTGTGCGTGCGTGTGTGTGTGTGTGTGTGTGTGTGTGTGTGGATGGATGGATGGGTGGATGGATGGATGATGTAGATGGTGTGATGGATAATATGTTGTGAGATTTCATCGCCTTCTCTTAAACTCTTTTCTGACAATAGATGTTTTGTAAAGTGTGGGTGTTGGATGGTGTAGGTGGTGTGTGATTATATGTTTGTGAGATTTCTTCAAATTTTTAACTCTGGTGGATGGTATATAAGGTGTGTGATAGTATGTTTGTGAGATTTTATTTTCTTCTTCTAAACAATACCCTTATCGTCTGATAGTTGGTGTAGATTTTATAACTACGCAAGGGGTATTTGGATTGTGTGTATGGGTTGTTGGTATTATTTCATCATCTTCTTTTACACACTACCCCAACACTCTTGTTTTAGTAGGTGTGGGATTTAAGAGACTACACAAAGAGGTTTGGATTGTGTGTATGGGGTATTGAATTGAATGGATGGTGTGATGGATAGTATATTTGCAAGATTTCATCTCTTTCGTTCATACTCTAAGCTAACACCAAGGCATTTCGGATTGTGTGTATGGGATATTGGATTGTATACGTGGTGTGATGAATAATATTGTTGTAGTGTGATGGATAGTAGGTTTGTGACATTTGATTTTGTTTGAAAACTCTACGCTCACATATGGCCTTATGGATAGTTTGTGCATGGGATGTTAAATGGCATATAAGGTTTGTGAGAGTATTAATGTTGGTCTTCATCTTCATTTCTTACACTCTAAGCTAACACAATGTGTTTTGGATAGTTTGAGTATGGGGTGTTTGATGGTATAGTTCTTTTGTGATTGTATGTTTGTGAGATTTTATCTCCTGTTGTTACACTCTAAGCTAACAGATGGTCTTTTGGATAGTGTGTTTATTGGGTGTGGGATGTTATAGGTGGTATGTGATCGTATGATTTTGAGATTTCATCTCCTGCTCTTAAACACTAAGCTAACACAAGGTGTTTAGATAGTATGTATACGGGGTGTGGGATGCTATAGTTGGTGTGTAATTGTGTGTTTGTGAAATTTCATATACTGCTCTTACACTATAAGCTAACACAAGGTGTTTGGGATATTGTGTGTATCGGGCGTTTGAATGTTTTATAAGGTGTTTGTGAACATGTTTGTGAGACTCTGTGTGTGTGTCTAATTGGACGATTCAAGCTTAAAACCCATTTCCATTACCCTTCTTCTTTTACCCTATGAACCGTTTTTGAGGCCATAGAATCTCCAGCATATAAACTCAATGGCTCATATAACTTACTTAGACTAGCGCAAATCGAGGTCAACTCGAGCACTGTTACTACGTCACTGTCCAATTGAGGTCACTTTGTATTCACAGTAAATAATAAATTCCATCCAAATGAAATAATAGACACAACAATACAAATGATTCTGCTTCAAGATTTTACAGCAAAAATGAATCATTAATGAATAATGTCTAAACAACCAAGATGATATATAAAAAAGCAAAGACATAAAAATTGCCAGAATGTAAGACAAAAGTCCATTTCTAGAACAATCTTCACTAAAATCAGAATAACGAATGTGCTAGCATCATGCAGGCTAGACATTTTTATGGGAGAATTCCAATATCCTATTCTAACACAGAGAACTTGATTCTGGACAAGGTCAAGTTAAAATTACAATTAGACATTACACATCCCCTTATTAAAAGATATATTTAGACACCAAAATTTTCTTTTAGTTATTAGTCAAATATACGTGATTCAAAATTACTCAGTTTGAATTCTTAAGAATGGAATATACATGAATGAATATAGTACTTTTTTACACGTGAAAGTGCATTAGAGTATCTTTCCCTTGATGTGCCTGACGAAAATATTATATTCCTGCAATATCAAGTTTCATCTTGCCTATAAAATAAATGGATTGTGATCGCTAAATACAATAATCGGAGAAGACGTTGAACTAATATACGCTTCAAAGTGTTGCAAGCCAACATCAAAACTAAATAATCTGTCTTGATTGTAGAACAATTTCTTTGGTACTTATTTAAGGTTTCAGAAAAATAGCAAACTGGATGATCTACACCATTTGTGTCTTCTAGAAACTATATTTCACCATCCACAACATCGCTTGCATCAACATACATTTTAAATGAATATCTGAAATTTGGAGCTGAAAGAAATGGTGCACTCTTAAATATAGCCTTTAACTCTTATAATGCCTCCTGGAATTTTTCAGACCATGAAATTTCTTTTACTTACTTAACAAATTAGTCATGGTTAAAGCAATGATGGAAATACTGGAACAAAACTTCCTATAATTTCCAGCCACACTCACAAATCGCATCATTTGCGTTTTTCTAATAGGCACAAGGAATTCAGGGTTCGCATTCGCCTTATGTTCTGTAGTTTTGTCCGTGTCCCACGATATGTCCTAGAAATATTACACAAGTACGGCGAAACTCATCGCTGCTCAAATTAAAATTGTCAAATTTGCAGTTGTGTTTGTTTTTCTCTTTCCTTTTTCTCCAGTTTCAATTGTTGCTCCTCCTTCTCTTTCTGCAAATGACTTTGTCTTTCTTTTTCCTAAAGCTTAAGCTTTCTTAACTTGTATTTTAATTTCAATTCCATTACGTTTATGTTAGAGCTTTATACAGACATGCTAATCAAACCTAAAACACCTTTATCAAAAAACATTCTTTACTTCCAAATATTGAACCAAAATATTTGTTAGTTCTGCTTCGTTAAAGAAGCATTCGCCTCAGAGAGATCATATTGTTTTCCAAGCTTTCCTGCGTTGGTTTTAAATAAAGTTCTTCACGTTAGATGACATTGCGAAAGCTTGTTGGTTTCACTATTAATTTCTCGAACATGTGAGATAATACCTGGGACTTAGAACATTCCGAAACAAAGTGAATTTAAATTTCAGAAACAAAGTTTTCCGTAATATTTTAGAGAAATTCGTACCTCGTACACGAACTCCCAATTTTCTATTAAGAAGTCACTTTTGGGGTCTCTGGAATGTGCAGATAATTTTCAGCAGCTACTTTCTTGTCTGAATTCGACTCTTTTGGTCTTGCAGTGAAGTGGATGGTGTTAGTTCAGGCTCATTTATGGCATACACTTGTGCTAACACTTCAGTCAGCGTATATGATGACACCAAACTTCGTCGTAGTCGCTTGACTTAACCTGATTCAAAACGTTTATTTGATTAAAGTACCCTACATGTGGAGAGGTCTTATCACCCCTTCAGTGTCTGATCCTATTTCGAACACCACTGGAATTTAATTAGAACTTTATTCATTTGGACCGGAAAAAGAACGTTTTGAACTTTTAAAAAAAATTTAATTCGCAATACTGTGAGTTCTTTAGAAATTTCCAAATTGTATTTTAGGGAAATAAATTATGTGTTGGATTTTACCAAACTTGTTGAATTTTGCTCTTTTCCATTACTTATCTTAAGACCATAGAATACAAACAACTTGTAAATGAAGCAACACCTCATGACGAAACGTCTTCAAGACAAGTGATGTGCTGTGAGATAATGACTGAATTTCTTGTACCAGTAGAGTCCATTTGGCAAACGTGTGAATATTTCATTAAAAAAGACATTCCTTTAAATGAAGTGTTTAGCACATTCCGAACTGAGCGTGTGCATTTACCACTACTAAGTCAATGTTAAAGTGAAACGCAACCTCAGAATCATTTAACTATTTTTAAACTATTTTCACAGTAAAAGAAGTCAGATTCTTGGGCGGGGGGTGGAGGGGAGAACTATTATAGATACAAAACACTGCATGGATATAAAGCGTAAAATGCTGTGACTTTTGTCATCAGTGCTGCACCAAATCCCATGTAAGGAAATCAGTGACAGTGTTCAAGACTTAGTGGATTGTCAATCACAGTTAAAGGAACACGACGACACAATTCCGTTCAATTCTGTGTGTGTGTGTGTGTGTGTGTGCGCGCGCGTGCGTGCGTGCGTGTGTTTGACTACTTTTCTCGGATTTCGTTAACCAGCAGGTTCGCTCTAGACAATTTTAAACGGCGTATGCAGCAAAGACACGACAGCCAAAACTTCATATGTGAGGGAAAACTCATTGTGTTACGAATAACGATGAATATGAGTTACATACCTCCTTGTTAAGAAGACATTTTTTCGTATTTTATCAATGCTTTATATTTCCTTGGAAGTGTATAGTCAGATGCATATTTAATTAATAGCGTGTCCGTGATGGTAAATTGTTGCAAAAATCTTTACGTAGTCTTTGAGTTAAAGACCAGTCTTGTTTACAGTTAGACTTGTTTTTTCCGTTAATTCACATCTAGGGCGAGTGAAAACGTGCATAAATAGATATTTAGTCAACAAATAATTCATTCTTGTTCTATATCAGTCTATGAGAAATCCATTATCAGAGTTTACAGTGGTATTGTTGATGTCATATAGGATACGAGAGGAGTTATTTATTTAGAATATTCATTGTAATTACTACAGTGCTTATCGACTTTTGGACTAATCCATTAATTTAAATTTGTATGAATTATTCAAATACATTCCGCATAGCATCAGGACATTCAAAACTATCGGAATACATCCGGAACATTAATTATGTTTGGATTTGGAATAGGACATTTCGGATTATATAGAATTTAATTCACAAAATCTGTAAATGTATTTTAATTTTCACTTTTTATTGCAGAGAAATATATTTCTTCTTGATTTTTCTTAAATTATTGGTTTCACTTCTTTCTATTACATATTTTAAGAACTAAAGTCGTAACAATAGCCACTTTCACCAAAAGGTTTACGACTTGAAGGGTGTACGTGACTGGAAAAGTTTTGACTTCAATGCATAAATAAAAGAGGTGGACATTAATGACAGATATAAGAAAATCAACAACTTAGAACCAGCCAGAAAATGGCCAGAAGTGAAAATAACAATCCGAAATAGGAACAAATCCAAAATAGGAATGAATTTGATTGCTCAGTCCTCTCCTCATATACATCGTCAAGAGTCTATTACAACTATATCTCTCAGTATAACCTACGTGACAGGTCTTACTCCTCAATCTAATATTTCACAGTACCTCTTCAAAAGCCCTAACCCAACCAGCTGGAGTTTACTTACTTCTTCTCATAATCCACCTGACCCCACCAGCTGATGAAAAATTACCCCAAACTTGCCAACATGTTTCATTATTAGAAACTCGACATACTTGTATAGACCCTATACAATCTGCAGGCACTGTAATATCTTAAAATAGAATCTATACCCGTGAACAAAATGGGCTATGTAATATATTTTTTATAGATAATCACTACAATTTACAGTCATGAACAAAAATTACACGTAATATAGACACAGGCATGAGCTAAGAGTAAAAAAACAGTAATGATACGGAGCAAAAGATACCATTAGTACTCTATGGAGACTAAAGGTTATAGTTTTGATTCTACATTAAACGTTGCCAGCTATTTGCTTCATTTGATTTGGAAGATACTTTGTTTGGATAGCATTCTGTCATCTGGGCGACAATTTACAAGCATCCTCTGACATTCATAAGTCATTTGTGCTAAATCACTGAAGCGTCTATGAATTATATTAGTTTCGGTCAGACCTCAACTGTTGACCTGTATTTTGCATCACATAACTGGATATCTGTTTAGATACAAATTTAAATATTTTCAGAATTAGTATTGATAAATATACCATTCGTATAGATTCACGCCAGGAATTGCTTACCATGAATTCTTGGTAACTGTGTTTTGCTTCTTTCTATTCAGAATATTGGAATCCGATACCACAGAGGGTTCTGAATTTACTTTCTGGAATAAGAACATGTGCATAGATTTCATGTGTATAGAAGATTTTATGTGCATAGATTTCATGCGTATAGAAGATTTTATGTGCATAGATTTCATGTGTATAGAAGATTTTATGTGCATAGATTTCATGTGTATAGAAGATTTTATGTGTACAGATTTCATGTGTATAGAAGATTTTATGTGCATAGATTTCATGTGTATAGAAGATTTTATGTGCATAGATTTCATGTGTATAGAAGATTTTATGTGTATAGATTTCATGCCCCGTGACTTGATTTTCGTTTTTCCAATAGCCTGCAGCCGGTTTACGTTTCATCCTCACCTCGGGATTCCGTAATAACGCTGATTTTCATTACACAATTATTGCAAATATCCAATATAAGTAGTGAATGGGGATACTAGAGTCTCAATGGGAATTAGCATTAAAAACACCCCTGGGAACATATAGCCTCAATGGAAATTTAACATGGAGAAAAATCGTGGGAACATATAGCCTCAAGGGAATTTAACATGGAGAAAAATTGTGGGACGATATAGCCTCAAGAGGAATTGAACATGGGAATAGGGACTGTATAGCGTCAAAGGAATTTAAACAGGGTGGGACTGTATAGCGTCAAGGGAAATTGAACATGGGATTTTTTTTTAAAAAAAAAAAAAATTTTTAAAAAGGGGTAGGCAATTGAAAGTCATTCTCTTTTCGAGAAATGTGGGTGGCCCTGAAGAGGGCCTTTGGGTTTTTTCTTCTTCTAACTCCTTAACTTCTTCCACCATCCTCTTATTTTTTCCATCATTCCTTTCTTCTTCTTTTCTGTTTCCGGCATCCAGTCCGGGTGACCCATGGCTCGGAACTTCTCTTGGATTTTCATCCAGTTAGCGTTTAGTTTCTCTAGTTCTTCCTTTTTCTTTCTATTTTCTTCTTCTTTTCTTTCCTTTGACCACTTTTCTTTGATCTTCTTGACCTCTTCGGTCAGCACATTCCTCATTATTTCTTCCGCTTTCTTAAGCTTGTCTAAGCCCCACTTCACAAAAGACCAATCTGTCCATTCTACAATGTCTTCTAAAAAACACCTTACACTCGTTACATAAACTATGGCTTCTTTCAACTTGCCTACTTTCACATACGGTGGGTTAATTAAACCTCTGATTCTCTTCTCCTCATCCTCTATCATTTATTTTACAATATCGATGGCTAAGTGGAGGCTGGTTACTTGTCTTGAGACGAAGTCTTTTGTCACTGCATGCCTCCATTCCTGTTCAAGCCTTTCTGCTACATTCAATCCATCCACCATCCAATACCAACTTCCCATAAGGTTGGTATACAAAGCTGAAGCTGCTGGCATCTTCTTGTTTGCTTATTCCGGAGAATGGGCTCCAATGGCAAACACTGTTAGTTTTATAGTTAAAGCGCGGACGTGATGGAAAACATCCCCCTAAGACATAAAATTGATCTTACCTAGATCATGACCAAACAACGCGCGGACGTGAAGGAAAACATCCCCCTACTTTTCTCATTTCATATGATCTACTATCCACATACGTTAACCATCAATAAACTAACCCCAAATGTACTATTTACACACGCCAATCATTAAAATTAAATCCATAATCTACTATCCACACAATCGTACGTGAGCGGTTACAAAACCCAAACGATACTCTCCACATACACTAAGAAACAATTAACTAACCCATAATCTACTATTCACACAAACGTACGTGAGCGCTTACAAACACAAACACACAAAACAAATACACTCACACTATAAAAAAAGAGTCAGTGTTTACATTCACACTACTCTACCTTCACACATTGGCAAATTGATGGTTATTTCTTTTCTAGAGTTATTGGGGTAGCCCTGAAAAGGGCTGTTTTTTTTAACTTCATGGACACCTGGTCAATGGTGGCACCTTCCAGGCCTGGCGCCACATACACATCTTGTTCCCCAGTTGCTTTTTACTTTCTTTGGGGAGAGAGCAGAGGCAGGATAAATAGCTTCAGAATCCCAATTTTCTGTCTCTGGGATTCTGAAATTTCTTCTTCTTCTCTCTTTTTCCTCCTCTTCTTTGTTTCTTCTCTCCTCCTCTTCTTTGTATCTTCTCTCCGCCTCTTCTTTGTATCTTCTCTCCTCCTCTTCTTTGTGTCTTCTCTCCTCCTCTCTTATCCTTCCCTCTTCTACAATGGCCTCCGCGGCCAGTTCGTTCAACAGGCGCCTGGCATATTCCAGATGCACATGAAGTTCCAACAGTTTCGCTAGTCTGGTGTTCATTCTCATGTTGATCAATCAACAAGGGTAGCTGGACTGCCGAACAAGTTTCAATTTATACTAAAAGTGCGGACGTGAAGGAAAACATCCCCCTAAAAACATAAAATTGATCTTCCCTAGATCATGACCAAACAACGCGCGGACCTAAAAGAAACACTCACTCACTTTTTTATACTACGCATCACTATTCTAAAATTTTTTTTCATTAATCACTTCAATATACTATCCACATACGCAAAGTAATCTAACCTTAAATCTACTCTCCCCACACCTCAAACACCAAAAAAAGACATGATCTTAATCTGCTATCCATACCAACGTACGTGAGCACTTGCAAACACACAATCCTATACACAAACACATACCCTCACACTATAAAAAAGAGTTAGTGTTTATATTCACACTACTCTACCTACACACATTGGCAAATTGATGGTTATTTCTTTTCTAGAGTATTGGGGTAGCCCTGAAAAGGGCTGTTTTTTTTTTGTTTGCTATGGCAATCTTTTACTTTCTAAGAATGCGATGTCCTCTGAGGATGGACTTTCTGGCGATAGGTCTGCTTCTTCGGAAAGAGAAGAAGAACTCTTTGGTGTCGATACGACAATCGA
Organism: Sinohyriopsis cumingii; assembly: GCA_028554795.2. Lineage (NCBI taxonomy): Eukaryota > Metazoa > Mollusca > Bivalvia > Unionida > Unionidae > Sinohyriopsis > Sinohyriopsis cumingii. The sequence continues at coordinate 10,220,396 of CM068829.1, read as the reverse complement.
CAAAGCCTCTGTCAGGTCCAGGTTGCTGTTGTTGTTGTTGTTGTTGCTGCTCCTGTCTCTGAAGTCTGTACTTCTCTGTCCATTCGTCTTTCTCCCTGTTCATTTCTTCTCTGAAGAGCTCTTCTATCAGGTCTTCAGTGACTTTTAACATTCTCACATTCTCTGTCTCTTCTGGTTTGGGTATCAGACTGTGTCTGACCCTATGCAAATTTACGTAGGCTTCGTTTAGCTTAGCTAGTTTGGAGCACATCTTCGTAGGAGGATGAGTCGACAATGGATGGTTAGACTGGAAACAACCCCGGTTCTTAAAGTCAAAGCGCGGACGTGAAGGAAAACATCCCTCCACGGTTTTCGAGCCGCAACGTTCAATAAGTGTCATGAGAGGGATAGTAAGAAGTCAAAGAGCATGAGTCAAACATTCTTATAGCCAAACAAAAGACAAAGGCATTTTTTTCAAAACACAACATTTTTTATTGAAAAATCACTTAACACTAAACAACAACTCTAACATTTCTTAACAATAATCCAACCCTATAACATCAAACATTTTTTTCAAATCACAGAAATTTTTTCAACTTTAAACAGGGCTGACAACGTTGTGAATGAAATTGTGATTTCCACTGTTGGAAGTCATTAGGCCATTGATGGACACTACGTTTCCTAGCTTGAGACAAAAGATAAGGATAACGGTCACAGAACCATCGATCTACTTTCACATCATTTCTAGAAGAAGAACGAGGATCAAAATGAGTCACTAAATGTTCTAAGGAATAGCCCAGGCTGCGATGATGCAGAAAATACACGCAATATTGTCCACACACCAAGGAATCTGTGCCTTGTAATTTCACATTATTGAATCGGGTGGTTTGAGCATTTCTTCTCATAAAGTCAATGATATCGTCTTCCAAAGGGGGCAATCCGTACGAATCAAAGTATTCCACACATCCTTCTTGAGGAAAGTAAACGGCTACCCAGTGGGTTCCTGGGAGATGACTGTCGTCCGTGTTGATCACGTAAGCTTGATGGTCTTGAGGTTTGCGATGAGGGAGTTCATCTTTAGCACAGACGACAGGATTCCAAGAAGCCATATACGAACTGTGGTTCAAAAGGTAATAAAGTTCCCAGGTATCCATTTGTGTGGTTTTTTTCTTTACAGGTAATAATAAGTCGTCAATTCGATCCTGACTTCTTGCTTGAAAATGTCTGACAAATAACAGTTTCTTCGTTTCGTCTCCTCACTTTGATTCAGGAGAGCTTCGATACGATCGATCTCTTGAGTGGTTAATGGTGGACAAGAATGCTCACGCAAGTCTTTATACCACTGATGCAACACGATTTCGTCCGAGATGAGACTCCAAGCTTCGTCCAGATACTCGTCCAATTTTTCTTCTTGACTCAACATCAGGCATTTATCGTGTAGAATTTGACTGGGATGATCGTTTTGACATCCATAGCACTCTTTTTTGATCAATTCCGTCATTTTTTCAACCAAGTGTTTGGCAAAACAGGAGACTAAATGGGCTTCTTGTTCTGGCCATCTTGACTTCATCATAATATCTTCTTCGTCTTTGTCTTGGGATTTTTCTTCCACAGTTTCCTCACATTTCATTTCCAAAGTTTCTCCACTAGGTAAAGAGGGATAACAGTCTTCGATGCCTTCTAATAGTCTAGAATGACTTCTCTCAAACTGTTGATTTCTATGGTATTATCGAATTCGGCATACAGGATATCGTTCACCGTCTCTGATAGATTTCTAGTAAACTGAAGTTCCACACGAATCTGGCCGGATTTTATAGGGTGGAAATGTCCCTCGTCGCTGCCTTGGTCAGGAGTGAAATCGAAAGCCCACAAAGCGTAGCCTCCTTCATAATCCTCGTACGTAATGCCGTGACTGGTGTTGGTTCCTAACTGGCCGGTGGCTTCGTACAGGGACATGTACGACCTCAAGTAATTCTTCGTGTCACCAAACTTAGGCTCAAACGGTCGGGTACACAGTGTCTTGCCATCGCGACTGACTTCGATCTTGGACACGTCAAAGTGTTTAAAGTTGAAAGGATTTTTATCGAAGGCTCCGTTGAAGGCTGCATTATCGACGTTACCAAGGATTAATCGTTTAGGTAACTGTCCTTGAAACAGATCTTCTTGGATCATGGATCTCTGTCCAGCAGAAATGGTGAAGGTTTTCACTTCCACGCGACGTATTGGATACTAGGCGGTCGTCCTGCTAAACGTCTGACTGACGTCGTTTCCCACTTTAGGCAACACTTCCACACGACGCACGTAAAGTCGGGCTTCTTGAATGACAGTTGTGTATTCATCGGTATGGGCCATTAAATGGAAAGCGGCACTGCTACGATTCAGTCTCAGACGGATATCCACCCCGTTCAGCAAATACTTTTCTTGTAACCACATGTCCAAATGCAAACGATCCATCAGTTCTAAACTCCGACTTAGTGCAATTTTCTTTCTTCGTTCTATAAATCCCGATAAATTTTGAGCATCCCCATCAATTGTAGCGCTGTTGAACTTTACACCTAATGCGTCAGGCTTCCATACCACGCAAGCATCCAGATGAGTGTTCTTGGCTTCTTTTCCGTACGTCAAGAGATTTTCCAGGTACGCTCGGTAAGGGTAAGTATCCATGCTGCTGCTGACCAGTTTGTTATTCAAATACAAGTCCACTCCACTGAACAAGGAATGCATGAAATTGTTGACGGGAGCTACTCTGGACGTATTAATGAGAGGGCCACCGTCCGCTTCGGTTACTTTCACTTTCAAGTACAAGTAACTGCTATTCAGATCGATGTAATCTTCGGGCTGTCCTTTGATTTCAAACTCGATGGGAGCTGAATCGGTCAATCAGGAGACGGGGTGAAATTCCACCCATTGGGATTCTTGCATCGTCATCATGGTGGGGGGCATGGCAAACAGATCCAGTTCCGACTTGGAACAAGCGCAAGACTCTCGGTGCATCATTTTTTGTCTCTTTCTCAATAATCGAAAACGTCTAAGTCTCGAACGGTTCTTCTTTTCTTGGCCTTTCTAGCTTGAAGTCTGGTGAAAGGGTATTTACTTCGTTGTCTCTATCTGCCTTGTCCTTGCTGAATGCATGACTCGGTAGCGTGCAGGGCATTTATAGGTGTGTCTCGTCGGCCCAAAAGGTCTTTACCCGTTTGCAGCAAGACATTTTTGCCTGCCCTCATGAAGGCTTCTTTAGGGTTTTGTTTGTCGATGATGACATTTTGGAGAAATTATTTGCCTTGCGTCAGTGCCGCGTCTTTCAAGGCGTGCAATCCGCGTGTCACCATCGGTTTCAACACCGGGGCCACCGAACGAAAGGCCGATTTTAACATATCTCCTGAACCGTGTCCTCGCTGTCGAGCAACCCCTCGGTACACTGGATACATGACTTACGAGTCGTGAGAGAACCGTTTTCGAAAATGGAGTTTCACCGTGACTTTTCCTTTGGTCAATGGAATATTTTGTCCCAAATCTCCTTTTATAGCAATGTTGACTGTGTCCAAATACGACTTGCTGACAGGCAAATAGTGAGGATGGACAAATTCGCGGTGAACATGGTAAGTGTTTCCACCTTCCTCGTCAGCGTTCGTGGCAGAATCCACTTTGAAATGAATGACATGCAGTAACGGCACGGAGGTGTGTCCCACCACGTTGTACTCCACTACATCGGAGTACACGAACATCAAATTCAGTCCTTGGTTCAGTTCTACCGGGGTACGAAATAACTTGCTAAAAGACTCGTTGTAGTAAATGACTGGTAATTCGTTTTTCTTGATCATGGTCTTTCTGATGTCTATGTCTCCGCCCAACATGAAAAACAATTCAGGACAAAATAAGGAAGACAGAATTTTACCCCCCTCAGGAAATTTCATCAGAAAGCGACGAGCTGTTTTGTGGTATTCCAGGGTGACACTTTTTTTGACACTGTCCAAAGCTTTCAGAAACACGACATTAAACCTGGAGCTTATGGTGCTGACCAAACGTTGACCACTAAAATAATAGCCTGGGGGAATGAACAAGTTGTAGGTCCACTTTTGAGTTTTGTCATTATAGGTTTTATTGTCATATTTGACATTCTTATCCAAGTGCTGTTGCATTTGCTCGTCATGAACTTCCACCGTAAAAAAAATTTGATTGGGAAGGACATTGTGGACTTGGGTCGGGTGAATGATTTCCACTAAAGCCACTTCCCAATGGGCTTCGTAATCTAAGGGGATGGCTTGAGGTAATTTGGCCGTGTAACAGCACAACGTGTTGTGGGGAAACACCTCCATGGAACTGTCACTGGGTAAGGTTAAGTAAAATAGGTTTTCGTGACTCATAATTCCAGAGTTCTGTGGCTGTCCGAGGGGTTACTGGACGTCAAAGGCGTGTCTCCGCTCAAAATGGGGTTGTTATTGTGGTTGGAGTTGTGACTGACACTGGCACTGGACACAAGGTTCCCGTAGTTCCCGTTCGAGGTGAATTTCAGGGAGGGATTGGGAAGCAGGTAACCGATGCAACTGCTCAATAAAATGGTCCACAATTGTTTGTCTCCTTGTTGCAAACTCAAATTGGCAATGGCTGCTCCGATGACACAATACACCACGAAGATTTGGCAGAAAAAGACGATTTGCGTTTTAGGCACACGTTCTCCACACCACACCCACAAGGGTTGTTTTTGTAAATCTTGCACAGAAGAACTAGGTGAAGGAGGAGTGGTCGACGTAGCTGCGTCTGTGTGAAAGGGCATGATGGTCACTTCTTTTTATAGTCGATGACTTGCGAAGCGTCGATCCAAGAATCAAAACTGGGTGGATATCCTTTCCAACGTACTTTGACTTCTCTGACACGTCGTTTGCCCACTTTACGGGTTCTGCGTTCGAGAATGCTTTCAATGTCGTACACGTCGTCTTCTTTTTTGGTGACACGTTGTAACTCGGGCAAATAAAACGTTCCTTTGAGCACTTCTCCGGTCATGTCTTCCAATTTATAGACGGCAGGATGACGGCCATGCACTCGTCCAGTGACGCGAAACAGTTCGGTCGTCCAGTTAGGTAAGTAACCTTTGTCGAAAGTGCGTTTGGTTTTGCCAATGCACACCCAATCTCCTACGGCCAACTCTCTACTTTTCTTGGGGACAGCCCTCGTCGGGGACGTACCAAACAGGCGCTCAAACACCAGCACTTCGTTGTCGGGAGTCACTTCTTGCGGGGCACGTTCGACGCTTCGATGGTAAGATTGGTTGTACGCTTGCACCAGGTGCGGTAAGATTTCGATGTACTTCAGAGTGTGGTGATGCGTAAAATATTTCCACATGCGTTCTTTCAAAGTGCGTTGAAAACGTTCCACGATGCTGGCTTTGGTTTCGGGATTCTCGGTGGTAAAAAAAATGAATGTCACGTTTCTTTAATTCTTTTTGGAAAGCTTGGTTCAGAAATTCGGTGCCTTTGTCCGTTTGCCATCGAAGAGGGTGACGACCGCTTTGTTTCAACACCCGTTGCAGGGCTCGCACTAACTCTCTGCTCGATTTGGAAGTCAAGGGCACGACCCAGGCAAATTTGGAAAAGACGTCGATGACACAAAAGAAATATTTGTAGCCACGATTGTAGCTGGCCAAATGAGAGACATCGGCTAAATCGGCTTGCCATTGATGATTGATGCCTTCCACTCGGGTGCGACTTCTGGCAAACTTGCGTCGAATAGGTTTGTGTAAAGTGTAGGTAGCTTGTTCTTGTAACCATCGTTGCACTTGAGGTAAACGGAGACTTTTCAGTCGCGTTTTGGCAGCACGATACAATTTTTGAACTCCTGCGTAACCTGCAGGATGGGAGGGATCGTAGTAAATGCTGGCTAAGACTTTTTCCATTTTTTTGTGTTTGTTGGTGTGTTAATAAGTCACCCACTCTTCGGTGATGCTACTTTGGGTGGGTCGAAAGGGTGGTTTAGAAACGGATTTACGTGTCCGATGGGCCACGGGAGTAGGAGTCGAAGGTAGTGGTGGTGGAGGTGGTAATGCAATGGCTTTGGTTTTCTTTTCTTTTTTCACTTCTGGTTTCCCTTCTTTCTTTTTCACTTCTGTCGAAGGAGGAGTGGGTATCATCTTTTTAACCCAAGCTTTCATTTCTTCTCGTTGGGGTGTGGGGGACGGGGTCAACAAGGATGCTGCAATCTTACTCGAAATGGGAGCTGCTGACGGTGTTTGAAACACTTCTCGCATCTCTTCTTCCTCAGGCCTTCGTGGGGTAGCATCTCTGGTGACCCCTGGGGATGGTAGTATTGGTGGTGGTGGTGGTTATGATGATGGTGCTGGACTTTTCATCAAGGTCTTAAAATCTTTCAGAGTGGGTAGAGCTGTTTCGTCTAAAGCTTTATGGTGAAAGAGTTGCAGTCGTTGCAAGAGTTGACCGTACTTTGCGATTTTTCTGTTTCGGACAAATCTTGGCGATCCATCAAGGACTGCAATTCGTGTTGTAACTGGGACATTTCGCTCAAATTGGGATTGGGAGGTAAATGCGGGGTGCGTTGTTCTTGCCACCGATGGTATTCCATCCATCGTTTGTAAGTCACTAAAGCTAGTTTTCGTCCTTCCATGGGGTTGTCAGGGGTCGATTCTGAGATCTTGGGACTTCCGAGGGCCTTTTTATCTTGCTCCCACCAGTCCTCCCAACATGGTTCCCAAGACTCCTTTCAGTATGGGGCCTAACAAGAGGGGTAAAATGCCTCCACGTTGAACCAACATCTTCCTCTTTTGACGAATGGGAATTTTCTTTTGAACCATTTGGCGAAGAACGTGACGATGCTTGCTTAAGCATTGTTTCTGGTGTTTGGACAAAGGGATCGTGCCTTTCAAGACGTTCAAACAGCATTCGCACACGGTATCGATGACCTCTTTGGAGGCCGATTGAATGAGTTTTTTTCGTAGAGGTGGAGAAGCTTTGGACAGGACAGATAACATGTCCCCATGTTTGAGTAAACGGGGTGGTAGTCCTTTCCTTTTCTTTCCTTGCAGTTTTCTGGAGGGTGACATCTTTGAGTCTTCAGGAGCACCAAAAAAAACACTGACACCCTACTTGGTCACACACATCTTTTTTATACTGGAACGCGTCGCCACTGATTGTCTTTACGTCGTATAAATTTGAGGACAGGCATGACACGTCGTGCAGGGGTACGTAACGGACTAAATCGAGCCAGTTCTTGCTTGTACAAATCCAGTAAACTTTGTAACATGCCCGATCTTTCTTGAACTTTGATTTTGGGAGAAGGTACTTTGTGAGCAGCAGCCACTGCCACTAAATTGGAGGGTCCTGACACTGGGGAAGTTCTTTTTGGGGTCATCAACGGAGAAGTTCTTGGTGTGATCAACGTCTCCAAGTACTCTTCAGTTGTTGGTGTCATCAACGGAGAAGTGGATGGACGTGAGGCTGCCGGAGACGCGGTCCCCGCTGTGGCAGGTCGTGGTTTGCGAGTGTAAAGTTGCGTCCTGGCCGAAGTGCCTCTCTTGCGACTAGTTTTCTTCTGTGGACTTTTCTTTTTCTGGGGACTTTTTCTCTGTTTCTTTTTCTGTGGGCTTCTTTTCTTTTTCCGGGGTGACGTCTGGTAAGAGGAGGGTCCCGCCACTGGAGAAGTTCTCCTTGGGGACCTGGTCTTTTTCTTCTTCTTGTTGGAGCTTCGTTTGACTTTTTTCTTGGGGAGAAGTTTGGGGGCATTAGGATCCCATCTTAAGAGAAAGCGAATGATGACCCCTCCTAGAGTACCGCTCCCTCCAGGTTTCAAAATGATTTGTTTTTTGGTTTGAGTGTCGATGCGGAGATCGGCCAGTTGGACCAAAGCGACTTTGTTTCGATCAAAAAAGCGTTTGGTTTGATGAGGAATCTGAATGATTCCTTGGAGTAATTGACGTGCCGTCACCGTGAACCATCGTAAAACTTCTTTGAGACTAGCTTCTAAGACACGAGCTCGTATTTGTGGATTTTTTTCTCGACTGATGCCATACAAGGCACGAATCAATTTGACGGGAAGATGCGACTGAAGGGACGTCATGTTCAAAATGTGTGAGACAGACGAAAAGGGTCTGAGGTTTTTATAGATTTTTTTATGTGGAGTGAAATTAAGTCTAGGACGGAGACGTGTACAGGACAGGCCCTCCGTCTTGGCACCAGTGGTGAAACAAGTGGGTACGAAATCGCAAATCCTCGGGGGTCGTAGGTTTCAAATCGACGAGTAAATAGGCGTGTGGCGTTTGAGTGACATCGTCGTACGCCTGAGTCAGCCAATGTGTCCCTAACTGTTTTGCTAAGACTTGCACTTGCGATTTATCTCGAGGGCTTTTAAACAAGACCACGTAATGCGCATTGAGACTGATGGTGCGATGGGCTTTACTTTGTTGAAACAAATTTTGGGTGATGTAAACGACACTGGCATTACGGTGATGCCCTTTGCGCGTGAACCACAGTTTAATTTCTTCTTCGTCTTCTCCTAACATGTCGTCGAAAATGACCAAATGGGTTTGACGGGAGTCAGAGACGATGCCGTCGTCTTCTTTAGGAATGCCTTCCACAAACACGATGGAATCGCCTTGACTTTCTCGCAAGAGGCTGTACGCCGATTGCCACTCTTTGTAACACCACACGATCCGTTGAGGGGGTCGATCGATCAAATGTTTATGTTCGATCAAACGTTTGACGAATTCGGTTTTGCCTGAACAGCTAGGTCCAGCAATGAGTATGTTAAAGGGATGGCGAAGATACAAAGCCTCCCAACTGGCACGATCTAAGTGTTCGTCGATGACTTTGACAGTAGAGGAAGATGGAGCAGAGACAGCCGAGGTAGCCATAGTGTGAGAAATGTCACTTATGACACGAAAACAAACAAGACGAGAGTTTATATACTTTTTTCAGAACACGTTTATTGAATGTTTCAAATATGAACAACACGAAAGACAAAAATACATAAAAGCCAAATAATGTACAGGAATAAAAAACATATCAAAATGATCAAAGTGTAATATAAACAAGTGTCTGTACAACATGTTTTGGGTAACCAAGATGTCCTAGGGACAGTGTGTAATGTTCTTACAGTCTCTACATGAGGCATTGTCACACAAGTGTCCTCCCGGAATGACCTTTCAGGAATGACCATGACAGTCCTGTCCTGAAGCGAGTGGTTTTATCGGTGACGGGTTCTTCTGGCACTGTCAATAACACAGGTTGTTGAAAAGTAACTTTTTTCCTTGAACAACTCTTGTGCATACTGAGCCACTTCTTGGGTCCAAGCCTCAAAACCCCCCTTTTTCCAGTCACGAACATCTGTCCAATGGGGGTGTAAGTCACAAGCGACACACACATCGTCATACACGTCTTCGGTAGCTAAAAGTTGACGAATCTTTTTTTCCTGTTGAGGTCGAGAAGTATCCAGATGAAAACGCAAGGCTTTGAGCAAAAGGAGTTTTTCGTGACCATTTAAGGCCATGGGGGTATGGTAAGTACTGATCGTAAAGAGTCCACAAGGAATCGGCTGGTAAACGAAATCCCAGAAAACAAGTCACTAAGACACACACCACTTGTCGACCCAAATTGAATGGATACAGTTCTTGTAATAATCGATGGTAATGATCCACGGTTTGAACATGGTCATTGAGTTCCTTCCACGGAATCTGTTCAATCACTTGTGACATAAGCCGTGGCATGGATTCCTGTTTTTATGCTCTCTTTTTTTCGGAAGCAATACACGTACATTCTACCCAGACATTTTCGTTCTCCAGTAGGAAATCTAGAATACTGTAACCTACAGTTCAAACTTTGATTAGAAGTTTTCTCTTCTACTAAGCAGATTTCACGTAACATATGTTGGTAGTCCTTTAACTCGTTTTCCTCAATGCGTTGCTCTAGGTGAATCTCGAAGTAACCAAAATGATGAACATTTCGTTCATTCACTAACTCACTAACAAGGTCTGACCACTGAAACAATTTCTGACGAATCAGTTCTCTTATACCATTCAGGTACCAGTGGTTTAAGATCTGGTGAAGTAACGGATGCAATTGTTCTTTACGTTTGACTTTATTTTCACCAGCTCTCGGTAAATCCTTTCTCTCAACTCCTCAGGCAAGCCCAAAATGTTCTCTTGTAAAGTATCCATAAGTATATACACTGTTTTTGGAATCCTTGGGTGGTGGCCAATAGCCTCGATTACCTTTGTGCCTGATGCAATATCCACTCATAATCAGTCTTCTTATACTTTGGAACGGAGCATAATTTAAAAACGGTTGAATAACTTTGCGTTTGCGTTTCACTTGTATTTTGATCAGTTCTCGTTAAATGCGTTCTCTCAACTCCACAGGCAAGGCACGAATGTTCTCTAGCAAAGTATCCATGAATAGGTCAGTCCGTACAATTCACAATCTTCTCCTAGAGCAAAAGTAATCCACATAGTGGGTAATTTCTGGCCACTGCCATGCAGGATAACGTCCAAGAATGTCACTGAACTCTTTTGATGTAAACGGTCAAGAGTAATACAATAGGACGAATGCACACTTGACCCAAAGAAATCTAACACACTGGTTGACTTTTTTCACTTTCCTCTTGTGAATTTTTCGGCACAAAAGATCTACAGTCACCCATGGAGATTTCACTCTGGCAAGTCCCTGCCAAACTTCCTTTTAAATCTTCTCTTGCAGTTCTTTAGGTAATGACTCGATATCGTTTTTGAAATGAAGTTTAAATACTGGTCTCGGTGATGTCCAACGTTTGACTCCTAGCCAATCTGGTTTCTTCTTCGTCAACGACATGGTAAGTTACTTTAATGTCTCGGTCCCACTAAGGGTAAGTAATGACAATTCGGTGACCATCGAGCATGTTCTACGTAGGCCGAATCTTGCTGTTCCCAGTGGTGAAGTGACACACCGCAACTGAAGCACTTGACTTTATCTCCTTCGCCCAAGTAGAAAAATCCGGCTCTGGCTAATTCTTCGGGGGTCGGGCCTCCCAGATACTTAGGCCATTTTCCTTTGAACGATTGAAGACGATTTTCAAAGTCGCAGTATTCCGACAAACGCACAGGAAACGAATATTAGTCTTTCACAGGTTCGTTTCGATGAGGGTTGGGTGACATGAACAGGAGTTTGCTCAGAGCTGAATGACATCCGTAGGGGGGTAGACGTGTAGGTGAGCATTCCCCTTTAAAACGAAACCCAGTAAAATGTCCAAGAGCACGAGCGGCATCACTTTCGCATCCCTCAGGTTTGACACGCACAGCATCACTTTCCATGATAGGGGTAGTGACACTAAAGTTCCCATGATGCTTTACGGCATCGGTAAGGTCACAACGTACAGCATCGTACCCATCGCAAGGCTCACAATCGCATTCCACTTCCGAAGCCCCACACTTGAATTGTGCCTTTCTAAACAACTTGTTTTGTGTTTCTCTGAAAGTATTCATCTTGTTCGCTCGGTCTTGGTAGTCACAATGAACTATCGATCTTGCCTAGGGTTCTTTTTTATATACAGACCAATACCGATGTGTCCATACGGTAAGGTGAAATGATTGGGAAGTCGAACTCTCTTCTGGTACACGATTTGATAGACTTTTTCCAAGGGCCGACTGACGATGTGGTGAGTGGGTAAACGTACAATCTTTTTCGGTTGATAGGTGGTCACTTTAAAATTTACATCCTCTCCCGATTGCAAGGCTTCTTTCAATACCCCAAAATTGACCACACGACTGGTACGATAATTCAGAGTCAGTCCTTTCACTTTGCACGTCGTGTGCACTTCTCCTTGTGGGTCCCGGTATTCGTAGCCGTAATTTTTGGGACCGCCACTGACGAAACTTAGAATCTTGTCGTCAGGATGCTCGTCTGTCCATGCTCCTAAACGGTCTCCTTCGATGTCAGGGTGCTGTCGACTCGGGTGATGGATGTAAATGCAACTGTCCGTGTCAAAGTAAAGGACACGTTCCCCTAACAGTTCTAAAGCTTCGTACAATTTTAAGCGAGCATGCGCTTCACGTATGCCGCAATGATGACATTTCCAAAGGAGTCGTCTTGTACAAAGTCCAGATCTTCTTCGTAATTGACCAAGATCAAATTCTCTCGAACGACGTCCACATGTTTCATGAATTTGGTTTTGTCGTGAATCATCTGAAAGTAGCGGGAAGGTTCTGTCAAATATTCCGTCTTGGGTAAACACGGTCGTTGTGCCATTTTACCCCACAAGCAATTTAACATCACTTTGGCAAACGATCGCCTGCCTTCGTTTTTCTCGATGTGGTCTAAAGTGATGCCTTCTTGTTCATAGTATTTCTCTTTGAATTGTATTTGGTCTTCGGGAGTGTGACACCAGGAAGGATAGCCGCTAGCTTCTTGCTTCATTTTCAAAAAGGCATCCACTTAGTCTGCGAAAATGCCTTTCTCACTGGGGTCACCCTTGTGGTATTCTTGTGTCTTGGGAAAGTGGCAAATTTCGTACACTTCTAACAGTTGGTATCCCATGTCCAGAGCTTTGAACAATTCTACGCTGACCCAGGTTCCCGACAAGGCACGTTCTTCCTGGGTGTGCTGACAAGGTTGGTCTTGGTTGCACGTTTCGGCACAAGTACTGCACAATGGAAACATCAGTTTGCCTTGGCAATGGTGAGGTAACACGGGATGGTACAAGTCAGTGGGAGGCAAAACTTTACACTTGATCAGACCTTCGTATTGTCGAATGTTTTTCAGGTCGATGTGTTCCGTTAACAATTGCGGGTGCCCTACAGGAAAGCGACAATATTTGCACACGTAGGGATACAGCGAACACACGTCCAAGTATTTGATTTCTTCTCCTTTCTCTTCGTCGGCTTGGTACAGCAAACAGGTGGCATTGGTCCTTCCTCCGTACAAACTATCCCTCGGGTTCAGCGGGTCCATGAACTGGTAACTTTCCACGAGGCGTTTAAACTCGGGATCGCTTTTCATACGGTGATCGTACTCGTGTTCCCACATTTCCACTACTTGGTATCCTTCCTGTTCCAACTTTTGGCGTCGCTGACAAGTGTCCTGGTACAAGTCTTCCATGGTTCGTTGTAAAAACTGATTTTTAGTGCCACGGTCAGGGTAACAGACGGGACATCCGTGAAATAAGCAACCGTTAAACTCGTACACGATCTTGGGGTTTTCTAAGTCCCAGCCATCGACCGAATACGTTCCGATGGTCTTTTCGCCCCCTCCGTTGCGGGCATGCTGAATCCACTTGTCTTCCTTGTCGCACAAGTAATGTAACAAGCGTAGGGCTTTGACCGGGTATTGAAGTTTGACAAAGTTGGTCGTTGAGGGCTGATGACAGCCACGGTGTTTTCAGGCATGAATCGTTGTCGATACACTAAGGAACACGCTTTGGCAATGGTGCAAGCTTCTTTCAAAGGATCGACCCCTCCGTGTTCAATGAACAGTTCTCGAAATTTTCCACAGCAACGCCGTAAAATGTCCACGTCGGAAAGACAATACTTTAGCATTTCTTCCTGAAAGTCGAAAGGGTCCGAGGCGTGAGCCTGGTACCAAGCGTAGAAAGCTTCTCGTTGTTCGGTACGCATGTTGTCGGGGTCGTAATAGTGAGCCTCAGGTAAATGGGGTAGAACGGCGTGTTGATTGGCTTCCGTATTGAAAAGGTGTGGAAAGTACCCTTTAGCCATTTCTGTCATTCCAAACGTTTTAGGCATTCAACTCAAAGGCATGGCCAAATAGCTCATCGAATCTTTAAACTGTACTTGTCCCACTTGCATGAAAATGATTTTGGCTCCGTTCAAAGTCACTTTAGGACGCTCGGTGCCTTGTTCCGTATAGTACCTCAAAAGAAACTGTCCATCGTATCCGGAGAAATTGTGAGCCATCATCGTGGCATGACGATGACAATCTCCGTAACGTTCGATGTCCTCTTGGCTCCACGTCTTGTCGATGGGGTCTAAAACGTCTTGTCGATTGGGCAAAATCGGCTAACGTGTTCGGTCCCCGAAAGATTTTTTCACGCCCTCCAGGAATCTTACTGCAGTGAGGGCAATGACTGAAGATAGGTTCTTGAATGCACTTTTCGCACGCCCGATGAGCCACTCAGAAATTAGGAATGTGAATACCGGCCTCTTGCATGCATTCGAAATCGAAAAAGATGAAATTGCCTTTCTTCCTTGTGACCGTCCTCTTTCTCTGGTGGAGGTTGGTATTTTTGCACGTAGCATTGGTGTTTCAAGTCCACGATGTGATGACAAATGTGACATTTTTTCCTGAACATACGTGTGCCTTGGTTCTATTGGTACGTAGGCCTTGTCTACACGTCGGGCACAATCTCAGCAGTTGACAAGCACATTTCTGCTGTGAACCTAGCGTCTTCAGATGTTGTTGCTAACAGGTAGGGCTGACAAACGTGCGCAGACAAGTTGAACAAGGCACTGGTCCTTCGCTCAGACAGGGTGGAGAGGCCAAACATCCTGAGCATTTCGATCCGCAATGTTTGTGTTGTTCTCGATTATTATAACCATGGTCACATTTCTCACAGTAATAACCGTATTCCAGGAATCCGGTGATACTGGTAATGGTATCGAAATGGTCATCATGATAATATACATGAATGTATTTTCCGTCCTTAAAGTCTTGGCTTCGAAACAACAGAGGTCCGCGCACTTCTTGAGGGTGCACTTTCAAGGTGTATCGTGGAGCTAGGGCATCTTGCAATTTTTGCATTTCAGGAATGCCACAGGGTGTGTCTTTGGATAGGTCAGGTTGTTGCAACAGGAGTTCTGCTTCGTTTCGTTGTTTGGCTCGGTCCGATTGTCGAATAGTTTTCCAGGCTCTTTTCCATTCTGTCGTGTCGTTCTTGGTGGCATAGGTTCGTCCTACCACGATGGCACGGGCTAAACACATCTGGTCTTGAGGGTTGTGAATTTGGACGAGGCTACGCTTAATGCTGCGAAGCTCGTTCACCAATAACATCTTTCTGCGTCCGGTCCCTTGAGGAGGAGAGACGTGGGTCATGTCCAATGTGGCTTTTCCATGGGTGATGTCAAACTGGTCATTAGATTGTTGCACGTGTTGAATCTTGTCCATGACTTTGGAAGCGGTCAATTCTGCAGGGGTGCTAAACTCGATCCAAACAGGGGATTTCAAACCGTCGTGTTGTATGGAAAGTCTCAAGCGATCGTCTTCTTTGGGTTGACATTGTCGCTTGAGTGCGGTGAGCAAAGAATCCCACACCCCAGTGATGAACACTTCTGATTTCTCTAAAGGCAATTCAGCCTTGAAATCTTTAAACTTCACTGTGTAGGTGTAAGCCGTGGTTCTAAATTTTCTAGAGGAGCGCTTTTCCGTCTCTCGAATGGAATAGTATTTTTCAGGGTTGACTAAGGGTGGCGAACTTGGTTTAGAGGGTTCGGATTCTGGTTCACTCATGTCCTCTTCAATGAATTTGTGCCAAGATTTCAGCTCTGGTACGAGGCGATAGATCACGTTTCTGCCTCTTACTTTCTTCTTCTTTCTTCTCGAATGAATAGGATCGTTTCATCTTGAGTGCAAAACGTCAAATGACTCAAGTTCAAACACCATTGACTACAACAGATACCTGTTATTATTGTCAAGAAAAAGGACATTGGTCTCCAGATTGCCCCAAAAAGAAACAACAGGAGTCAGAAGAAAAGAGGGATTCTTCAGAAGAAGAGAGGGATTCTTCAGAGGAAGACGAGGAAGAAAGAGAACAATTCTATTTAGTAGAGGCAAAGAAAAAAAAACAGGAGAAGAAAAGAAGAAGGGAAGAAAGTGAGGAGGAAGAAAAGGAAAAGACGGTGGAGAAATTTAAAAAACAGAGAGAGTAAACAAGGAGACAGAAAAAGTCAATGAATTTTTTAAAAATGTTCAGTTGTGAATTGTGAATTGGATTGTAACAATGGATAAAAGAATAGATTAATTATATAAGGTAAGTGTCTTTGAATTTTGATTTTAAAATAAGAACGTACACTCAGGCACTCATACACAGACACATACTATAAGGGTAAAACGGTTTTTTTGTTGATTTTTGAGTTATTGGCAAATTGAAAGGCTATTTCTTTTCGAGAAATGTTGGTGGCCCTGAAAAGGGCCTTTTTTTTTGGTGTAGGGGTGAGTTTAAGCAATCAACTTTAACTGCCTTAAGCCTTTGCCACGGCCAAGACCTACTTCTGGACTGTGTAATGTTGATGCTGATTGGATTGAAATCACTAAGGGTGGTACGGTAGGCTTAGTCACAGGGTTGACGTGTTTAGCACGGGAAGGTCGTATTCTCTTTGGTCGTAATAAAGAAGTCTGATACATTTGTTTCAGACTCCTTAACTCCGCTAAAATGTCCAACAGTACCGTGACCGTTTGATTTTCACCCTCTTGTTTCTTTGCTGCTGCTACTTCTTCTTGCTGTTGTTGCTGTTGTTTTTTTCTTACCTCTTCTTCTTGCTGCTGTAGGAGAAAAGCTTGTTCCGCTTCCTTTTGTCGTTGTTTAAATTTCTCCAATTCTTCTTTCTGTCTCTGTCTAAAATTCTCCACTTGCGGTAATGAAGAAGGTAACGAAGGTTCCGGAACAAAGTCTTGCCAGGTAAGAAAATCCACAAAATCCCAATTCACCTCGTCTGAAAGTAAGTCCGGGTTCCCTTGGGCAGTCTCCCCTGTTGGTGCACCCCAATGGATCGTTTTCTGAATTTCCGTCATGTTGAATCACTGTCACATATATTGACTGCACACGAGCGCTAGCGAATCTATATAGACCAACAGACGTCACAGACTACTCTCTTCTGATTGGATGCGGGCTGACTGAATTTTGTAACGCGTGTTCGGATTGGTGAATGAACTCAATCCGTTTCAATCCTACCTCTACCTATAAATAAGCGCAGTTCACTGCATTGATTCACCTGTTCTCGTCGCCTCAAGATGTGGACCACAGTTGAGTCATCCACCCTTGTGTCTTCCATGATGTTTAGGACGGATATGCTCATGTATGTCCGATCCAAGTGGACCGTTGTCTACAGGACAGACACCAGTCTGTGGATACGTAGGATCTACGTAGAAAGACAAGGATGCCTCAAAAGAGTGCTAATTTACGGGCCAACAGTGAGACGCAGCCTAAGAACAAGAAGAAGACCAATGCGGTGCCCTTTATGTTAATGGATACATTAACATAAACCCAAAGGCCCTTTTCAGGGCCACCCACATTTCTCGAAAAGTTTTGTCAATAACTCAAAAAAACCCCATCCATTTTACCCTTGTATTACATTTCTTTGTATGAGTGCGTGAGTGTAGCTTCTTATTTTAAAATCAAAACTCAAAGACACTTACCTTATATCATTAATTTATTCTTTTCTCCATTTTTTACAATTCAATTCACAATTCACAACAGAACACTTTAATTAAAAGTTCATTGACTTCTTCTTTCTCCTTGTTTAGTCTCTCTGTTTTTTAAATTTCTTCACCGTCACACTCTTTTCCTCTTCTTCCTCCTCGCTTTCTTCCCTTCTTCTTTTCTTCTCCTGTTTCTTTTTCATCACCTGTCTTCTTTCTTCCTCTGAAGAATCCCTCTCTTCTTCCGAAGAATCCCTCTCTTCTTCTGAAGAATTCCTCTTTTCTTCTGATTCCTCTTGTTTCTTTTTGGAGACCAATGTCCTTTTTCTTTGCAATAATAACAGGTATCTTGACTTTTGTCTTTTTTAGCCCCTGTTTTTGTTCTTTTTTGACGGTCTGGACACTCTGAAGACCAATGCCCTTTCTTCTGACAGATATAGCAAGTATCTTGACTTTTATCTCGAAAGGAAGGAGAGTAGTCCGTAGGCTGGTCTGAAGAGAATTTTCTAATGTCCCCTCGCAAAGCTCTGACGAAACGTTCGATTTGGTTAGTCTCTTCCATCGTTGTGCTCGGTTTGAGAGTGAAATGAATAGTGAAAGGACAAGACACACACTCTTTTATATACGCTGGTCTGCCATGACTATAAATTAGTCTATGGTGTTTAAACTTGAGTCATTTGACGTTTTCACTCAAGATGAAACGATCCTATTCATTCGAGAAGAAAGAAGAAGAAGAAGAAGAAGAAAGTAAGAGGCAGAAACGTGATCTATCGCCTCGTACCAGGGCTGAAATCTTGGCACAAATTCATGCCAGTGATTTTGAAGAGGACATGAGTGAACCAGAATTTGAAACCTCTAAACCAAGTTCACCACCCTTAGTCAATCCTGAAAAATACTATTCCATTCGAGAGATGGAAAAGCGCTCCTCTAGAAAATTTAGAACCACGGCTTACACCTACACGGTGAAGTTTAAAGATTTCAAGGCTGACGTACCATTGGAGAAAGCAAAAGGGTTTATCACCGAGATGTGGGATTCTTTGCTCACCGCTCTCAAGCGACAATGTCAACCCAAAGAAGACGATCGCTTGACACTATCCATAGATCACGACGGTTTGAAATCCCCTGTTTGGATCGAGTTTAGCAGACCCGCAGAACTAACCCCTTCCAAAGTCATGGACAAGATTCAACACGTACAACAATCTAATGACCAGTTTGACATCACCGATGGTAAAGCCACACTGAAAATGGCCCACGTCTCTCCTCCTCAAGGGACTGGACGCAAAAAGATGTTATTGGTGGACAACCTTCGCAACACGAAAACAAGTCTCGTCCGAATTAACAACCCTCAAGACCAGATGTGTTTAGCCCGTGCCATCGTGGTGGGACGAACCTATGCCAACAAGAACGACACGGTAGAATGGAAAAGAACCTGGTAGAACATTCGAAAATCGAACCGAACCAAACAATGAAACGAAGCAGAACTCCTGTTGCAACAAGCTGGCCTGTCTAAAGACACACCCTGTGGCATTCCTGAAATGCAAAAATTGCAAGATGTCCTAGCTCCACGATACACCTTGAAAGTGCACCCTCAAGAAGTGCGTGGGTCTCTGTTGTTTCGAGGCCAAGATTTTAAGGATGGAAAATACATTCATGTCTATTATCACGATAACCATTTCGATACCATTACCAGTATCACCGGATTCCTGGGATACAGATACTACTGTGAGAAATGTGACTATGGTTATAATAATCGAGAACAACACAAACATTGTGGATGGAAATGCTCAGGATGTTTGGCCTCTCCACCCTGTCTGAGCGAAGAATCAGTGCCTTGTTCAACTTGTCTGCGCACGTTTGTCAGCCCTACCTCTTACCAACAGCATTTGAAAACACAAGGTTCACAGAAGAAATGTGCTTGTCAACTTCTGAGATTGTGCCCTACGTGTGGACAAGGCATACTAACCAATAATGCCAAGGCACACGTATGTCGAGGAAAGAAAAAATGTCACAATTGTCACCACATCGTGGACTTGGAACACCAATGCTACGTGCAAAAATACCAACCCCCACCAGTGAAAGAGGACGGTCACAAGAAGAAAGGCAATTTCATCTTTTTCGATTTCGAATGCATGCAAGAGACCGGTATTCACATTCCTAATTTTTGCGTGGCTCATCGAGCGTGCGAGAAGTGTATTCAAGAACCTATCTTCAGTTATTGCCCTCACTGCAGCAAGATTCCTGGAGGGCGTGAAAAAATCTTTCGGGGACCGAACACATTAGCCGATTTTGCCAATGGCTTTTAGACCCCATCGACAAGACGTGGAGCCAAGAGGACATCGAGAGTTACGGAGATTGTCATCGTCATGCCACGGTGGTGACTCACAATTTCTCCGGATACGATGGACAGTTTCTTTTGAGGTACTATACGGAACAAGGCACCGAACGTCCTAAAGTGACTTTGAACGGAGCCAAAATCATTTTCATGCAAGTGGGACAAGTGCAGTTTAAAGATTCGATGAGCTATTTGGCCATGCCTTTGAGTCGAATGCCTAAAACGTTTGGAATGATAGAAATGGCTAAAGGGTACTTTCCAAACTTTTCAATACGGAAGCCAATCAACACGCCGTTCTACCCCATTTACCTGAGGCTCACTATTACGACCCCGACAACATGCGTACCGAACAACGAGAAGCTTTCTACGCTTGGTACCAGGCTCACGCCTCTGACCCCATCGACTTTCAGGAAGAAATGCTAAAGTATTGTCGTTCCGACGTGGACATTTTACGACGTTGCTGTGGAAAATTTCGAGGACTGTTCATGGAACACGGAGGGGTCGATCCTTTGAAAGAAGCTTGCACCATTGCCAAAGCGTGTTCCTTAGTGTATCGACAACGATTCATGCCTGAAAACACCGTGGCTGTCATCAGTCCTCAAACGACCAACTATGTCAAGCGTCAATACTCGGTCAAAGCCCTACGTTGGTTACATTACTTGTGCGACAAGGAAGACAAGTGGATTCAGCATGCTCGCAACGGAAGGGGTGAAAAGATCATCGGAACGTATTCGGTCGATGGCTGAGACTTAGAAAACCCCAAGATCGTGTACGAGTTTCACGGTTGCTTATTTCACGGATGTCCCGTCTGTTACCCTGAACACATCGACCTGAAAAACATTCGACAATACGAAGGCTTGATCAAGTGTAAAGGTTTGCCTCCCACGAACCTATACCATCCCGTCTTACCTCACCATTGTCAAGGCAAACTGATGTTTCCCTTGTGCCGTACTTGTGCCGAAACGTGCAACCAAGACCAACCTTGTCAGCACACCCAGGAAGAACGGGTTTTGACGGGAACCTGGGTCAGCGTAGAATTGTTCAAAGCTCTGGACATGGGATACCAACTGTTAGAAGTGTACGAAATTTGCCACTTTCCCAAGACACAAGAATACCACAAGGGTGATCCCAGTCAGAAAGGCATTTTCGCCGACTACGTGGATGCCTTTTTGAAACTGAAACAAGAAGCCAGCGGCTATCCTTCCTGGTGTCACACTCCCGAAGACCAAATACAATTCAAAGAGAAATACTACGAACAAGAAGGCATTTCTTTAGACCACATCGAGAAAAACGAAGGCAGGCGATCGTTTGCCAAAGTGATGTTAAATTGCTTGTGGGGTAAAATGGCACAACGACCGAGTTTACCCAAGACGGAATATTTGACAGAACCTTCCCGCTACTTCCAGATGATTCACGACAAAACCAAATTCATGAAACACGTGGACGTCGTTCGAGAGGATTTGATTTTGGTCAATTACGAAGAAGATCTGGACTTTGTACAAGACGACCCCTTTGGAAATGTCATCATTGCGGCTTACGTGACAGCCCATGCTCGCTTAAAATTGTACGAAGCTTTAGAACTGTTAGGGGAACGCGTCCTGTACTTTGACACGGACAGTTGCATTTACATCCATCACCCGATTCAACATCACCCTGACATCGAAGGAGACCGTTTAGGAGCCTGGACAGACGAGCATCCCGACGACAAGATTCTAAGTTTCGTCAGTGGCGGCCTCAAAAATTACGGCTACGAATACCGGGACGAACAAGGAGAAGTGCACACGACGTGCAAAGTGAAAGGATTGACTCTGAATCATCGTACCAATCGTGTGGTCAACTTTGGGGTATTGAAAGAAGCCTTGCAATCGGGAGAGGATGGACACTTTAAAGTGACCACCTATCAACCGAACAAGATTGTACGTTTACCTACTCACCACATCGTCAGTCGACCCTTGGAAAAAGTCTATCAAATCGTGTACCAGAAGCGAGTGCGACTTCCCAATCATTTCACCTTACCGTATGGACACGTTGGTATAAAACATTGGTTGTAAGAGGATAGTCACCCACCAGAAAGATGACTTCGCCACAGCAAGAATCGAGTGAGAAACCCGATGAGAACTCCAAGTTCAAACCCTACCATTTTCCAGTCTTCTTACCTGACTATTGTGATTGTGCCCGTCGATTGGACACGTTTCAGAAATGGCCAACGTATAGGGAAGGATTACCTTCTTCGCATGTTTTAGCTAGAACAGGATTTCTCTACTTGGGACCTGAGTCAGGATTGGGATACGCAGTACAGTGTTTTGCTTGCGGACTGAAGTTACGAATGGATCTATGTATCTATAAAGATTAAGCTATTCTGGAACATACTCGATGGTCTCCGCACTGCCCTTACCTTTCTATGGCCTTTCCACCCATCACACTACGGTACAATGTTGACGGTACCTTAGAGACGGTACCTTCCAGAACAAGACATAAAAAAGTAAAAAAGGAAAGATGTACAAGCTGGAGACTGCATTGCGACTAGTATAAAAAGGGGCTATGGTCAACATCGATAGTTCATTGTGACTACCAAGACCGAGCGAACAAGATGAATACTTTCAGAGAAACACAGAACAAGTTGTTTAGAAAGGCACAATTCAAGTGTGAGGATTCGGAAGTGGAATGCGATTGTGAGCCTTGCGATGGGTACGATGCTGTACGTTGTGACCTTAGCGATGCCGTAAAGCATCATGGGAACTTTAGTGTCCCTACCCCTATCATGGAAAGTGATGCTGTGCGTGTCAAACCTGAGGGATTCGAAAGTGATGCCGCTCGTGCTCTTGGACATTTTACTGGGTTTCGTTTTAAAGGTGAATGTTCACCTTCACGTCTACCCCCCTACGGATGTCATCCAGCCCTGAGCAAACTCCTATCCATGTCACTCAACCCTCATCGAAACGAACCTGTGAAAGACGAATATTCGTTCCCTGTGCGTTTGTCGGAATACTGCGACTTTGAAAATCGGCTTCAATCGTTCAAAGGAAAATGGCCTAAGTATCTGGGAGGACCGACCCCCGAAGAATTAGCCAGAGCCGGATTTTTCTACTTAGGCGAAGGAGATAAAGTCAAGTGCTTCAGTTGCGGTGTGTCACTTCACCACTGGGAACCGCAAGATTCGGCCTACGTTGAACATGCTCGATGGTCACCGAATTGTCATTACTTACCCTTAGTGGGACCGAGACATTGAAGTAACTTACCATAATCTGTTCATGGATACTTTGCTAGAGAACATTCGTGCTTTGCCTGTGGAGTTGAGAGAACGCATTTACCGAGAACTGATCAAAATACAAGTGAAACGCAAACTCAAAGTGATTCGTCCGTTTTTAAATTATGCTATGTTCCAAAGTACAAGAAGGCTGATTATGAGTGGATATTACATTAGGCACAAAGTTAAACGAGGCTATTGGCCACCACCCAACGATTCCAAAAACAGTGTATATACTTATGGATACTTTACAAGAGAACATTTTGGGCTTGCCTGAGGAGTTGAGAGAAAGGATTTACCGAGAGCTGATGAAAATACAAGTGAAACGTAAAGAACAATTGCATCCGTTACGTCACCAGATCTTTAACCACTGGTACCTGAATGGTATAAGAGGACTGATTCGTCAGAAATTTTTTCAGTGGTCAGACCTTGTTGAACACTTTCAGTTTGTGAATGATGATGGACCAGACGTTCGTAATTTTGGTTACTTCGAGATTCACTTACTGCAACGTATTGAGGAAGACGAGTTAAAGGATTACCAACATTTGTTACATGGAATCTCCTTAGAAAAAGACGAAACATCTAGACAAACTCTGACGTTTCATTTACAGTATGTAACATTTAAATTCCCTACTGGAGAACGAACACGTTTGGTTAGAAATTACCTTTATTGCTTCCGAAACAAAGACACTATAAAATCAAGTTGCCATGCCACGGATTATGTCACATATCATTGAACAGATTCCGTGGAAGGTACTCAATGACCATATTCAAACCGTGGATCATTACCATCAATTATTACAAGAACTGTATCCATTCAATTTGGGACGACAAGTGGTGTGTGTCTTAGTGACTTGTTTTCTGGGATTTCGTTTACCAGCCGATTCTTTGTGGACTCTTTACGATCAGTACTTACCACCTCAATGGCCTTAAATGGTCACGAAAAACTCCTTTTGCTCAAAGCCTTGCGTTTTCATCTGGATACTTCTCGACCTCAACAGGAAAAAAAGATTCGTCAACTTTTAGCTACCCAAGACGTGTATGACGATGTGTGTGTAGCTTGTGACTTACATCCCCACTGGACAGATGTCCGTGCCTGGAAAGAATGGGGTTTTGAGGCTTGGACCCAAGAAGTGGCCCAGTATGCACGAGAGTTGTTCAAGGAAAAAAGTTACTTTTCAACCCGTGTTAGTGACGGTGCCAGAAGAACCCTTCACCCAGGACAGGACTGTCATGGACAGACCTGAAAGACCCTTTCGGGAGGACACTTGTGTGACCTTACCCCCTACTATAGAACTGGTTAGAACATTACCCAAAACATGTTGTTGTTGTACAGACACTTGTTTTTATTCCACGTTAATGGTTATCATGTGCCTTTTATTCTTGTACTGAAGCCTTTGGCTTTTATGTATTTTTGTCTTTCGTATTCATGTTTGAAAAAAAACATTCAATAAACGTGTTCTGAAAAAGTATATAAACTCTTGTCTTGTTTGTTTTCGTGTCACAAGTGACATTTCTCACACAATGGCTACCTCTGCTGTCTCTGCTCCCTCTTCCTCTACTGTCAAAGTCATCGACGAACACTTAGATCGTGCCAGTTGGGAGGCTTTGTATCTTCGCCATCCCTTTAACATGCTCATTGCTGGACCTAGCGGTTCAGGCAAAACCGAATTCGTCAAACGTTTGATCGAACATAAACATCATTTGATCGATCGGCCACCTCAACGGATCGTGTGGTGTTACAAAGAGTGGCAATCGGCGTACAACCTCTTGCGAGAAAGTCAAGGCGATTCCATCGTGTTTGTGGAAGGCATTCCTAAAGAAGACGACGGCATCGTCTCTGACTTCCGTCAAACCCATCTGGTCATTTTCGACGACATGTTAGGAGAAGACGAAGAAAAAATTAAACTGTGGTTCACGCGCAAAGGGCATCACCGTAATGCCAGTGTCGTTTACATCACCCAAAATTTGTTTCAACAAAGTAAAGCCCATCGCACCATCAGTCTCAATGCGCATTACGTGGTCTTGTTTAAAAGCCCTCGAGATAAATCGCAAGTGCAAGTCTTAGCCAAACAGTTAGGAACGCCTTGGCTGACTCGCGTACGACGATGCCACTCAAACGCCACACGCCTATTTACTCGTCGATTTGAAACCTACGACCCCCGAGGATTTGCGATTTCGTACCCACTTGTTTCACCACCGGTGCCAAGACGGAGGGCCTGTCCTGTACACGTCTCCGTCCTCGACTTCATTTCACTCCCCATAAAAAAATCTATAAAAACCTCAGACCTTTTTTCGTCTGTCTCACACAGTGTGAACATGACGTCCCTTCAGTCGCATCTTCCCGTCAAATTGATTCGTGCCTTGTATGGCATCAGTCGAGAAAAAAATCCACAAACACGAGCTCGTGTCTTAGAAGCTAGTCTCAAAGAAGTCTTACGATGGTTCACGGTGACGGCACGTCAAATACTCCAAGGAATCATTCAGATTCCTCATCAAACCAAACGCTTTTTCGATCGAAACAAAGTCGCTTTGGTCCAACTGGCCGATCCCCGCATCGACACTCAA
Organism: Sinohyriopsis cumingii; assembly: GCA_028554795.2. Classification (NCBI taxonomy): domain Eukaryota; kingdom Metazoa; phylum Mollusca; class Bivalvia; order Unionida; family Unionidae; genus Sinohyriopsis; species Sinohyriopsis cumingii. Next base: position 10,194,931 of record CM068829.1, on the reverse strand, counting down.
ACCAAAAAACAAATCATTTTGAAACCTGGAGGGAATGATACTCTAGGAGGGGTCATCATTCGCTCACTCTTAAGATGGGATCCTAATGCCCCCAAAGTTATACCCAAGAATAAAGTCCAACGAAGCCCCAAGAAGGAAAAGACCAGGTCCCCAAGAAGAAGAACTTCTCCAGTGGCAGGACCCTCCTCTTACCAGACACCACCCCGGAAAAAGAAAAGAAGCCCACAGAAAAAGAAACAGAGAAAAAGTCCCCAGAAAAAGAAAAGTCCACAGAAGAAAACTAGTCGCAAGAGAGGCACTTCGGCCAGGACGCAACCTTACACTCGCAAACCACGACCTGCCACAGCGGTGACTGCGTCTCCGGAAGCCTCACGTTTATCCACTTCTCCGTTAATGACACCCAGAACTGAAGAGTACTTGGAGACGTTGATCACACCAAGAACTTCTCCGTTGATGACCCCCAAAAGAACTTCCCCAGTGTCAGGACCCTCCAATTTAGCGGCAGTGGCTGCTGCTCACAAAGTACCTTCTCCCAAAATCAAAGTCCATGAAAGATCGGGCATGTTACAAAGTTTACTGGATTTGTCCAAGCAAGAACTGGCTCGATTTAGTCCGTTACGTACCCCTGCACGACGTGTCATCGCTGTCCTCAAACTGATACGACGTAAAGACAATCAGTGGCGACGCGTTCCAGTATAAAAAAGGCCTGTGACCAAGTAGGGTATCAGTGTTTTTCTGTGCTCCTGAAGACTCAAAGATGTCACCCTCCAGAAAAACCCAAGGAAAGAAAAGGAAAGGACTGCCACCACGTTTAGCCAAACATGGGGACATGTTATCTGCCATGTCCAAAGCTTCTCCACCTCTACGAAAAAAACTCATTCAAACGGCCTCCAAAGAGGTCATCGATACCGTGTGCGAATTTTGTTTGAACGTTTTGAAAGGCACGATCCCTTTGTCCCAACACCAGAAACAATGCTTAGGCAAACATCGTCACGTTCTTCGCCAAATGGTTCAAAAGAAAATTCCCATTCGTCAAAAAAAGATGTTGGTCCAACGTTGAGGTATTTTGTCTCTCTTGTTAAGCCCCATACTGAAAGGAGTCTTGGGAACCATGTTGGGAGGACTGGTGGGAGCAAGATAGAAAGGCCCTCGGAAGTCCCAAGATCTCAGAATCGACCCCTGACAACCCCATGGAAGGACGAAAACTAGCTTTAGTGCCTTACAAACGATGGATGGAATACCATCGGTGGCAAGAACAACGCACCCCGCATTTACCTCCCAATCCCCATTTGAGCGAGATGTCCCAGTTACAACACGAATTGCAGTCCTTGATGGATCGCCAAGATTTGTCCGAAACAGAAAAATCGCAAAAGTACGGTCAACTCTTGCAACGACTGCAACTCTTTCACCATAAAGCTTTAGACGAAACAGCTTTACCCACTCTGAAAGATTTTAAGACCTTGATGAAAAGTCCAGCACCATCACCAGTACCAGTACCAGTACCACCAGTACCAGTGACCAAGACAGAAAAAGGAAAAGAAGAAGAAGAAGAAGGGTTTCAAACTCCACCAGAAAAAGTACGCAAGTTAACAACACCACCTACCCCCAGAATTGGATGGATTAAAAAGATGATGGCCACCCCTTCTTTATCACAAGAGAAAAAGAAAGTGAAGACAGAAGTGAAACAAGAACCGATATCCCCCGCTCAGACATCCTCCTCTTCAACACCTATTGCCGGTCGCACACGCAAAGCCTTGCAATCCAAGAAAATACCCCAGGAGAAAAAGCGTAGCATCCTCCAAGAGTGGGTGCCTTATTAACACACAAACACAAAAAAATGGAAAAAGTCTTAGCCAGCATTTACTACGATCCCTCCCATCCTGCAGGTTACGCAGGAGTTCAAAAATTGTATCGTGCTGCCAAAACGCGACTGAAAAGTCTCCGTTTACCTCAAGTGCAACGATGGTTACAAGAACAAGCTACCTACACTTTACACAAACCTATTCGACGCAAGTTTTCCAGAAGTCGCACCCGAGTGGAAGGCATCGATCATCAATGGCAAGCCGATTTAGCCGATGTCTCTCATTTGGCCAGCTACAATCGTGGCTACAAATATTTCTTTTGTGTCATCGACGTCTTTTCCAAATTTGCCTGGGTCGTGCCCTTGACTTCCAAATCGAGCAGAGAGTTAGTGCGAGCCCTGCAACGGGTGTTGAAACAAAGCGGTCGTCACCCTCTTCGATGGCAAACGGACAAAGGCACCGAATTTCTGAACCAAGCTTTCCAAAAAGAATTAAAGAAACGTGACATTCATTTTTTTTTCCACCGAGAATCCCGAAACCAAAGCCAGCATCGTGGAACGTTTTCAACGCCTTTTGAAAGAACGCATGTGGAAATATTTTACGCATCACCACACTCTGAAGTACATCGACATCTTACCGCACCTGGTGCAAGCGTACAACCAATCTTACCATCGAAGGATCGGACGTGCCCCGCAAGAGGTGACTCCCGAGAACGAAGTGTTGGTGTTTGAGCGTCTGTTTGGTACGTCCCCGACGAGGGCTGTCCCCAAGAAAAGTGGAGTGTTGGCCGTAGGAGATTGGGTGCGCATTGGCAAAACCAAACGCACTTTCGACAAAGGTTACTTACCTAACTGGACGACCGAATTGTTTCGCGTCACTGGACAAGTGCATGGCCGTGATCCTGCCGTCTATAACTTGGAAGACATGAACGGAGAAGTGCTCAAAGGAACGTTTTATTTACCCGAGTTACAACGTGTCACCAAAAAAGAAGACGACGTGTACGACATCGAAAGCATTCTCGAACGCAGAACCCGTAAAGTGGGCAAACGACGTGTCAAAGAAGTCAACGTACGTTGGAAAGGATATCCGCCCAGTTTTGATTCTTGGATCGACGCTTCGCAAGTCATCGACTATAAAAAGAAGTGACCATCATGCCCTTTCACACAGTAGACGCAGCTACGTCGACCACTCCTTCTTCACCTAGTTCTTCTGTGCAAGATTTACAAAAACAACCCTTGTGGGTGTGGTGTGGAGAACGTGTGCCTAAAACGCAAATCGTCTTTTTCTGCCAAATCTTCGTGGTGTATTGTGTCATCGGGGCAGCCATCGCCAATTTGAGTTTGCAACAAGGAGACAAACAATTGTGGACCATTTTATTGAGCAGTTGCATCGGTTACCTGCTTCACAATCCCTCCCTGAAATTCTCCTCGAACGGGAACCTTGTGTCCAGTGCCAGTGTCAGTCACCACTCCAACAACAACCACAATCAGAACCCCATTTTAGACGGAGACACGCTTCTGACATCCAGTAACCCCTCGGACAGCCACAGAACTCTGGAATTATGAGTCACCGAAACTAATTTTACTTAACCTTACCCAGTGACAGTTCCATGGAGGTGTTTCCCAACAACACATTATGCTGTTACACGGCCAAATTACCTCAGGCCATCCCCTTAGATCACGAAGCCCATTGGGAAGTGGCTTTAATAGAAATGATTCACCCGACCCAAGTCCTCAATGTCCTTCCCAATCAAAATTTTTTTAAGGTGGAAGTTAATGACGAGCAATTGCAACAGGAATTGAATAAGAGAGCCACCATATCTGACATTAAAACCTATAATGAGAAAACTAAAACGTGGACCTACCACTTGTCCATTCTCCCAGGCTATTATTTTAGTGGTCATCATTTGGTCAGCGCCATAGCCTCCAGGTTTAATGGAGTGTTTGGGAAAGCTTTTGAGAATGTCAACAACAAAAGTGTCACCATGGAGTACCACAAAGGAGCTCGTCGCTTCTCGATGAAATTTGACCGGAGTAAAATCATGTCCATTTTATTTTGTCCTGAATTGTTTGACATGTTGGGCGGAGACATGGAGATGAGAAAGAAATTTGATCAAAAAGGTGAGCAAGTAATCATTTACGCCAAATATTTTCGTACCCCGGTAGAACTGAATCAAGGACTGAATTTGATCTTTGTGTATTCGGATGTGGTGGAGTACAACGTGGTGGGAGCAGCAGGGGGGGCGAATCGGACATTTTGTCCAATCGTCATTTGGCTTAATTAATACCTTCTGCGCTCAGCGGATCCGGTGTCGTCCGCGCCCGGTAAAAAAAAACGACGTCGTCGTCGGGGGGTCGTCCAATCGTCATTTGGTTTAATTAATACTTTCTGCGCGCCGATCCCAGCGTCGTCAGCGTCCGGTAAAAAAGCGCGACGACCGCGTCGATGTCATTGCCCCCCCCCCCCCCCCGCTGCTAAGAAGTTATTTACAATGAAAATTATTTACAACTAACCGAATATTTGGTCAAGTCCGATACGATATCGTGTCCGAGGATCATGTAAATTTATCGTTACAAATCCATGTGGGGTCGACTGAGCATGACTAAAAAAGTTTCGAAAACCATTAAAGTCCATGTCACCGCCGCACCATGTCTGCCAAATATTTCGTAGCGTGTGTGTATCAACGCCGTTGAATACAGCAAGAATATTACAGTTGTCTCTGATTACTTTTGGAATCTGAGTGTATCGTTGAGTGACATATATCACATCGGTGTTTTTATGCCTCCCTCTGGAAAATATCCTAGCTGGGTTTTTTTGATTGTCTAACATAACATCATCGTACACGACTAGATTGTTAACGTCGCCATCAATATCATCAATACCTGGTGCATCATTGATATCTGTAATAAACTCAATAACATTTTTTCAGCGATCGCTGATGCATTCTCGTTAAAATCTTTCAACACCTCGTAGCATCGGTGATCATCCACGCTAGGGGCGATTAAAAACAAGTTATCCCACTTCATCCATCTCATTATTAAATTGAGTAACATTTGCGTCTTGCCGGATCCAGATGGTCCGATGATAATCATCCGGATCGAGTTTGGTAACGCTGCAACATGCTTAACTGGTTCTCTTGTTTTAGTCGCCGAAAAATCAATTATATTCATATCTCTATACATAAATTATGGATTTATATTGTGTGAAGTGTAGAGTGCGTACTGGCACAAATGATATGACAACCGTTACAACAAGAAATAACAGATCGGCACTTACTGGTAAGTGTGCACGATGCGGTACAAAGAAATTTAGATTTATTTCTATTAGACCCGGGGATGCTTTAAAAAAAAGCGAGGAGGTGATGTTGCAGCCAAGTTATCAAAACTCCCCGGAACACCGTGGGCAAAGTATCCAGGAGAAAAGCACCTCCCAGGATATAGCTACTGTGGCCCCGGAACACGATTAGATATCAGACTCGATGATCAAAATCAGCCCAAACCCGGTGAGTATCCAATAAACGCTATCGATAAGGCGTGTCATGCTCATGATGTTGCTTACTACAAAAGTAGCGATCTGCAACAGCGTCATATCGCGGATGTAAAATTAATTCACGCGTTAAATGCTATTCCTGATAAATCATTCAAAGACAAATTGGCTTCATGGTTGGTAAAATCGGCTATGAAAGGTAAATTAATGATTGGAAGCGGAGCTTTTCGCGCTGGTAATTGAGAACTCTAGCGTTTATAATAACAACATGGAATCGATCTATTATTCTCCGAGAGGATACTGGAAGGGGAAGGCCGCAATTGGTAAACTCTCAAGCGCTGCAAAGGTAACAAAGGCCGTTGCGGCTAATTGGTTATCCAAACAGGCTATATGGCAAATTTATCTACCACCACCTAAACAAATCAACTTTTCGCGCTTTGATGTTACCGTACCCAATGAAGTTCATCAAGCTGACATATTATTTCTGCCGCATGACAACGGTTACAAATACGCGCTAACTGTAGTTGATGTTGCGAGTCGATACAAACAAGCGGAGCCCTTGAAAACAAAGTCAGCAACTGAAGTAGCCGGTGCGTTTGAGCGGATTTATCGAAGAGGTCCTCTGCGCTGGCCAAATCTATTACAAGTTGATCCTGGTAGTGAATTTCGCGGCGCTGCTTTATCAACGCTGAAACATCATAGCGTCGCGATACGACGAGGTCATACTGCGCTACATCGTGATCAGGCAATTGTTGAACGATTCAATCGGACTCTTGCTGAACGGTTATTTGGATATCAATACGCGAAAGAATTCATCCAGGAAAAACGATCTCGTGAATGGATTAAAAGATTACCAGGCGTAATTGCAGCGTTAAATAACGAGATTACCCGAGCAATCAACATGGAGCCCAGCGACGCGATTAAAAAAAAGTATATAGCCGGAAGATCAAAATTAAATAGCGTTTCCAAGCCGATTCTCAGCGATGTCACTGTTAGATATCTGTATGAACCAGGAGAGCTTGAAGGCGGTAAAAAAAGAGCTACTGATCCTATTTGGAGTGTTACCACACATAACATATCAACAATAACACGATCAACTGGTAGACCACCGATCTATAGACTGGATTCAACTGCCCCACAGCGGGGGTTTACACGCGAGCAACTACAAGTGATACCTGACGATACTCAATTGCCCCCGCGTGGTCTTAACTAGCGCCGTTGCGTCTATTGCACTCAAGACAGGTCAACCTCACATTGTTTTTGACATGACCGAGACTGTTATCGATCCTGTCCACGGTAAATTGGCGAGCGTCTTTATCCGAATAACGCCAGCGCATTACACAATTGCAACTCGCGCAGTGATTATTTTGTTGTTGTCGTAACGCAATTATTAATTCGGCATCAATATCAAAACGCCGCTGTTTTTTTTATCCTGTTGGCGGTAACCCGAGAGTTTTCTATCAATGACGCTTGCATCGATGATGTCATCGTTGTCACTGGCTTCGTCAATAACAATTCTTCGAAGCTGATTTATCCTCCGTACTCGGGACACTGCAAGATAGACTAGATTTGACCATTCGATGCGATTATCAACCATCCAAACAATTGTGTCCGTGATGGTTAATCCCTGCGAGGAATGTATTGTCGTTGCGTATCCTAGCGTCCACGGGGATTTATCAGCACGTAGCGCGTCCTCGACGACGCTGATATCAACGAGCACAATATCATTCAGCACAAGAATTTGTTTTTTTGTCCCTGACGCTGTCGGGGCCGGGATTTCAACTTCAATGTTCTGCCGCCGTGTGTCCGCGGGTCTATAACATAACGGCACTGGGCGCGTTGGAAACTTTTCCTTATGCAACGTAAACAACTTTTGCTGAAGTGTGTCTCTGACTATCTTTCTACTCGCTACAATCAAATCATTTGGTGGCCATGTTTCCCAGAATTCATTTAACGGCGTTTCCGGAATCACCTTGCGGATTATTTCACATTGAACTCTATCCGGCTGTAATCTGATTAATTTTTTAACCTCGCGCAGTTGTTCATCAAGTGCTCGGTAATCAGTATCGGTTTCTTCATAATAGTCCACAAAACCCTTTAACCAATCATGTGGACCCTCGCCGACAAATGGTGGTGGTTGGCCATGATCTCCGCACATTATCACCGCTGTATTCGCGCGCAGCAACCACTCAAGAAACATTTGTAAAACTTCTAAGGAAACAGTACATATCTCATCCCAGATGATAACCTCAGGAATAAATTTTTCCCCCATTCGATCAGGAGTCCACTCACCGCCGCTGTATCGAAAAAAGCTGTGATAAGTAACGGTGTCAACATTTCGTTGTTTTATCTCTCGCGCTAGTCTATGGGTCGGTGTAAGCACGATTATACTTGCCCGCGTTCGAAATAATTCAATTGCCCGAGTCGTCTTTCCTGACCCGCCACAGCCGCTTAAATAAACTGTTTTATATCTACAGATTGGATCAGAACACGGTGGTGCATTAGACCATTCTGATAAATTATCACCGCGTAAGTAATTATTTTCAACGGTGACATCTGTTGACGGGGAATAATCGCGTCGTATTTCATTTTTAATTCTCCATGTACCCCAACTCTCGTCCGGACTAGTAAACTCGGCTATGTTTCCCTTATACTTTACGTCTATGTAAAATGAATCAACGGCTACTCTAACCGCGGTGTCGGGAAATCTATTTATCATCGAGAATAAATTGATAGCGGCGTAACCCAGCATAGACGCCCTCAAATGTGGATATGCCGGGCTGTCTCCATCGCTGTAGGTAACAACTGTACCCAACTTTGTTCCATTGGACAAGAAAGCTGTTTTGCAGTTCACGTATCTATTTTTTGCCACTGCGTCCTTGATTACGAAATCATATTCTGCGTCATCTATAATCAGCCGTGAGCAATATCGTTTGTAGTCGCAGTTTTTTCCACCTTGTGTGAACTTACCAATTATCCTTCTACCGAGATCTTTTGCCTCGCGGTTTCGTTGGTTGAATATCTTTTTGGACCATTCGATGATATATTCCTCGTCGGCATCAATGTGTTTTCTGGATTCGTCAATTATGCTATCTAGACGCTCTGGTTCTGGTAACCAGACTTCAGTCTACGCCCGATATGATATAATCGCGTCACTGACAATCAACGATACAAGCATGCTACAATCAATCATAAACCGTAGCAGCGCTATTGGAAGCCATCTCTTTTCAGCCATGTGTCTACCGATCCAAATATAACAACAGCGATGAAGTCCTGTTGCGAATTCAAATGATACTATGCGAGCGAATCCGGTTAAATCAAAATCAGGCAGTGGTCCATTAATAGCAACACGAGTCATTTCATGTCTGGGGTGTCCAAATCGTTTAAAGTACTCAGCGGCGGATCCATACCCGAGAAAACTCGCTGGATAACAGGCAACCATATCAACGGAAATCATAGCGTCGCGGTTGTATTCAGTGTTCCATAGTCCACCGTGATAGTATTCCAAACAACTGGATTGTACATCCGGTAGAAATTCCTTGCGCGTTGGTCTCCACGCATTTTTCCTTGCTGCAACATGAGCCGCAACCGATGGAATCGTAAAACAATTTGTTAACAGTTGTTCATCATGCTCTTCAAATTCCATGGCGGTTTTTTTTCATCTTGTTGTGAAACGCTTCAGTGCGATATAATTCACCGTTTGGTCTTACAAACTGATCAAAGGTATCCACATCGTTTTCAGCGCTGCGAAGTAACCACACTGATACAGGGTCGTTTTTACACAAGCAGGCAATAGCATCAAATAGTTTCCTCTCCGCGAGAAAACCATCCTCTCCCAGGAATTCCCCGGGATATACTTTACTGTTCTATCCCGTGGAAATATTGTGACCGCGGGCGTCCACGCGTGTTCGTTATGATCAATAATTTTGATTGGGGCTCCCTTTGATTTATACTTTGATTCGTATAATACTTCACCGGTTATCGTTGTAACGGTTATTGGAAATCTCAACGACGTTTCTAATTTCGCTATGTCGCTGATGGTTGCTCCTCGCTCGCGCACTGTCTCCTCCCACTGGTTGATTTTGCTACGTCGTAAATCAGTCAGTTTATTTCCTCGACACGCATTTGTAAAATGCTCTATTACTCGTTCTGCTACACAATTTATCCCCGTTGACTGTTTCATCGGCGCTAGTTTTCCGATATCAGGTTTCTTATTTAACGGGTATATTCCATAGACAACTGCTGTTTCAGGATACGCTCGTTCATAGTATGGTCTGTCAATTCCGGTTAACAGCCCTGGCTTGGAGTCGCGGCTAACAATGACTGGTTTCTTGTCGCTGAGAACCGGTTCAAATTTATCACGTATGATCCAATTACCTGATTCCACCCGGACAATGAATTTTACTCTGAAGAAATACTTTTTACCGTCAAGGTGTGATATTATCGTTGCCGCGCGTTTGTCGTTCATGGTAGCATCAACAACGCCATCAATTCGAAATGTTGACCAACTATGAGATGCACCATCACGCTTGAATTCATTGATACAATCACGGATTTTATTTAACAGGGTTCTATCGTTTATTAACGCTTTTGGTGCGTCCTTGAGGACTCTATCGAGATTGAACTTAATATTTTTCCAGGGCTTAATTGCTGATAATCTCTCGAACTCCTCCATATAATTAAAACAAGTATTTAAATAAAAGAATATAGTATAATGAATCACTGCAAATGGTTGATGATTGGGTCGACAACCCCGTGCAATAAATCATGTGAATAGAGGTGAATTCTGCGGGTATCATTTACAAAGCGTTCGTAATGGTTCTCTTGGCCCCCTACCGTGCTTGGTTTGCCACGTTGGGGTGCGTGGTAAATCACAATTATGTATCAATTGTGACGGAAAGCGATACAGAGAGTTAAAACGTTATTATGATAAACGAATAAAAAACGCCGTCATTGACTCCGTCCTTGACTCCGTCATTGACTCCGTCAAGGACAAAATCATCAAAACTCCTCAAGACTACATTGCAAGGTTTATAATTAAACCAAATAATGAATTAGACAAGTAGTATTATTATACAAATGAACCAAGAATTTCAGCCGCATCCTGTGCTCGTTAATTACGAGGCATCTCGCGACGGCGTTGTTAGAAACCGCAGACTGAAGAAGCCGGTTGGTACCGTAAATAATCAGGGGTATTTGATGTTTGGTGCCGGGAAAAAAAGCTATTACGTTCATAGAATAATCTATGAAGCGTTTAACGGATTGATCAACGACGGTCTTGTTATTGATCACATTGATGGATGTCCTCAAAATAACAGACTGTGTAATCTACAAGCCATCTCTCAGAGTGAAAATAATAAAAAAGGCCAAACTGGTAAGTTTTCAAAGCAAGCAAGGGGGGTCAAATCGTTTGATACATCAACGCACGAGGAAAAAATATTTCAGTCGATGAATGAGGCAGGAAAATATTTCGATATTTGTAGAGCCTCAGTACGAAAAGTAGCAGAACGAGTATATCAAACAGCGATCTCAAAAAAGACGGGTCACAGAATTCGATTTTCATATATAACATCAAAGGGAGATAACTCGTTTTGTGACAAGAGTTACGTCCCTTGAAGTCCAATTAATGTTACGATTAATTAATCATTTTACGATGAAAACTAATGAAATACACGCTGTTATCTAACAGCTGTATTCTTTTTTTAATGTTTTATTCAAATATTTGGTTTCATTTAAATGCTGTGAAACACCATTAATAAGTATTCAAGGATTATTAACACACACCTTGTGACTGACGCGGTTGTATTAGTCACCTTATATATAAGACGACTCGTTATAAGCCTGGGGCTTTCTAAAGCCGATTCTATCAATCAAAACTAACCCACGCACTTGACCCGGGCGTGTGGTTGTCTTTTATTCACAATCATGCAACCGGGTTAATTTTGATTGGTCGAATCGGCCGTAGAGTTCCGCCCCGCCGTTTTATGTTTGTGCTGTCCCATCACGTCCCCCCCCAAGCATATCTTCTGGGCGGTCTACGATGACGTTTGTCACCCTAGGCCTCCCTCCCGGAGATGTATGTTTCGGGGTTCCCTTGGGCTCAGATGGATGCGAAGGCACCCAAGGGGTTCCAAGATGTGAATGTAACCGATGGGCCCCTCTGACGTCATAGGGCGCCAGCGGGGTTGCCAAACGGGTGTGCCGTTCATTTTTTTTATATTAGAAATAAAGATGTTTATAAGAATATGAATATCGAAGACATCAATAACATTTTAACTGAAATTTCAAAATTAAAAAATCAAGGAATTGTATTATCTGATAAGCTTTATAACCAAAAAATATTGTCCGATTATGAAATTATTAACGAGCAATCAAAGAAAGGTCGATATACCTTGCCACGTGAGTATTCTTTTATAAAGCGATTACAATATACGATCAATGAAAACCTGTATGGCAATGACGTAAATGTATTTATTGGATTGTTTACTACCGTTGAAATAATACGAAAAAAACTCGGACGTGTTTATGAACGACGGCGGGAGATTTCTAGTAAGATCAAAAACATTAGAAGGATTATAGACGAAAACTCCGTGGAGCCCCCAATTTAATGGCATGTAGCGTACGGAAGTGAATTTTTACGTTGTATACATTTTTTTTCCCCCGATAGGTCGTGGTAACGTGCGTCTGACGCTGCCACAGGGAAATTAGAAATTACGGAGCAATTTGCAATAATGGTAGGCGAATCACTTACTACTCGTCTAGCCAGAGAGCGGCTAGCAGCGCTTAAAAAGTTCATACCGTTACGAGACAGGGTCCGAAAACAACTTCAAACGCGGCAACAACTACAAACTGATTTTGCTGTTGGAAGTGAACAACTCTTTGCTCCGATAACGAGTGCAACTGTGCCCGTCCTCGGTGCGCTTGAAGAGATAGCGGCTCAGACCGAGCAAACAAAAGAGTCTCTGGAAACACTTCCTGCGAAAATAGCGGTTGCTACAACACACCAACGGAGGGAGAGGCCGCCACCACTCGCTATAACGGACCCACAAGAACCTTATGTTACAATGGCCGATGAAGAAGAACTAGGCGCCACCGCAAGAGAACCAGAAGAAGAAATACCGGAAGAAATACCGGAAGAAATAGAGAAAGAGGGGAATATACCCCGTAATGTACTTACAAAGTCCGCAATAGATAAAATTAGAGCCTTCGACAGCTACGAAGGATTAGTTAATTTTACTGCCATAAATTTTGATAAGGATTAACGAGATGAGCATATCAATAGCGGCTACGAGAAAAATGTAAAGTCGTTAAAGGATTGGACAAGAATAGTGTATTTGGCAACTAAACATAAAAATGTATTACCACCGCGTGATAATAATTATATAATATTCCACGAGAAAGTAAAAAGTAAAAGACCAAAGCACGGAAAAGGATACTCCGTTGGTAAAGACGTTACTTGTCCTGGTAATGTTCTCAGTGATATATCACGGCTGGAAGTAGTAATCGGAGGAAAACGAGCCGGAAATAACTCTCCGGAAATAATCAATGAGGCCGCTGATATTTGCAGGCGGTTATTTGCCGGTGGTATCATGGACATTAATGTATATCGAACGCTCATAGACGAACTCGTGGACGGTTTTGATGACCACGGTCATTACAGCGATTGACCAATCACTAATTGGAAAACACTGGTGTTTTTATAATAAAGATGGTTATACATTACAACCATGATAAACCAGTCAGCGTCTACGTGGTAAACTCACGATTGCCTGTATACCGCGCGTGGTACGGAGACGGTCTCGGTAGCACCATTGCGGGGTTATTTACAAGAATGGCTTCAAAAGTGGCGCCGTTAGCCAAACAATTAGGAATGAAGGCTATTGATGTTATTCGTGATAGGGGTATTAGTGATATTGGAGATGTTGCCGGAAGGGCGTTTTCTGCCGCACGAGATAAACTAGTATCGTTGGTGAGAAAAAGAAAACAGAAACCACCGGTGATGCCATCAACGACAGTGATGCCTGCAAATGTCAGTAAAGTAATAAATAACGCCGTGGAAGAAAAACTAGAGTCGTTGGCGGCAAAGCCATCCACCGATGCAACAACCAACGCGCTCATGAACGCGATAGCGGGAAGTGGCCTTAAAAAAAATTTAAAGAATTTACGACGAAAACGACGTTGATGAATTGCAATTGAAAATATCAACATGATAAATAATAAAATGTTTGCGCGAACCGCTGATCCCGCGTTTGATATGGACGCCCCAGTGCGCAGGGATGATTCTGTCCGTGATTATCAATTTTATTCCTATCAACCACCACAAGCCGACCTACGATCGCGAATTGAACTTCAAGTCCAAGATACCAGTAAATACTTTTTGCCGTGTGAAGCGTTTATCGAAATTGAGGGAGAACTTGTAACAAATGCTGCCGATAATGCACCATACGCAAATGACGGTCGTGTTCGAGTTGGTTTTGTCAACAACGGTATCATGGCGTTATTTGAGAGTGCCAGATATCTTATTGACGGGCGAGAAATTGAATCAATAGAACGCGAGGTTGATGTTGCAACGACGATAATTGGGCTAGCAAGATACTCAGATGATTATACAAGATCGGCGGGCCCATCTATGATGTTCGCAAAGGATACCACTAATAACGCTGATCATATTCAGTACATTAACGTGCTGACACCACAAGATACTTCAGTTGCTAATCAAGCTGAAGCAGCCAATCCAGACCGCAGGGCAAGACCAGGCGCTGATTTCACTGTTATAAAAAGTACTAACGATAATTTTAATCTAGGGTTTGCAACACGAGTAGCAACATTACAAGGACAACGCCGACAGTTTTCATGCGCGATTCCACTCCATCACATATTCGGATTTTGTAGAAATGTCAGAAAAGTTATCTATGGGGCTAAGCATACAATCGCTCTAACGCGAAGGGGCGATGATAACAATGCAATATGGCGTGCTGCTGGCGTCACTAACGGTAAAGTCGTTTTAACTAAAATAGCATTGTGGATGCCGGTGTTGACTCCATCAGTTACCACGGAAGCACGATTGTTATCATTTATGGAACAGGGAGGGAAATCGTTGTTGAGTTGGCTAGCGGTGACAACTGATGCTAAAGAGGATAATGTCGCTGATACATTTACATGGCACCTGGCATCAAAACAAGGCGTTTCAGCCCCGCGTCATATATTTATAGCGCTACAGAATAGGGATCGATTGGGCAATCAAGAACGCAGCCACATGATATTTGATCGATTAGGAGTCAGGGAGGTTTCGCTGAGAATAAACGGACAACAGGAACCATCCGAGGATATACAGCTTAATTACGACAACAACCATGTCGCACGTGTGTACCATCGATTGCTGTCATATATGGGTCGTGATCAAAACGTCGACACCGGTTTGCAAATATCACAACTTGATTTTAAAAACCTGTATCCGATTTATTACTTTTCGCTGGAACATCTTGATTTAACGAGACAGTCCGTCGTTGATATACACTTCCGAGCTCGTATAGCCCCGGGTGGTGTTGATTATAGAGCGGTTGCTGTCATTCTCAGCGATAAATCAATGCTGTTGGAAGGTGTTGGTGGACGAATGAGAATCGTTGATGCACCAGTGGAAAACATGTAATTGAAAACATAAACGCGTTTACAATAAAAATGTCGTATAGTGTTGTCGGTGTAGAGTTGACCGATGGTCAAGTCAAGAAATTACGATCAAAGTCGGCTAAACAATGTGGAACCACAACAACGTTAAAGCCGTCACAGATGGCAGGTGGTAATCATAAGATATCGTTGACGGCGCGTCAAATAAAACATTTCAATGATGCAATGAAGAATAAAAAGGGTGTTCAAATAGATTTTTCGGCCGCAGCGATTAAAAACATGGAAAAGACCGGTGGGATATTTCCGCTGTTAGCTGCGATTCCAGCGTTGATTGCCGCGGCGGCCCCAGCAGTGGCGAAGGCGGCGGCGTTAGGAGCCGTTGGTACCGCGGCGGGAATGGCATTGAAGAAGGCAACCGGGAAAGGCTATAAAAAAAAGAAACGAGGACGACCCGTAGCCGGAAAGGGTCTAAGACTACCGGGAACCCCGTATTCATGGTACTCGGGGAAGGGTCTAAGACTACCGGGAACCGTTTAATGACTCCTATGTCTAATTTTGATTTAATAGATGCCGCAAACGCGTTAGCGATAAAAAACTTTAGAGGTGTTTTTATGAGGGATCAATTACCGACAAAACCAAGGAATATTGAAACCAGTATAATTAACCTCGATAAATCCTCCGGAGCGGGAACTCATTGGGTTGCATACGCAATTGATCCGCGTGCGATCGTCTATTTTGATTCATACGGGTTAGCCCCGCCAAACGAGTTCATGCGGTATATCCGGGCGTGTTCAGCCCCGGTTTTTTATTCCACGCTGCCAACAGAGCAATTAAGTGACCCACCGATATGCGGCCGTGAGGTATTGAACGTACTCGCGGCGATTTCATCATCGCGGAAACCACCTCATGTGGCTGTAAACGAATACACTAGTGGGGTCGTAGAGGCCCGGCGGGTTAATTAAAAACACTGTTTTTTTTACAATAATAATGATTGATATCTGGGGACGACCGGTTTCGGCGCTGAAAGAATCCACGGAAACGCTCGCCACCGATGACATAAAAAAACTAATCGAGGATGAAATCGCTGATACGTTAAATCTAACCAGTGTTGACCCGGGCGAAATAGTTGTATTTCAAGATCGTCAGGGTAAATTAAAATCCAGTAATGTGTCGCTGGATGACGTTTTAACACGACAGCGTAATGCCGCCGAGAACACTATCGCGCTATATACCGGCGACGGACGACTTAAATCAGGTGAAACCATCTTGACGATAAATGGAAAAATAAATACACTGGGCGACAATTATATATCCATGTCGAATTCGTTAAAAAATTTATATGATAAATTTAACGCGCAAGCAAATCAGTTCGAGGGGATACAAAAGTCTGTCACCGGTATACAACTCACTACTGCTAGTTTTTTTGGGACCCCGACGGTGACCGAACCGAATCTTGTAGGGATAAAAAATAGTATTTTGGAGTTTACAACGCTGTCGGGCCAATTTACCTCGTTACGAAAAAATGTTAACAGGGTTGATGACGCCGTTGATAAATGCTTTGGTAGAAAAAATGTCAAACCGGATGAAATTACAATAACTATAAATGATATCACTGCGTATGGACAGGAAATAGAAACAATCAAAACTGATGTTGCAACGAACAAAAGGAGTGTAGATGTGCATGAACGGGAAATAGAAATAATCGGCGCTAATGTTGCAACGATCATAAATAATGTAGACGCGCATGGACGAAGAATAGAAACAAACAAAACTGATGTTGCAACGATCATAAATAATGTAGACGCGCATACACAGGACATAGAAATAATCAAAACTGATATTGCAGCAAACAAAAGGAGTGTAGACGCGCATACACAGGAAATAGGAACAATCAAAACTGATATTGAAACGAACAAAAAAAATGTAGACGCGTATTGGCGGGGAATAGGAATAATCAAAACTGATGTTGCAGCGAACAAAAAAGGTATAGACGTGCATACATATGAAATAGGAACAATCAAACTTGATGTTGCAGCGAACAAAAAAAGTATGACCGAGAATACACAGGAAATAGAAACAATCAAAACTAATGTTGCAGCGATTAAAGGGAATATAGACGCGCATACACAGGAAATAGGAACAATCAGAGCTGATGTTACAGATATCAAAGACAGACTACCGGAAATGACAAAAATAAAAATCCCTCATGAGAACACCATCAACACAGTATACACGATTCGGCATGGATCATTTATCTGGACTCCTACACAGAATATAGTAAATATTACCGCAACTGTTAAGGGCATTTATCGATTGACACTGGTTTCAATGATGCAGTTTAATATATCATCGTCGAGTTCATTCGGGTTTAACAATACAATATCAACAATTATAGACAAGGACGCAACTGAACCGTTTACAATTAGAGCCGTTGATAGAATTTTAACCAGGGCAAACATTACATGGTATGTGGAATTTGTAGCTGATCTAAGTAATTAAAAACACTAGCTCTTTTAAAATAAAAATGACCACCAAGGTAATTGAATCAGAGGTATCACCGACGTCACATCAATATCGATTCAATACCGTAAAAGAATTCTCCGCGAATTTGAAAACGCTTTCCGAACAATACCGTGTAAAAATAAAAAAATACCGTCGAAAAATAACCGCCATCGACGCGGTCGTGTACTCGGTGTCAGGTATAGTAGCCGGTACCGGTGTTATTTTATCCACGGTGACCATGATGGCCCCGATCGCTGTTCCAATCGCTATCTCCGCGGCGACAACAATTGCTGGAGTCGCCAACGCAATCACTAGAAAGATATCATCGTGTTCTCAGAAAAAACTCAACGAGTATACAGTAAAACATCAAATAGTATCCGACGCGTACTCGAAATTATCCGGGTTGATCTAGTTGGCGATAGATAATTCGTTTATATCCGATGTTGAATTCTCCACGATGGTCCAGTTGTATGACTCCGCGACGTCAAAAATCGAGGATTTTCAACTGGAAGCTGGAAACCACGTCGCTGAAACCACTTCAATGGGCTCAAAACATTCTCCTGAAAACAAGCAGGTTGTTAATATTCGGTGTTGAAATTAAACACTAGAAACAGCGAATAATAATAATGTCGCTGAACCCCGAAGGGTTTCAATTACTTCAACGGATCGCGGAGAACACCACTCCGGTACAAACAAGTATGATATCGATAACATCAACGAAGTCAGAATTCAGTGTAAACTTCCCTTCTCCGATTCCAGTGAAGGAAATAGCGCTGGCAAAATTGCGAATATATCACAGTTGGCCTAATATCCGAGCGGAAGCATTTAACGGACAACAACCTAATAACTCGCTGGTTTTTGCATGGACAAATAAACCCGATGGGACCCCAGACTGGAAGGAGGTTACAATACCAACTGGGTCATACCAAGTAGAACAAATCAATAAAGAATTTCAACGCAGGATAAAATCGATCACAGGAAAAGAATCAAAAATCGCTATTACGGTTCATGAACCGACGTTATCGTCGACGATTGAAATAAGCACACAGGGGTATATGGTTGATATTTATAACAGTTCAATAAGAACCATACTAGGTTGGCCCGAGAATCCACCTCATGAAATCCCCGCGGACTTGCACACGAATGCGCAATCGTATCATGAAATTAATACCAGTTATCAAGATGATTTGTCTATTATGAAAAACACGTTATTACCCAGCAGGTTTATATTTCAAGACAGGAATACCATGCAATGGTATTTTCCGTATAAGGAAACTCCTGAATCGTCCGCAGTGGTCACAGTTAATTTAAATGATATCGCTAGTGCTTTTATCGAGATCAATCATGATTACCAATTTCAACTAAAACAACTACGGAAAACAAAAGCACGAAAACACGTTGAGGTGTTAAATCAACTCATATCAGACATGGAATATATTAATGAGCGAATCGTTAAAACAATATCCGCTAACAGCGATGATAATAAACAAAAATTCCTAACCGAGTATAATATCACAGAAGCCGATTTACCCGATTTCAAGTTTCCAGGATACAACGCGCCAGAACTAAGAAAGTCTCTTAATGATTTTCTCGGTCCATCAACTATCCTCAAACACGATAACGGAGATGGTGGTAGGCATATTGCTCCATACAACGTAAATATCGCATCGGTGATAGCAATCAATCTAGTGTGCGATGTTATCGAAGGGAGTTACCAGGTAGATACCAAGCAATCAAATCAAGCTCAACAGGGGTATATCCTTTATTCATTTTCACCAACAGCCCCTCTCGGATTCTTAATCGTTGAGAGCCCGATTAATCCGGTCTATATGCGATGCCATAATCGGTTTTTAACAAGAATTAATTTTAGACTTACTGATCAGTCAAATAACCTAATTGATCTACAAGAGGAGGAGTTAGTAATCACTCTGTCTGTAAGATCATTGTAAATAGCCCCTTAGCAGCGGGGGGGGGGGGGGGCAATGACATCGACGCGGTCGTCGCGCTTTTTTACCGGACGCTGACGACGCTGGGATCGGCGCGCAGAAAGTATTAATTAAACCAAATGACGATTGCACGACCACCCGACGACGACGTCGTTTTTTTACCGGGCGCTGACGACACCGGATCAACTGAGTGCAGAAAGTATTAATTAAGCCAAATGACGATTGGACAAAATGTCCGATGCGCCCCCCCCCCCCCCCCCTGCTGCTGTGGGACACACCTCCGTACCGTTACTGCGTGTCATTCCTTTCAAAGTGGATTCTGCCACGAACGCTGACGAGGAAGATGGAAACACTTACCACGTCCACCGCGAATTTGTCCATCCTCACTATTTGCCGGTCAGCAAGTGGTATTTGGATACGGTCAACATTACTATAAAAGGAGATTTGGGACAAAATATTCCATTCACCAAAGGAAAAGTCACGGTGAAACTCCATTTTCGAAAACGGTTCTCTCACGACTCGTAAGTCATGTATCCAGTGTACCAAGGGGTTGCTCGACAGCGAGGACACGGTTTAGGAGATATGCTGAAATCGGCCTTTCGTTCGGTGGCCCCAGTGTTGAAACCGATGGTGACACGCGGATTGCACGCCTTGAAAGATGCGGCACTGACGCAAGGCAAAGAATTTCTCCAAAATGTCATCATCGACAAACAAAACCCTAAAGAAGCCTTCATGAGGGCTGGCAAAAATGTCTTGCTGCAAACGGGCAAAGACATTTTAGGCCGACGAGACACACCTATAAATGCCCTGCACGCTACCGAGTCAGGCATTCAGCAAGGACAAGGCAGAAAGAGACGACGAAGAAAACACCCTTTCACCAGACTTCAAGCGAGAAAGGCCAAGAAAAGAAGAACCGTTCGAGACTTAGACGTTTTCGATTATTGAGAAAGAGAAAAAAATGATGCACCGGGAGTCTTGCGCCTGTTCCAAGACGGAACTGGATCTGTTTGCCATGCCCCCCACGATGATGACGATGCAAGAATTCCAGTGGGTGGAATTTCACCCCGTCTCCTCATTGACCGATTCCGCTCAAATCGAGTTTGAAATCAAAGGACAGCCCGAAGATTACATCGATCTGAATAGCAGTTACTTGTACTTGAAAGTCCAAGTTCTAGATAAGGATGACGGTGGAGTAGATGACAGTGAGAATATAGCTCCCGTCAACAATTTCATGCATTCCTTGTTCAGCTCAGTGGATTTGTACTTGAATAACAAACTAGTCAGCAGCAGCTTGGATACTTACCCTTACCGTGCCTACCTGGAAAATCTCTTGACGTACGGAAGAGATGCCAAGGATACTCATCTCAATGCCTGTGTGCTGTGGGAACCTGACGAAGCGAACAAGTTCGATGCATTGGATGGAAGCAATTCCGGCTTTGAGCAAAGAGAAATCAAAATCATAGAAAAGACGAGTTTAGAACTGATGGATCGTTTGCATTTGGACATGTGGTTGCAAGAGAAATATTTGCTGAACGAGGTCAATGTTCGCTTGAGACTGAATCGCAGCAGTACCGCTTTCCATTTGCTGGCTGATCCTGCTAAGGCTCCTAAAAGCAAAATCGAAGAGGCCAAACTCTACGTACGACGCGTGGAAGTGTTACCCAAAGTAGGTAACGACATCAGTCAAACGTTGAGCAGAACGACTGCCAAGTATCCCATACGACGTGTGGAAGTGAAAACGTTCACCATTCCCAAGGGACAGCATTCTATGATCGAAGATCATCTGTTTCAAGGACAGTTACCCAAGCGATTAATCCTTGGTATGGTCTCGAGTTCAGCCTTCAACGGAGCCTTCGGTTAAAATCCTTTCAACTTTCAACACTTCAACGTGAAGAAAATCGAAGTCAGTCGCCATGGCAAGACCTTGTGTACCAGACCTTTCGAACCTGACTTTAGTGACAAGAAGATGAATTACTTGAGATTGTACTTGTCCCTGTACGAAGCCACCGGCCAGTTAGGAACCAACACCAGTCACGACATTACGTACGACGATTATGCAGGAGGCTATGCTTTGTGGGCTTTCGATTTCACTCCAGACCAAGGTAGCGACGAGGGACATTTCCACCCTATAAAATCTGGCCAGATTCGTGTGGAACTTCAGTTTGCAAAAGAACTACCAGCAACAGTGAACGTCATCCTGTATGCAGAATTCGATAATACCATAGAAATCAACAGTTTGAGGGAAGTCATTCTAGATTATTAGAAGCCATGGAAGAATGTTATCCCTCTTTACCTAGTGGAGAAAGTTTGGACATGAAATGTGAGGAGACCGTGGAAAAAGAAGAAGAAGTGATCATGATGAAGTCGAGATGGCCAGAACAAGAAGCCCATTTAGTCTGCTGTTTTGCCAAACACTTGGTCGAAAAAATGACGGAATTGATCAAGAAAAATTGCTATGGATGTCAAAACGATCATCCCAGTCAAATTCAACACGATAAATAACTAATGTTAAGTCAAGAAGAAAAATTGGACGAGTATCTGGACGAAGCTTGGAGTCTCATCTCGAACAAAGACGTGTTGCACCAGTGGTATAAAGACTTGCGTGAACATTCTTGTCCACCATTAACCACTCAAGAGATCCATCGTATCGAAGCTCTCCTGAATCAGAGTGAGGAAACAGAACGAATAACCGTTTATTCGTCAGACATTTTCAAGCAAAAAGTCAGGATCGAATTGACGACTTATTATTACCTGTGAAGAAGAAAAAAAGCACACACAAATCAATGGATACCTGGGAACTTTATTACCTTTTGAACCACAGTTCGTATACGGCTTCTTGGAATCCTGTCGTCTGTGCTAAAGATGAACTCCCTCATCGCAAACCTAAAGACCATCAAGCTTACGTGATCAACTCGGACGACAGTCATCTCCCAGAACCCACTGGGTAGCCGTCTACTTTCCTCAAGAAGGATGTGTGGAATATTTCGATTCGTATGGATTGCCCCCTTTGGAAGACGATATCATTGACTTTATGAGAAGAAATGCTCAAACCACCCGATTCAATAATGTGAAATTACAAGGCACAGATTCCTTGGTGTGTGGACAGTACTGTGTGTATTTTCTGCATCATCGCAGCCTGGGCTATTCCTTAGAACATTTAGTGACTCATTTTGATCCTCGTTCTTCTGCTAGAAACGATGTGAAAGTAGATCGATGGTTTTGTGACCATTATGCTTATCTTTTGTCTCAAGCTAGGAAACGTAGTGTCCATCAATGGCCTAATGATTTCCAACAGTGGAAATCACAATTTCATTCACAACGTTGTCAGCCCTGTTTAAAGTAGATTGTCAATTGAGAAAAAATGTTTGTGATTTGAAAAAATTGTTTGATGTTATATTGTTGGATTATTGTTAAAAATGTTAGAGTTGTTGTTTAGTGTTAAGTGATTTTTTAATAAAAAATGTTGTGTTTTGAAAAAAAATGCCTTTGTCTTTTGTTTAGCTATAAGAATGTTGGATTGATGCTCTTTCATTTCTTACTATCCCTCTCATGACACTCACTGAACGTTGCGGCTCGAAAACCGTGTGGGGATGTTTTCCTTCACGTCCGCGCTTTGACTTTAAGAACCGGGGTTGTTTCCAGTCTAACCATCCATTGTCGACTCATCCTCCTAAGAAGATGTGTTCCAAACTAGCTAAGCTCAACGAAGCCTACGTGAATTTGCATAGGGTCAGACACAGTCTGATACCGAAGCCAGAAGAAATAGAGAATGTGAGAATGTTAAAAGTCACTGAAGACCTGATAGAAGAGCTCTTCAGAGAAGAAATGAACAGGGAGAAAGAAGAATGGACAGAGAAGTACAGACTTCAGAGACAGCAGCAACAGCAGCAACAACAACAACAGCAGCAGCAAGCTGAAGCTGACAGAGGCTTTGTCGATTGTCGTATCGACACCAAAGAGTTCTTCTTCTCTTTCCGAAGAAGCAGACCTATCGCCAGAAAGTCTATCCTCAGAGATCATCGCATTCTTAGAAACTAAAAAAAGATTGCCATAGCAAACAAAAAACAGCCCTTTTCAGGGCTACCCCAATACTCTAGAAAAGAAATAACGATCCATTTGCCAATGTGTGTAGGTAGAGTAGTGTAAATATAAACACTAACTCTTTTTTAAAAAATGTGAGGGTATGTGTTTGTAAGTGCTCACGTACGTTGATGTGGATAGTAGATTAAAATGATTTTTTTGGTGTTTGAGGTGTGGGAGAGTAGATTTGGGGGTTTGATTTTATTGCTTTGAGTAATGTGAATAGTCTATTGAAGTGATTGATGAAAAATTTTTTTTAGAATAGTGATGAGCAGTATAAAAAAGTGAGTGAGTGTTTCTTTTAGGTCCGTGCGTTGTTTCTTTGGTCATGATCTAGGTAAGATCAATTTTATGTTTTTAGGGGGATGTTTTCCATCACGTCCGCGCTTTCAGTATAAATTGAAACTCGTTCGGCAGTTTAGCTACCCTTGTTGATTGATCAACACCACCAGAAGAATGAACACCAGAATTGTGAAACTGTTAGAACTCCAGATGCACCTGGAATATGCCAGGCGCATACTAAATGAACTGGCCGCGGAGGCCATTGTCGAAGAAGCAAGAATGAAAGAGGAGGAGGAGGAGGAAAGAAGAAAAGAAGAGGAGGAGAGAAGAAACAAAGAAAAGGAGGAGGAGGAGGAAAAGGAGAGAAGAAGAAATTTCAGAATCCCAGAAACCGAAAATTGGGATTCTGAAGCCACATATCCTGCCTCTGCACTCCCAAGAAGAAAGGTGAAAGGAGACTGGGGAAGAAGATGCGTGTGTGGCGCCAGGCCAGGAAGGTGCAAACATTAGATAGGTGCATCTGGAATTCAAAAAAACCAACAGCCCTTTTCAGGGCTATCCAATACTCAAGAAAAGAAATAACTATTAATTTGCCAATGTGTGTAGGTAGATTAGTGTGAATATAAACACTAACTCTTTTTTCATTGTGTGAGGGGATGTGTTTGTGTGTTTGTATTTGTAAGAGCTCAGGTATGTTTGTGTGAATAGTAGATTATGGGTTTATTTATTGTTTCTTAGCGTATGTGGAGAGTATAGTTTTGGTTTTATTATATGAAATGAGAAAGTAGGGGATGTTTTCCTTCACGTCCGCGCGTTGTTGGGTCATGATCTAGGTAAGATCAATTTTATGTTTTAGGGGGATGTTTTCCTTCACGTACGCGCTTTCACTATAAGAACCCACAGTATTCGTCGTTCAAACCATTCTACAAAGAAGATGGCTTCTAACCAAATTGACAAAATGCAAACATTGCAAGACGTTTTGGACAATTTAGGAATGATGGAGCAGATGTTAATAAGACTCGTTGAAGACCACTATTCCTATAGTCCCCATCGTGTAAAGATGGAAATTAATAACTTAAGAAAGGTAAAGGATATGATAAGTGGTGTCATGAAAGAGATAAAGGAGGAGAAGGAGGATGAAGAGGAAAGGATAAGAATACGCAAATGGAACGAAAAAATTGAAAAAGAAGAAGAAAATGAGAAGAGGAAGAAAGAAGAGGAGGAGAAAAAAAAGAAAGAAAAGAAGAGAAAGAGTGTAGGAGATAAAATAAGAAATTGGTTGAGAAAAAGAAGAAATTAGAAGCAGAAGAAGAAGAAGAAAAACCAAAGGCCCTTTTCAGGGCCACCCATATTTCTCGAAAAGAGAATGACTTTTCAATTGCCTACCCATTTTTAAAATTTAAATTTAAATTTAAATTTAAAAAAAAATTTTTTTAAAAAAAAAACCCATGTTCAATTCCCCTTGTCCCTAGACAAGCCCAAACTCTATGTTAAATTCCCATTGTCCCTAGAGTGGCCCAGCGTTTTTCTCCATGTTAAATTTCCATTGTCCCTAGAGTGGAACAGGGGTGTTTTTAATGGTAATTCCCATTGCCCTAGGGTGGCCCACCTTACTACTTACATCATGTATATTCACACACACACACACACACACACACACTGGTATTTATATCTGTATTGTGTTTTCACTCTTGGCACGTATCGGTAGATTGAATATGAAATACAAATAGGTGTTTTAATATTAATCTTAATAATGAACCTTTGTGCAAGTTTGGGACGCTTTTCCATTGGATGTTTCAAGCAGGTGGGTTCTGTTCAAACGTGGGACATTGTGACGTAAGTCACGTAGGAAATATTGCGACGTGGATCGAGTAGGAAAATATTACAAATTAGAGTAGTATGTGTTATGAGGTTAATAAGGAAGATAGTTGAATAATTCATTCCTATATTCTTATTTCCCGTGTTCTTATTTTAATATCAGTCTGCATATTTGTTTAATGTTGTGTTTATATATAATTCGAATGGAAACATTTGTTTTGATTATTCATTTTAATTAAAAAGTGATCATATTAATGTTTGTAATAACATATTCGTCTAGGACTATTGCGAATTTAATCACAGGAGTTCTGGACAATGTCATTGTGATACATCAAGACTGTTGGCAACTTCAAAACGTTCGAGAACCTGGAATTAATTTGGAATACCCGATTCTTTGTACTTGTGTAAAACATTTTAGGACAAATTCGGATCTAATTGATAAAGCTGTTAGTTCTTCTTAAATTTTCATTTTATGGTCTGAAAAATAAACCATAGAGTCGTAACACACACATATAGACACACACACACACACACACACACATATATATATATATATATATATATATATATATATATATATATATATATATATATATATATATATATATATATATGTGTGTGTGTGTGTGTGTGTGTATATATATGTATGTATATGTATATGTGTGTATATATATATATATATATATATATATATATATATATATATATATATATATATATATACATACATATATATATATATATATATATATATATATATATATATATATATATATATATATATATATATATATATATATATATATATATATATATATATATATATATTAGGGAGGGAGGGTAGAGCGTCCTTCGGACATTTTAATATTAAATAGTGTTTTTAGACCCATTTTAATAGGCTTTATACAACTTGAAGAAATAAAAACGAAAAAAGCATTAAATAGATTATAGTATGTGTATTCCTCCTTACAAATAAATACCGTACAAATCGTGACAGGCTATTGGAACTTTTTATCACTGGTATTCTGAACACTGTATTACATTCCCATGGAACGTATACACATAACCGTTACCAAGTACGAGGTTCTTGTAGGTTACTTGGTGCAATTTCAGTTTTCGTTTTGGATTTTTTCCCACTCTACATAACACTTCCTCACATTCTCTTCCTTTTGCGGGGGGGGAAGGTCAAAAGGGTTATCGATGAATTACTACACCATGTTTAATTCATTTAGAATACGAGATTATTTATATTTTTATCGTTATTTTTTACAGTGCTAACGACTAATAAGTGAAATTCATCACATATAGCTGTCACGTTTGCTCATCCCCAGTTCGTAAGTCGTGTATAAACTAAGGTATTATTACAAGCCATATTTTGATGTCTAAACATTGACGCAGGCTAGAGGTAATCTCGTACGCAAGGTTACCGTGACCAGAGAGAAGACCCTACATCTTGGATCGGCACAGGCGTTAGATCGACCGACTTCCCACCTATGTGTTATATCATAGTCCTAAGATTAGAGGAACCCGCGAGGGAACGGGGCGTGTTCTAAATCCGTCATCACGTGGACAGACAGCGAGAAGGACGATGTCCGCTAAGTTTGATTGGATTGGGTAGAAACGACACCCAATCGGAATTATGATAACAATTTCGATCCGAATTATCACTTCTAACGAGCAACCGAAACTTAAGACTCGCCTAGGAAGATTGCTGAGCAATATAGGGTTACTCCGAGAAAGCCACTCGTAATTTGGCGGTAAAACTTAGAGACGAGATTTTAAGAAAAGACAAAGCTTCGTAAAGGACAGTGCGTTATTTGCTCGGTTTTTGCAGACTATTACGGCATTGTAATTGTACTTATGTGTAGTATGTATACTTAAGTAATAGGATCGTTTAGTACGTAGAGTTATCTTTGTAGTGTTTAATTTACATGCGTATTTGAGAAATGAGTTTGAGTATAATGTAGAGAATTATGTAGATTGTTAGCTTGTGGTCAGAATTAATTTGTCATCCGCTGAAAGGTTACTTCGTAGTAAATTGGTGCATTTCTTTATGTGATATGTTAGAATATGCACATGCTTGAATTGTGATTTTGGAAAATGGTTGAAGTGTGTAAGATTAGTTAACATGGATGCATGGATATTTGAATATTTGTGTACATTGTATGATTTGTAATGTAAAAAATGCGTCTGATTGCTGTGATATTGTTTAATATAATGGGATTAGGAATATGTACAGATGTGACACAATCTATTGATGCATGAATGAGAAGTAATTGAAACCGTGCTTTTATTACGACGTTGTTTTACCATACAAGAACGTATGAGTATTTCGATGTGAATAAATGCGTGACCGAATAAATTTAATAGCCGTTATCTGATGGTAGGTTGGGTGTAGTGTGAGATGAGATGGCTAAGGAAAATATTGTACCGTCCTTGTGTTTTCATAGGAAGCTTTTTAGGGGACAGAACTTCCGGTTCAGTTAAGTCCCGAGTCTCTAGGAGGGAGATGGAAGTGAGACTAGCAGAGCAGTCGGAGTCGACAAGTCTAGTCGGTGGAGAGAATCGAAGAGGAGGAGGAAAAGGAGTCGAGGAGGAGAAGTGGAGAAGGAA
The DNA here is from genome assembly GCA_028554795.2 of Sinohyriopsis cumingii. Lineage (NCBI taxonomy): Eukaryota > Metazoa > Mollusca > Bivalvia > Unionida > Unionidae > Sinohyriopsis > Sinohyriopsis cumingii. The sequence continues at coordinate 10,166,778 of CM068829.1, read as the reverse complement.
GAGAAGTATAGGGAAGTCGAGGAGGAGATGGAATTTAGAGAACGTCGGGAGGAAGAGAAGGAATTGGAGGAATAGGAGAGAAAAATGCACAGATGAGTAGAATACAAGGACAGGTGGAAAGCTATCTCACACTACTAAACAAATAATGCAATAGGCTACCACAGGGTTGAGCGGAAGGAGAGTACTTGGGAAATTTTAATCATTTGATTATTGAATTGTCATTAAATTGTAATTCGTTGAATTTCACCTTTTTTGGTATATTCAATCATTTAACCGTCGACATTGCTGACTTGGGGGGCTCAGATCGAAGCTTCACATCTATCTTTCACTAATTTAACTTCCAGCCAAAATCGATCCTGGGTGGGACTTCTGTAATAATCTAAGTAAATGATTGGGAGCACCCCACCCCGACCATAACACATTTACCACAGTGTCGGCTATTAAACCCGACATGTCACATTGGCGGCTTCGTCCGGGACCGGAATTAGACATACATATTATCTTTACGACCGTAAAGTGTTATTTAGTAGGAAGTATTAGTGAACAGTTGTAAGATATTTTCCATCCTGTGTATTTGAATTATTATGATTTTTCAACTTGTGTTATATTTTAATATTTGTTTTGGATAGATTTCATTTACTTGCAGTAATTGTGAAGCAAATATCGGGCTAAATATCTTACCTGAGTGAAGTTAGTTATTGTCAGCAGGTAAGTATTGGGTTAGGAACGTGTAACATCTGTCAATTGTTTGGTAAGTCGAGACAGGGTATCACTTACTGTTAGCATGATCAGGAAATGGCTACAGAAAGACAGACGATTAAAGAGTATAGCGCCATTCGCAAGGACGATCTTGCGTACGAGGGAGATCGCCTAACAGCGTTCATAGAGGAGAGAATCAAAGAATCGAGGGACGCAAAAGCAGCCGAAAGAGAGCTGGATAAGATATCAGCGGACAGAGAGACGGAGCTGTCTAAGATATCAGCGGACAGAGATACAAAGAAGGAGCTGGCCAAGATATCAGCGGACAGAGAAACAAAGAAAGAGTTGCAGCTGACCAGTATAGCAGCAACCGCAAAAGAAAGAGAGCTTGCTCATGCTCTAGAAATCGAGAAATTAAGGGTTAAAGCTAGAACCACCGATAGGGACGACTCCGGTACGGGTCCTGGAGAGAGCGTACGACCGATTATCGACCACCGAATGGTACAGATAGGTATTCCGTGGTTCAACGACAAAGGAGAGTCCATTGACGATTTCTTCTTGCAATTTGAGAAACTCGCGTGAGTTCATAAATTTCCCGAGCAACATTGGGCGATTAACGTCTCAGCCTTTTTGCAAGGTGCAGCTCGCGAATTTTACCATAACCTAGCCGCAGAAGAAGATGACGACTACAACCCGCTTAAGAAGGCCTTTCTTTGCCATTATCGAATCTCCGCCGAAACGTATCGTAAATATTTTCGAGACTCGACGAAAAAGGCAACTGAAACCCACTCTCAATTCCACACGCGTGTTCGAGGGTTATTTGAGAAATGGATAAAGATGGCAGAAGTCGAACGATCGTACGACGAGGTTATACTCAAGTTGCATCTACTGAGTACTTACCGTCGCCAGTTGAAGGTATTCCTAGCGGAGAGAGAGAGAGAGAGAGAGAGAGAGAGAGAGAGAGAGAGAGAGAGAGAGTATCTGAACTCTCAAAGAGATCGCCAGCATGGGGGAGAGATACGAGCAGGAACACTCGAAGAGTGGAGGTCCCGGGGTATGGACAGACTCCGACCTACTGAGTCGCATCGTGTGGTTGAGGGAGAGCTGGCTGTCCGTAACCGTCAGGGCGCCGGGGAGGTCGGAATGGGATCCTCCGGTAAAAATGCCACCCATAGACCAGGACTGGTCTCACCCACAAAAACTGTCCTTGCAGGACGGTGAAGGCCGCCGACGTGTTACAACTGTAAGCGCCGGGGCATTTTGCAAGGGACTGTCCCAAGGGCAGGCAGACCCAGGTGAATGCCGCTGCTAGGAAAGAGTGGAAGCCGGAGGCAAGCTTTAAACCAGCAAGCCTCGTGTGGCAACTGTCAACGGAGAAGGTTTCACCCTCTTGTACGAGACTGGGTGTAGCGTTCCCGCCCTTGTCGAGAATAAATAGGTGAAGACTGAGGACTAAACAGGAGGGGTAATTGAGGTCCAGTAAGCGAACAGCTCGCGTGACTCGTTGTCAGTGGCTATCATTGACCTCGATTCACCGTACGTGAAGGGTAAAATTGAAACTGCATGCTTGAATGGACTATTACATGACGTCATACTGTGTTATGTGTTTCCACAACCGAACCCCCAAACCAGCACACCGACGCCGGTGAGTGATGTAGCAACCAGGTCCAAGAGCCGACGGACGAATCCGACACCAATGGAAGTTACGTCGACACCGGTCAGTAACGTACTTCCGGCCGAATTGACGAAGCTTCAGCAGAAAGACGCAGCTCTGACGCAGTTGCATAAATACGCTGCAGATGGAACGGAGAAAGAAACTCCGAGTGGCAAGGTGAAGTTCGTATACAAGAAGGAGATCTTGTATCGCCACGCCAGGAAAGGACACGAACACTTCAAGCAAGTCCTCGTACCATAGGAGAAGCGATGTGAAGTGGTGAAACTCGTGCATGAAAGTCTCATGGGAGGACACATGGGAATTACGAAGACGCGTGATCGTCTTGTCAAGGAATTCTCCTGGCCAAGGGTCCATGGAGATGTTAAGCGGTTCTGTCTCTCCTGTGACAAGTGTCAGAGAATGGCGCCGAAAACGGATCATCGACCCGTCCCCTTGGGGAGTACACCCCTTATCGATGAACCCTTTCGACGCGTCGCGAAGGATTTGATCGGATCGATGAAACCCGCGTCCGCACAAAGAAATCGGTATATTTCAACGGTCGTAGATAACGCTGCACGCTATCCGGAGGTTGTCGGGTCGCGTACATCTGACGGAAACTGTCTGCTGCCGAGAAGAACTACTCCGTATCGGAGAGGGAATGCCTCGGAATCGTGTTTGGGATATCACGGTTCGAGCGGTACTTATACGGGCAGAAGTTCATATTGGAGACCGACCACCAACCCCTCGCCTATCTCGCGTAGGCGAAATTGTCGAATGGACACTTCATGCGATGGTCGCTGTTCTTGCAGCAGTACCAGATGTAGATCAGATACGTAAAAGGAACCGAGAACGTAGGCGCCGATTTTATGAGCAGGAGCGCTGAAATGGCATAGATCGCTCTGTAAATAACCATAAGTTGTGTGATACGCGTGTCCGTAATCAGCGCGTAACGTCGTTATGATTTTGTTTCTTTTATTGCGTGAAGTGATTAACATTTGCATTTGGAGCAATTTTGGTGAAATAAAATCTCGATCACGTTAGCTCAGTCCCAGTTCGTAAGTCGCGTATAAACTAAGGTATTATTACAAGCCGTGGTTTGATGTCTAAACATATCCGCAGGCTAGAGTTAATCTCTTACGTAAGGTTACCGTGACCAGAGAGAAGAACCGGCATCTTGGATCAGCACAGGTGTTAGATCGAGCGACTTCCCGCATATGTGTTACAGCTAAGTCCTAAGATCAGAGGAATTCGCGAGTGTACGGGGCATGTTATAAATCCGTCCCCACGTTGACAGACAGCGAGAAGGACATTGTCCGCTAAGCTTGATTGGATCTGGTCAAAACGACACTCAGTCGGAATGGTGATAAAAATTTCGACACGGCACAGTAGCCGACTGTCGAAATAGAATCTAGCCTAACAATATTATACATGCGTATTAATGGGCTGATGACAATTTTATATACCAGCTATATTGGTATATGAAATTGCTTTACACGAACATTTAAAAGAAAACATGTTTTTTTGTTTTTTTTTAATGTGTGTTTGTGTGTGTGTGTGTGTGTGTGTGTGTGTGTGTGTGTGCAGGCCCGGTCCTAGGGCAAGCGAATAATGCAACCGCCTTGGGACCTGCGCTCGCGTTTTCATGCAGTGCAATTTTTTTTTGCTTGGGGTCCCACGCACATCGCTTACTGCCTTTGGCCCCGCATGCTTCCTTGTTCCCCGCACATTCTAAGGCCGGGCCTCTGTGTGTGTGTGTGTGTGTGTGTGTGTGTGTGTGTGTGATTTCAAATGGGTAATGATTTAACTTTAAATTTTATGAAACGAGTTGAATGTCTTGCTCAATGCTAGCTGATTTTTATTTCTCAATTTTCTCTCTCTCTGTCTCTCTCTCCCTCTCTCTGTCTCTCTCTGTCTCTCTCTGTCTCTCTCTCTCTCTGTATATCTATTGTAATCCAAATGTTTAAAGAAAACCTGGTATGAAAAAAGGAGGAAAACGACTATTTTAGCAAATGTGCACACTTAATATTGATGTATGTGTCGGAATTATATGTGTTTATGCTCAAACATCCCATGGACATTTATAATTGTTCGTGCTGAGTGCCCGTTTGTTACTTTTAAAATATTTCCCTACATTTTCATATAGATTTCAATTAGCAGCTAATATTTCTATATAGGAATGAGTTAAGACCACGAAATAACATCAACAAGTCAATTTAATGACTTTAATCCATATACAGGGAAACATTTAATCACACTCGGGTACCTACGGTTTTTCATGAAGTGCTCTCATCACGTTCAAGATTCGTTCAGGTCATGTGACCTGTTTAAAAAAGTGTTACATTTGTTCAAAACTTCCTTGTGCTGCTAGGATATTGTATAATGAATATGTTCGAATACACTTATGGTCCATGCTCATAACGGGTAATATAGTGGATACAACAGGATAACTTGTGTAATAGGTAAGACTTTCTATATTTATGTCTCTTTCTGGCAGTGTCTTTCATTGTTATAGTAACATACTAGTATAATGATATACAAGGTCTTTGAATCGGTCTTTTTTCTTGTAATAATGCAATTTAAAGATAAAGAAAAAACAAAACAAACAAGCTCCTATATTGTATAGAATGACTTTGCTATGGTAGCTCACTAACGTATGCATCAAATGATACTTAAGAAAATGAATATTTAGTAAACATGTGTTTACAAACGATTGAGAATTGGACAAGGTAGGCTTTGGTTTACTTTAATACAACCAGATCTGTGGAAATGGTATTCTTGAGTAAATTATATCCAGTTTATCTTCATCACTTGATGACTCTCTCTAGAATATAGGCGTAACTTTTAATATACGGAGAACTGGACGAAACATGTTGATAACATTTCAGCGAACTCAAAATGTGATGAAAATATTTAAATAGAAACATAGCCGAAACATGTTATAAAGGATATATTTTCTACACATCCATCTTTTGTAAATATGTGTATGTGGTGTCCAGTATTTTCTACACATCCATCTTTCTTAAATATGTTTATTTGGTGTCCAGTATTTTCTACACATCCATCTTTTTAAATATGTTTATGAGGTGTCCAGTATTTTCTACACATCCATCTTTTTTTAAATATGTTTATGTGGTGTCCAGTATTTTCTACACATCCATCTTTTTAAATATGTTTATGTGGTGTCCAGTATTTTCTACACATCCATCTTTTTAAATATGTTTATGTGGTGTCCAGTATTTTCTACACATCCATCTTTTTAAATATGTTTATGTGGTGTCCAGTATTTTCTACACATCCATCTTTTTAAATATGTTTATGTGGTGTCCAGTGTGATTATTTGGCGAAAGACTGACTGAAATTTAAATAAAGAGATATAATGAGTAGGAAGTCTAATTATGCCCGGTCTTAGCAGACGCGTATCTTGTCATAAGCTTAATGGTTGGCTTTCCTTGGCAGGTGGACGACATTTCAGAAACTATGCCAATGTGATAACATTGTATAAAATGTATTTCTTTATTATTTTGCTGTCAGTCTATCACAGTAAATTTGTATTCGACTCAAATTCATAAACTATGTTACTTGGATAAATTTGTATTGTTGCGTCCCTAGTCGTGTTGACCTTCGGCCACATTGGATTGTTGAGGAAAATATGTATAACCTTAGAAATAGGAACAGTTTTACTCGAATTAAAGAAATATGCATATGTATACTCTTTTGTTCATATATGGAGTACACTACATTATTCAAAAAAATGTGAAAGTAAGTATTCGATAGTCAAAAGTAAAACTGAGATTAATACCACAACGTGCCTGCCCTTTTCCTAGGTGACAGGAAATGACACAATATGAGTACTTGAATTAGGAACAGCTAAAGTGTTTTGCATTATGATTAATAGTTTAACTACTTGAGAGATAATCGTTGTGCTTTTGAGGTAAAGATATATAAAATGCATATCCTGTTGCATTTATTTGCAAAAGTATACTTTTTAGAACAGTGTATACTATTTAGAACAGGGGTCTCAAACTGAAACCACCCTGAGGGCCGCATGACGGCATTTTCGATGTCCCAAGGGACACACCACCTTTGTTATTTCTCATGACACCTTGTGATGCCAATCATTTTTCGGTCCATAGGATACGGCATGGAGGCCGCATGTTTGAGACCCCTGATTTAGAACAATGTTGGAAATTGTTTTAAAGTCTGATATTAGTGACTACTAATATTGTGTTAACGTGACCATCTCAGTTTATCTCGATTGTTAACAAAGGCCGTTTTGACTTATTTTTCCCAACGTATATCGAAGACACGAATACGACGTAAATGATTAAGGAGTATTCAAAATCTGATTTCTCCATTCTCTTTATGTCGTTTAACATCTTGTCCGGTATGTACATGTCGTTTAACATCTTGTTCGGTATGTACATGTCGTAGAACATCTTGTTCGGTATGTACATGTCGTTTAACATCTTGTCCGGTATGTACATGTCGTTTAACATCTTGTCCGGTATGTACATGTCGTTTAACATCTTGTCCGATATGTACATATCGTATAACATCTTATCCAGTATGTACATTGATTCATATTTTAACCATTTTAATTAATTTATTTATGTAATAAATAAATATATCTCCTTTTGAATCATTCGTGTATATTTACAAATAAGTTTGTGAAGTCATATTACCTTTGCTATACGTGTAATTGTATAATATATTTTATGGGAAAGGCCTATTGTGATTTGTGAGAAATTGTTATCTGACACCATCAGTCAATATCAATAGCAATAAGACATGTTTAAACTAAACTGTTTAAAATGGCTATGTCGAATTTGCTTTTTGTAAAAAGCTATATTTTTCTTCTATATCTGACAAGTCTCTTATATTCATCTGCGTTTATCTTGTATGAATGTCCAGTGATATAATTTATTAAAATGTATCTTTTGTGTTCCTTTTACATGTGAAGATGGATCAAGTAATGGTTCTAATTTTTAAGCCATCACAACATACCACAATATGCATATTCAAGATCAATGCATGCTACTTAGTGTGAATAAGGTGTAAAGAGCTTATATGTTATTGACGTTTTGCTACTAAATTATCTACACGGATAAATGTTTCAGGCACATCACAACATTAACTATTTGAACGTGATTAATTTATAAAATATATATTCATTCATCAACCAAGTTAATTTTTTCACTAGTTTAGATAACGTTATTTAGAGTTCGGATAAACTGGAGCTCATATTTAGAAAGGGTATTCTGACATGTCATCAAAAACGACTTAAAATCGTACAAACATAATACAGTAAAACTTCCACGACTCAGAACCATTCTACTGGTTTCTACTTTCTTGCCAAAGCGTACCCTGTAGCTCAAGAACTTCATAAAAATGAAAGCTCTTTCAAAACAAGAACCGGGAAATTTTGAATAAGCAAAGGTCTAGCCTAGATCGAACAAATGTATGTAATATTTAAAAAACTTAATTAAATCGTATATTTTAAATTAAACGATATATCCTTGATAGGGAATTGATAAATAATGATTTTAAGGTTCTATAACAACGCTGTACTTTGCAAAGTCGCTTAACCTTTTAAAATAATTTTAGTAGTTCAGTTCAAAGTAACTTCCTTTTCACTCAATATACTTCTCCCATATTATGATCAATATCCTAAATACGTGCAGCAGCCCATCACGTGACAGTACTAGTAGCGACCCAGCGGTTTCATCTCTTAGTTTTTTACTTTCGTAATGTTTTCCCCAGGACGAACTTTTAATTTTATACAAAGTTAGATGTTGCATGGATTTACAATTGGGCTGTATGGTAATAGATTTACAATTGGCATGTATGGGTAGTAAATTTACAATTGGACTATGTTAGTAAATTTGCAAGTGGGCTGTATGGTAGTAGATTTACAAGTGGGCTGTATGGTAGTAGATTTACAATTGGGCTGTATGGTAATAGATTTACAATTAGCCTGTATAGTACATTACAAATGGACTGTATGGTAGTATATTTACAATTGGGCTGGATGGTAGTAGATTTACAATTGGGCTGTATGGTAGTAAATTTACAATTGGACTATGTTAGAAGATTTGCAAGTGGGCTGTATGGTAGTAGATTTACAAGTGGGCTGTATGGGTAGTACATTACAATTGGGCTGTATGGTAGTATATTTACAATTGGGCTGTATGGTAGTAGATTTACAATTGGGCTGTATGGTAGTAAATTTACAATTGGACTATGTTAGTAAATTTGCAAGTGGGCTGTATGGTAGTAGATTTACAAGTGGGCTATATGGTAGTAGATTTACAACTGGGCTGTATGGTAGCAGATTTACAATTGGGCTGCATGGTAGCAGATTTACAATTGGGCTGTATGGTAGCAGATTTACAATTGGGCTGCATGGTAGCAGATTTACAATTGGGCTGTATGGTAGTAGATTTACAATTGGCCTGAATGAAGTAGATTTACAAATGGGCTGTATGGTAGTAGATCTAAGGATTCAATGCAACGTGTTTGTAAGGTCTGCATTATAAATACTTACGTGTGTGCGGGAGTATTATCGTGAAGTCACCCTTCCGTAGGTGTGGATACTTGTATCGATTAGTTCTCACCGAAATTAAATCTGAATACTGTGGCATAGTATTTTCCATTCCTTGTGGTGTTCTCTCGTACCTTGTGGTTCAACAGTATCCCTTGTGTTATGAAAAATAGATTGTACATACCCTTACCGTCAGATCTGGAAATACGTGTTTGTATTGTGATGGCGAACGTGTTTGCTTCAATACACTATTTTCTCTTGCCCTCGAGCTATAAATAGTGTATCCAAGTTTTATCACAAATTCTTGCCTTTTATTTTGTACATTTATAATAATCCACTGCAGATCTTTACCGTTAAATTCACTTGTTCTTTAGCAAGCAATATGGACACCCATGTGATATAAACCCTTTGCATTCCTAATTCCTTGTTCAGAATTTTTTCTGCACTTCTATAAGAAACATAAAAAATTGTCGGATACTTCTCAGAGAGTATAACACGATGTCCTCGTTCGCATATACGACCACTGAATCAATAACTTTCTGTGAAACATATATCCTTGACCAGCCTTTTCTTATATCACATGTTACAGTGTCCGTACCATCGCTAAAACGTGGCATCTAAAACATGTTACAGTGTCCGTACCATCGCTAAAACGTGGCATCCATCACATGTTACAGTGTCCGTACCATCGCTAAAACGTGGCATCCATCACATGTTAGTGTCCGTACCATCGCTAAAACGTGGCATCCATCACATGTTACAGTGTCCGTACCAACGGACTTAAACGTATTATTCATCTACTGAATCTGGATTTGGCAAGTGCTTTAGGTCGTAAATGTCTATTTCTGAAACGTAAATAAAATTAAAATTAGAATTTCGATGGAATATTATAGAAAGCGTGTGTATATATTAGACGAGAAGAGACTAGAAGATTTGAAAGGTAGTTCCAACTAAAAGTAGCAATATTATTGCAATTTCCTCTTAAATTATGTAAGATGCTATTATTTTCCTTTCGAAAGCACTTAATTTGTATTTGTTGCAACTATTTTAGTTTAAATTATCCACCTGAAGCACCTTAATTATTTTAATATTTGCTAATTCCTGTTTTGGCAAATTGAGATAATTCAGCGAAAATGTTGGTTAGTTTAAAAAGAAAAAAACTACATCAACTCGTCTTGGCTATCTTTACTAGGAAGTACTCAGTGCAAGATCAATAATAACATATCCTTCACATTTAGGACACGCAAACACAGAAAAGGAGTGTTTGGGGATCCAGAAGGCTCTGGGCTACTTTCGGTCGTCCTGACATTGTACAGTCTTTGTTCATATTAAGTTACCACTTTAGTAGCTAACAATTCGAAAGAAAACAAATATGATATCTCAGAATCTACATTGCGTATAGTAACGCAATCATCAAAACTAAAATATAAAACAATAAACATAAATTAGACACACATTAAGCATAAACTGCATAGATGTTACTTAACTGCGGGTATAATGAATGTAAGACTTTTAATATGACCATATCTTCTTGTCACAGTCTTTCAACTGTATTTTTTGTTGTTGATAATTTGACACCCACTTCAATCCTTTTTAGAGTGTTGTATTACCTTCAATATGTGACTTGAAAATATTGCATTTAAAGCGATGTGTCCACCCTCCTAGATATGACTCGAAAATATTGCATTCAGCAGTTAACTTGGATGTCAGATAAGTTTCGAGCGAAATCTTTAGTTTGCCTTCTTTGTGACCAGCCCTACAGTCTATCTGATATACTCCATCTTGGATGAACGTATAACATTTTCAACTATTCACGAAATAAAATAGTCTTGATATTTTCCTTCACAAGTTAGCAAAGAACACACATTACCATTCTTTATAATTCATAAACCTTCGTCATAAAATGTTATATACCAGATTACTGCACAATAATTTCTGGGAACAAATATACTTTTACTACCCAAATATAATTTTCATTGTCTGGTACTTTATACAGTTTAGACGGACAAGATTTACTCAGAACCCTTTAGTCATTTAAAGTGAACACCACCGATGTTAAGTCTACGTTCTAGTGATGAACAAGTCTACGTTCTAGTGATGAACAAGTCTACGTTCTAGTGATGAACAAGTCTACCTTTTAGTGATGAACAAGTCTACGTTTTAGTGATGAACAAGTCTACGTTTTAGTCATGAAAAAGTCTACGTTCTAGTGATGAACAAGTCTACGTTCTAGTGATGAACAAGTCTACGTTCTAGTGATGAACAAGTCTACGTTTTAGTGATGAAAAAGACCCAGGTGGTAGGATTCGAACATATTTGACACACACACGGCTGTGTATGCCTTAAACTATGCATTTACGTGTATAGGTATAATTGTCGAAAAGTCAGCCTTTTTTCCACATCTGCACAACAATAAAAGAGCTACAAATCTAACTCTATCAGGTGTGTGGGTATCTAGATTTGGCCACTGAGAATCAGTCACCTAGCGGTGGATCCTTGTGGGCTGGTGATAGGAATTTGGAAATTTTAATAACTAGAAAACGTTAACTGTAGGTCTTGATTCAAAAGTAATACATTTTAATAGAGTACGAAATAATGTACCTTAGTTATGTGAGAAACAACTAGTACAAAATGTACCATTTACATATCACCTATCATCATGACGCGTGATTCGTACCTTAGTTATGTGAGAAACAACTAGTACAAAATGTACCATTTACATGTCACCTAGATAACATGACGCGTATTGCGTTGGGGGAGAAGGCCAGAACTCTGCAAATGTTCATTTTAATTACATTTTCATTTTTACTTGCAGCTTTATTACACACAGGAATGTGTCATGTTTTGTAAATGTTCTGTAGTCGCAACATAACATACTCGTACCAAAATAAGTCACGTCTAGCTGATATTTTGTATTGGCAGCATACCAGTGGCACCAGTCATATCACAATTAATAAAACCCAAATTAATTTATGTTTTCTTTTTCACAGGATCTACCTGTAAATTAACCAAGGTTTAATCATGGAATGTATCTTTCTTCCTGAATCAGAAATCCCATTTGTTTAGGTTATGTCAACCAGACAGTGTGTAACAATTCACAGCAATACCAGACTATTATTAGGTTCAACAATGTATAAAATTCCATGGGCTTGCCTTGGGGTTTTCTGTTTTGCTATTTTTGTCTGGTTATTATGCTGATGGCACTCCTAGATGATTCATAGCACACCAGGTCAAACTTGTGTTAAAATTCAGTAATTTTAAATCTTATTACATACAAATCAATTGAATTTAATAAAAGAAAACGCTGCGAAATAGCTCGAGAAATAATAATAATAATAATAATAATAATAATAATAATAACATATGTTCGTTACAAATATTCCTCCTAAACCTTGTTGCTTTTTGGCCCCTTTGCGAAATTATATGCAAAAGGACTGTCAATCTCGGCTCCTTCCCCCGGTAGCCCCTGGGAGGGGATCATGGGTCAATTATACATAAGTTACAAATATAATGAAATTTGTCAATATTTTAAGTCTATTAACGTCATATAGTTGGGTGAATCTTTACGATTTGGAAATGTATTAGACAAAGTCAAGACTGAATGAACCGTTGTAAAAACTAGATCGTATACAGGTGGTCTTTAATCTGTAGATTAATTAAGCACATGAAGTATATATATATATATATATATATATATATATATATATATATAGAGAGAGAGAGAGAGAGAGAGAGAGAGAGAGAGAGAGAGAGAGAGAGAGACAGAGAGACAGAGAGAGAGACGCTTTAAGTATTGAAAGGTGTCCAGTAAAACTGGGAGTAGTTAAGTGGGATACTAGACGTACAATGGGAATTAGCATTACAGACCCCCCCCCCCCCCCGGGTCAATATACGTACAAGGGAAATTTAACATGGCGAAAAATCGTGGGTCAATATACGTACAAGGGGAATTTAACATGGGAATAAATCGTGGGTCAATATACGTACAAGGGGAATTTAACATGGGAAATAGAGTTTGGGCTTGTTTAGGGACAAGGGGAATTGAATATGGGATTATTTTTTTTTTGTTTTAAAATTTTTTTTAAAAAAAGGGGTAGGCAATTGAAAAGTCATTCTCTTTTCGAGAAATATGGCTGGCCCTGAAAAGGGCCTTTGGGTTTCTTCTTCTAACACTTCCACTTCTTCAACCATCTTCTCACTTTTGTCACTCTTCCTGTCTTCTTTTTCTCCTTTTCTGGCATCCGGTCTGGATGGCCCAAGGCTCTAAACTTTTCCTGGACTTTGATCCAATTTTGATTTAGCCTTTCAAAATCAGCCTGTTTCTTTTTGTTTTCCTGATCTTTTCTTTCTTTATACCATCTCTCTTTAATCTTCTTTACCTCTACCTCCATCACTTTTCTCATCAACTTCTCTCCTTTCCTCAGTCTTTCCTGACCTCTCTCCACATAAGAGCACTCTGTCCCATGTGACATTTTTTCAAGAAAGCGCCTGACTTTGCTTGCATTGTTAAGTGCTTCCTTTAGGCTTCCCACTCTGACATAGGTGGGATTTATCATACCTCTCAATCTCTTTTCCACCTCTTCAATCATTCCTGCTATCACTTCTTTTGCTATGTTTAGACATTTAGCGTAGTCCAGGTACTCTGCTATCTTCCATTCTTTTTCTAGTCTCTCCACTACATAGATACCATCTATTATCCAGTTGTATATATGTACCAAATTGTTGAACAAGTCACTTGCAACCACCATCTTCGTTTTTATTATTCCGTAGAATGGTTCGAACGACGAACGTGGTGGGTTCTTATAGTAAAAGCGCGGACGTGATGGAAAACATCCCCTAAAAACATAAAATTGATCTTACCTATATCATGACCAAGCAACGCGCTGACGTGAAGGAAAACATCCCCCTACTTTCTCATTTCATATAATAGAACCCTAACTATACTCTCCACATACGCTAAGAAACAATAAAGAAACCCATATCTACTATTCACACAAACTTACTTGAACACTTACAAACACAATCACTAACACACAAACACATACCCTCACATTTTTTTAAAAAGAGTTAGTGTTTATATTCACACTAATCTACCTACACACATTGGCAAATTGATGGTTATTTCTTTTCTTGAGTATTGGGTAGCCCTTAAAAGGGCTGTTTTTTTTTTAACTCCAGATGCACTTATCTAATGATGGCACCTTCCTGGCCTGGCGCCACACACGCATCTTCTTCCCCAGTCTCCTTTCACCTTTCTTCTGGGGAGCGCAGAGGGAGGATGATTCGCTTCAGCACCCCAATCCTCTGTCTCGGGAATATTGTACGACATCCTCTCTCCTATTTTCTTTTCCTCCTCCTCTTCCCTCTGCCTTCTCTCCTCCTCTTCCTTCTTTATTCTTTCCTCTTCTACTATAGCCTCCGCGGCCAGTTCATTTAACAGGCGCCTGACATATTCCAGATGTATCTGGAGTTCAAGAAGTTTGCTTATTCTGCTATTCAATCTTGTGTTGATCAATCAACAAGGGTAGCTAGATTGCCGAACGAGTTTCAATTTATAGTGAAAGCGCGGACGTGAAGGAAAACATCCCCTAAAAAACATAAAATTGATCTTACCTAGATCATGACCAAAAAAAACAACGCGCTGAACTAAAAGAAACACTCACTCACTTTTTTATGCTACCCATCACTATTTTAAATTTTTTTTATAAATCACTTCAATACACTATCCACATACGCAAAGCAATCCAATCTAACCCCAAATATACACCTCAAACGCCAGAAAAGACATCACTTTAATCTACTATCCTTACCAACGTACTTGAGCAGTTACAAACACAAACACACAAACGCATACCCTCACATTTTTTTAAAAAAGAGTTAGTGTTTATATTCACACTACTCTACCTACACACATTGGCAAATTGATGTTTATTTCTTTTCTTGAGTATAGGGTAGCCCTTAAAAGGGCTGTTTTTTTATTTGCTATGGCAATCTTTTTTAGTTTCTAAGAATGCGATGTCCTCTGAGGATAGACTTTCTGGCGATAGGTCTGCTTCTTCGGAAAGAGAAGAAGAACTCTTTGGTGTCGATACGACAATCGACAAAGCCTCTGTCAGGTTCAGGTTGCTGCTGCTGCTGCTGTTGTTGTTGCTGCTGTTGCTGCTGTTGCTGCTGTCTCTGAAGTCTGTACTTCTCTGTCCATTCTTCTTTCTCCCTGTTCACTTCTTCTCTGAAGAGCTCTTCTATCAGGTCTTCAGTGACTTTTAGCATTCTCACATTCTCTATTTCTTCTGGCTTCGGTATCAGACTGTGTCTGACCCTATGCAAATTCACGTAGGCTTCGTTGAGCTTAGCTAGTTTGGAGCACATCTTCTTAGGAGGATGAGTCGACAATGAATGGTTAGACTGGAAACAACCCGGTTCTTAAAGTCAAAGCGCGGACATGAAGGAAAACATCCCCCACACGGTTTTCGAGTCGCAACGTTCAATGAGTGTCATGAGAGGGATAGTAAGAAATTAAAGAGCATCAATCCAACATTCTTATAGCTAAACAAAAGACAAAGGCATTTTTTTTTTCAAAACACAACATTTTTTATTCAAAAATCACTTAACACTAAACAACAACTCTAACATTTTTTAACAATAATCCAACATAATAACATCAATCATTTTTTTAAGAAATGACAAACATTTTTTCTCAATTGACAGTCTACTTTAAACAGGGCTGACAACGTTGTGAATGAAATTGTGATTTCCACTGTTGGAAATCATTAGGCCATTGATGGACACTACGTTTCCTAGCTTGAGACAAAAGATAAGCATAATGGTCACAAAACCATCGATCTACTTTCACATCGTTTCTTGAAGAAGAACGAGGATCAAAATGAGTCACTAAATGTTCTAAGGAATAGCCCAGGCTGCGATGATGCAGAAAATACACACAGTACTGTCCACACACCAAGGAATCTGTGCCTTGTAATTTCACATTATTGAATCGGGTGGTCTGAGCATTTCTTCTCATAAAGTCAATGATATCGTCTTCCAAAGGAGGCAATCCGTACGAATCGAAATATTCCACACATCCTTCTTGAGGAAAGTAGACGGCTACCCAGTGGGTTCCTGGGAGATGACTGTCGTCCGTGTTGATCACGTAAGCTAGATGGTCTTTAGGTTTGCGATGAGGGAGTTCATCTTTAGCACGGACAACAGGATTCCAAGAAGACGTATACGAACTGTGGTTCAAAAGGTAATAAAGTTCCCAGGTATCCATTTGTGTTGTTTTTTCTTCTTCACAGGTAATAATACGTCGTCAATTCGATCCTGACTTTTTGCTTGAAAATGTCTGACAAATAACCGTTTCTTCGTTTCGTCTCCTCACTCTGATTCAGGAGAGCTTCGATACGATGGATCTCTTGAGTGGTTAATGGTGGACAAGAATGTTCACGCAAGTCTTTATACCACTGATGCAACACGTCTTTGTCCGAGATGAGACTCCAAGCTTCGTCCAGATACTCGTCCAATTTTTCTTCTTGACTTAACATCAGGCATTTATCGTGTTGAATTTGACTGGGATGATCGTTTTGACATCCATAGCAATTTTTCTTGATCAATTCTGTCATTTTTTCGACCAAGTGTTTGGCAAAACAGGAGACTAAATGGGCTTCTTGTTCTGACCATCTTGACTTCATCATGATCAGTTCTTCTCTTTCCACAGTCTCCTCACATTTCATGTCCAAAGTTTCTCCACTAGGTAAAGAGGGATAACAATCTTCCATGGTTTCTAGTAATCTAGAATGACTTCTCTCAAACTGTTGATTTCTATGGTATTATCGAATTCTGCATACAGGATGACGTTCACTGTCTCTGTCAGTTTATCTGCAAAGTGAAGTTCCACACGAATCTGGCCTGATTTTATAGGGTGGAAATGTCCCTCGTCGCTGCCTTGGTCTGGAGTGAAATCGAAAGCCCACAAAGCATAACCTCCTGCATAATCTTCGTACGTAATGCCGTGACTGGTGTTGGTTCCTAACTGGCCGGTGGCTTCGTACAAGGACAAGTACGATCTCAAGTAATTGTTCTTGGTAAAGTTAGGTTCGAAAGGTCTGGTACACAAGGTCTTGCCATCGGCGACTGACTTCGATTTTCTTCACGTTGAAGTGTTGAAAGTGGAAAGGATTTTTATTGAAGGTTCCGTTGAAGGCTTCATTCTCAACCATACCAAGGATTAAACGTTTGGGTAACTGTCCTTGGAACAGATGATCTTCGATCATGAAATGATGGTTAGCGGGAATGGTGAACGTTTTCACTTCCACCCTTCGTATGGGATACTTGGCGGTCGTTCTGCTCAATGTCTGACTGATGTCGTTACTTACTTTAGGTAACACTTCCACGCGTCTTACGTAGAGTTTGACCTCCTCGATTTTGCTTTTGGGATTGACGTCATCACTATTAGCCATCAAATGGAAAGCGGTACTGCTACGATTCAGTCTCAAGCGGACATTGACCCCTTTCAGCAAATATTTCTCTTGCAACCACATGTCCAAATGCAAACGATCCATCAGTTCTAAACTCTGTCCATTTAATATTTTTTTTCTTCGTTCTATAAATCCCTCATTGCTATCTTTTGCTTTGGGGTCTTCACTAAGACCTGTTTGATCAAATTCGCCCGTTTCGTCAGGTTCCCACAGCACGCAGGCATTGAGATGGGTGTTCTTGGCATCTATTCCGTACGTCAAAAGATTTTCCAGGTAGGCACGGTAAGGGCATGTATCCATGCTGCTGCTGACCAGTTTGTTATTCAAGTACAAGTCCACTGAGCTGAACAAGGAATGCATGAAATTGTTGATGGGAGCTACTTTCTCGTCTACCATAGTATCTTCTCCCTTATCTAGAATTTTGACTTTCAAGTACAAGTAACTGCTATTCAGATCGATGTAATCTTCGGGCTGTCCTTTGATTTCAAACTCGATGGGAGCTGAATCGGTCAATGAGGAGACGGGGTGAAATTCCACCCACTGGGATGCTTGCATGGTCATCATGGTGGGGGGCATGGCAAACAGATCCAGTTCTGTCTTGGAACAAGCGCAAGACTCTCGGTGCATCATTTTTTTTTTGTTGCTGTGTCTCAATAATCGAAAACGTCTAAGTCTCGAACGGTTCTTCTTTTCTTGGCCTTTCTAGCTTGAAGTCTGGTGAAAGGATGTTTTCTTCGTCGTCTCTTTCTGCCTTGTCCTTGCTGAATGCCTGACTCGGTAGCGTGCAGGGCATTTATAGGTGTGTCTCGGCGACCCAAAATGTCTTTGCCCGTTTGCAGCAAGACATTTTTACCTGCCCTCATGAAGGCTTCTTTAGGGTTTTGTTTGTCGATGATGACATTTTGGAGAAATTCTTTGCCTTGCGTCAGTACTGCATCTTTCAAGGCGTGCAATCCGCGTGTCACCATCGGTTTCAACACCGGGGCCACCGAACGAAAGGCCGATTTTAACATATCTCCTAAACCGTGTCCTCGCTGTCGTGCAACCCCTCGGTACACTGGATACATGACTTACTTACGAGTCGTGAGAGAACCGTTTTCGAAAATGGAGTTTCACCGTGACTTTTGCTTTGGTGAATGGAATATTTTGTCCCAAATCTCCTTTTATAGTAATGTTGACCGTGTCCAAATACGACTTGCTGACAGGCAAATAGTGAGGATGGACAAATTTGCGGTGGACGTGGTAAGTGTTTCCACCTTCCTCGTCAAAGTTTCCGGCAGAATCCACTTTGAAAGGAATGACACGCAGTAACGGCACGGAGGTGTGTCCCACCACGTTGTATTCCACCACATCGGAATACACGAACATCAAATTCAGTCCTTGGTTCAGTTCTACCGGGGTACGAAAATACTTGGCAAAAGTCTCGTTGTCGGCAATGATTGGTAATTCGGGTTTTTGTTCTATTCTCTTCCTCATCTCCATGTCACCGCCCAATATGTCAAACAATTCAGGACAAAATAAGAAAGACATCATTTTACGCCCCTCAGGAAATTTTATCAGAAAGCGACGAGCTGTTTTGTGGTACTCCAGGGTGACGATACCTCTATTGACACTTTCCAAAGCTTTCAGAAACACGCCATTAAACCTGGTGGCTATGGTGCTGACCAAATGTTGACCACTAAAATAATAGCCATGGGGAATGAACAAGTGATAGGTGGTGTACTTTTGAGTTTTTGTGGGAGGGGTTTTCTTGTCATATTTGCTATGGTCATCCATCCACTTTTGCACTAGCTCGTCATAAACTTCCGCATGAAAAAAATTTTGATTGGGAAGGACATTGAGGACTTGGGTCGGGTGAATCATTTCTACTAAAGCCACTTCCCAATGGGCTTCGTGATCTAAGGGGATGGCCTGAGGTAATTTGGCCGTGTAACAGCACAACGTGTTGTGGGGAAACACCTCATGGAACTGTCACTGGGTAAGGTTAAGTAAAATTGGTTTTCGTGACTCATAATTCCAGAGTTCTGTGGCTCTCCGAGGGGTTACTGGACGTCAGAGGAGTGGTGACTGACACTGGCACTGGACACAAGGTTCCCGTTCGAGGAGAATTTCAGGGAGGGATTGGGAAGCAGGTAACCGATGCAACTGCTCAATAAAATGGTCCACAATTGTTTGTCTCCTTGTTGCAAACTCAAATTGGCAATGGCTGCCCCGATGACACAATACACCACGAAGATTTGGCAGAAAAAGACGATTTGCGTTTTAGGCACACGTTCTCCACACCACACCCACAAGGGTTGTTTTTGTAAATCTTGCACAGAAGAACTAGGTGAAGAAGGAGTGGTCGACGTAGCTGTGTCTGCTGTGTGAAAGGGCATGATGGTCACTTCTTTTTATAGTCGATGACTTGCGAAGCGTCGATCCAAGAATCAAAACTGGGTGGATATCCTTTCCAACGTACTTTGACTTCTTTGACACGTCGTTTGCCCACTTTACGGGTTCTGCGTTCGAGAATGCTTTCGATGTCGTACACGTCGTCTTCCTTTTTGGTGACACGTTGTAACTCGGGTAAATAAAACGTTCCTTTGAGCACTTCTCCGTTCATGTCTTCCAATTTATAGACGGCAGGATGACGGCCATGCACTCGTCCAGTGACGCGAAACAATTCGGTCGTCCAGTTAGGTAAGTAACCTTTGTCAAAAGTGCGTTTGGTTTTGCCAATGCGCACCCAATCTCCTACGGCCAACTCTCCACTTTTCTTGGGGACAGCCCTCGTCGGGGACGTACCAAACAGGCGGTCAAACACCAACACTTCGTTCTCGGGAGTCACCTCTTGCGGGGCACGTCCAATGCTTCGATGGTAAGATTGGTTGTACGCTTGCACCAGGTGCGGTAAGATGTCGATGTATTTCAGAGTGTGGTGATGCGTAAAATATTTCCACATGCGTTCTTTCAAAGTGCGTTGAAAACGTTCCACGATGCTGGCTTTGGTTTCGGGATTCTCGGTGGTAAAAAAATGAATGTCACGTTTCTTTAATTCTTTTTGGAAAGCTTGGTTCAGAAATTCGGTACCTTTGTCCGTTTGCCATCGAAGAGGGTGACGACCGCTTTGTTTCAACACTAGTTGCAGGGCTCGCACTAACTCGCTGCTCGATTTGGAAGTCAAGGGCACGACCCAGGCAAATTTGGAAAAGACGTCGATGACACAAAACAAATATTTGTAGCCACGATTGTAGCTGGCCAAATGAGAGACATCGGCTAAATCGGCTTGCCATTGATGATCGATGCCTTCCACTCGAGTGCGACTTCTGGCAAACTTGCGTCGAATGGGTTTGTGTAAAGTGTAGGTAGCTTGTTCTTGTAACCATCTTTGCACTTGAGGTAAACGGAGACTTTTCAGTCGCGTTTTGGCAGCACGATACAATTTTTGAACTCCTGCGTAACCTGCAGGATGGGAGGGATCGTAGTAACTGCTGGCTAAGACTTTTTCCATTTTTATTTTTTGTGTTTGTGTGTTAATAAGACACCCACTCTTGGAGGAGGCTACTCTTTTTCTCTTGGGGTATTTTCTTGGATTGCAATGCTTTGCGTGTGCGACCGGCAATAGGTGTCGAAGAGGAGGATGTCTGAGCGGGGTATATCGGTTCTTGTTTCACTTCTGTCTTCACTTCTGTCTTCACTTTCTTTTTCTCTTGTGATGAAGAAGGGGTGGCCATCATCTTTTTAATCCATCCAATTCTGGAGGTAGGTGGTGTTGTTAACTTGCGTACTTTTTCTGGTGGAGTTTGAAACCCTTCTTCTTCTTCTCCTTTTTCTGTCTTGGTCACTGGTAGTGATGGTACTGGTACTGGTACTGGTGATGGTGCTGGACTTTTCATCAAGGTCTTAAAATCTTTCAGAGTGGGTAGAGCTGTTTCGTCTAAAGCTTTCTGGTGAAACAGTTGCAGTCGTTGCAAGTGTTGACCGTACTTTTGCGATTTTTCTGTTTCGGACAAATCTTGGCGATCCATCAAGGACTGCAATTCGTGTTGTAACTGGGACATCTCGCTCAGATTGGGATTGGGAGGTAAATGCGGGGTGCGTTGTTCTTGCCACCGATGGTATTCCATCCATCGTTTGTAAGGCACTAAAGCTAGTTTTCGTCCTTCCATGGGGTTGTCTGGGGTTGATTCTGAGATCTTGGGACTTCCGAGGGCCTTTTTATCTTGCTCCCACCAGTCCTCCCAACATGGTTCCCAAGACTCCTTTCAGTATGGGGCCTAACAAGAGAGGTAAAATACCTCCAGGTTGCACTAACATCTTCTTTTTTTGACGAATGGGAATTTTCTTTTGAACCATTTGGCGAAGAACGTGACGATGTTTGCCTAAGCATTTTTTCTGGTGTTTGGACAAAGGGATCGTGCCTTTCAAGACGTTCAAACAACATTCGCACACGGTATCGATGACCTCTTTGGAGGCTATTTGAATGAGTTTTTTTCGTAGGGGTGGAGAAGCTTTGGACAGGACAGATAACATGTCCCCATGTTTGACTAAACGTGGTGGTAGTCCTTTCCTTTTCTTTCCTTGGGGTTTTCTGGAGGGTGACATCTTTGAGTCTTCAGGAGCACCAAAAAAACACTGATACCCTACTTGGTCACACACCTTTTTTATACTGGAACGCGTCGCCACTGATTGTCTTTACGTCGTATTAGTTTGATGACAGGCATGACACGTCGTGCAGGGGTACGCAACGGACTAAATCGAGCCAGTTCTTGCTTGGACAAATCCAGTAAACTTTGTAACATGCCCGATCTTTCATGGACTTTGATTTTGGGAGAAGGTACTTTGTGAGCAGCAGCCACTGCCACTAAATTGGAGGGTCCTGCCACTGGGGAAGTTCTTTTGGGGGCCATCAACGGAGAAGTTCTTGGTGTGATCAACGTCTCCAAGTACTCTTCAGTTCCTGGTGTCATCAACGGAGAAGTGGACAAACGTGAGGATGCCGGAGATGCAGTCACTGCCGTGGCAGATCGTGGTTTGCGAGTGTAAGGTTGCGTCCTGGCCGAAGTGCCTCTCTTGCGACTAGTTTTCTTCTGTGGGCTTTTCTTTTTCTGGGAACTTTTTCTCTGTTTCTTTTTCTGAGGGCTTCTTTTCTTTTTCCGGGGTGGTGGTGTCTGATCAGAGGAGGGTCCCGCCACTGGAGAAGTTCTTCTTCTTGGGGACCTGGTCTTTTTCTTCTTGGGGCTTCGTTGGACTTTTTTCCTGGGTATAACTTTGGGGGCATTAGGATCCCATCTTAAGAGAGAGCAAATGATGACCCCTCCTAGAATACCGCTCCCTCGAGGTTTCAAAATGATTTGTTTTTTGGTTTGAGTGTCGATGCGGGGATCGGCCAGTTGGACCAAAGCGACTTTGTTTCGATCAAAAAAGCGTTTGGTTTGATGAGGAATCTGAATGATTCCTTGGAGTAATTGACGTGCCGTCACCGTGAACCATCGTAAGACTTCTTTGAGACTAGCTTCTAAGACACGAGCTCGTATTTGTGGATTTTATTCTCGACTGATGCCATACAAGGCACGAATCAATTTGACGGGAAGATGCGACTGAAGGGACGTCATGTTGACGTTGTGTGAGACAGACGAAAAAGGTCTGAGGTTTTTATAGATTATTTTTATGTGGAGTGAAATGAAGTCGAGGACGGAGACGTGTACAGGACAGGCCCTCCGTCTTGGCACCAGTGGTGAAACAAGTGGATACGAAATCGCAAATCCTCAGGGGTGGTAGGTTTCAAATCGACGAGTAAATAGGCGTGTGGAGTTTGAGTGGCATCGTCGTACGCCTGAGTCAGCCAAGGCGTTCCTAACTGTTTGGCTAAGACTTGCACTTGCGATTTATCTCGAGGGCTTTTAAACAAGACCACGTAATGCGCATTGAGATTGATGGTGCGATGGGCTTCACTTTGTTGAAACAAATTTTGGGTGATGTAAACGACACTGGCATTACGGTGATGCCCTTTGCGCGTGAACCACAGTTTAATTTCTTCTTCGTCTTCTCCTAACATGTCGTCGAAAATGACCAAATGGGTTAGACGGGAGTCAGAGACGATGCCGTCGTCTTCTTTAGGAATGCCTTCCACAAACACGATGGAATCGCCTTGACTTTCTCGCAAGAGGCTGTACGCCGATTGCCACTCTTTGTAACACCACACGATCCGCTGAGGTGGCCGATCGATCAAATGATGTTTATGTTCGATCAAACGTTTGACGAATTCGGTTTTGCCTGAACCGCTAGGTCCAGCAATGAGCATGTTAAAGGGATGGCGAAGATACAAAGCCTCCCAACTGGCACGATCTAAGTGTTCGTCGATGACTTTGACAGTAGAGGAAGAGGGAGCAGAGACAGCAGAGGTAGCCATAGTGTGAGAAATGTCACTTGTGACACGAAAACAAACAAGACAAGAGTTTATATACTTTATTCAGAACACGTTTATTGAATGTTTTTTTTCAAACATGAATACGAAAGACAAAAATACATAAAAGCCAAAGGCTTAAGTACAAGGATAAAAGGCACATGATAACCATTAACGTGGAATAAAAACAAGTGTCTGTACAACAACATGTTTTGGGTAATGTTCTAACCAGTTCTATAGTAGGGGGTAAGGTCACACAAGTGTCCTCCCGAAAGGGTCTTTCAGGCCTGTCCACGACAGTCCCGTCCTGGGTGGCGGGTTCTTCTGGCACCGTCACTAACACGGGTTGAAAAGTAACTTTTTTCCTTGAACAACTCTCGTGCATACTGGGCTATTTCTTGGGTCCAAGCCTCAAAACCCCATTCTTTCCAGGCACGGACATCTGTCCAATGGGGATGTAAGTCACAAGCTACACACACATCGTCATACACGTCTTGGGTAGCTAAAAGTTGACGAATCTTTTTTTCCTGTTGAGGTCGAGAAGTATCCAGATGAAAACGCAAGGCTTTGAGCAAAAGGAGTTTTTCGTGACCATTTAAGGCCATTGAGGTGGTAAGTACTGATCGTAAAGAGTCCACAAAGAATCGGCTGGTAAACGAAATCCCAGAAAACAAGTCACTAAGACACACACCACTTGTCGACCCAAATTGAATGGATACAGTTCTTGTAATAATCGATGGTAATAATCCACGGTTTGAATATGGTCGTTGAGTTCCTTCCACGGAATCTGTTCAATAATATGTGACATAATCCGTAGCATGGCAGCCTAATTTTATAGTCTCTTTGTTTCGGAAGCAATACAGCTCTCGGTAAATCCTTTCTCTCAACTCCTCAGGCAAGCCCAAAATGTTCTCTTGTAAAGTATCCATAAGTATATACACTGTTTTTGGAATCCTTGGGTGGTGGCCAATAGCCTCGTTTAACTTTGTGCCTGATGTAATATCCACTCATAATCAGTCTTCTTGTACTTTGGAACAGAGCATAATTTAAAAACGGATGAATAACTTTGAGTTTGCGTTTCACTTGTGTTTTGATCAGTTCTCGGTAAATGCGTTCTCTCAACTCCACAGGCAAAGCACGAATGTTCTCTAGCAAAGTATCCATGAATAGGTCATACTAAATCCTCTTTGGTCTGACACAAGAAATGTACTCTTTGCACAAACATGGTTTTACTTCAGTGTCGAATTTAAATCGTTTAGTCACTAATCTACACATTACAATTCGTTCAAAAGTTTCCACTTTCACTAAGTTGACATTGTGTTCAAGATGTTGGTAATTCGTTAACTCTTCCTCTGGAATTCGATGTAGTAAGTTTACAATGATGTAGTAGATAGAATCGTCCATAACAAACCAATCCTTTTTAAAACCAGGGGATCGTTGATCAATGTCTGTCCAATGGAACACTTTCAATTGAATCAATCCTTGTATAGCCTTCAGGTACCAGTGGTTCAAACACCGGTGACGTAACGGATGCAATTGTTCTTTACGTTTCACTTGTATTTTGACCAGCTCTCAGTAAATGCGTTCTCTCAACTCCACAGGCAAAGCACGAATGTTCTCTTGTAAAGTATCCATGAACAGATTATGGTAAGTTACTTCAATGTCTCGGTCCCACTAAGGGTAAGTAAAGACAATTCGGTGACCATCGAACATGTTCTACGTAGGCCGAATCTTGCGGTTCCCAGTGGTGAAGTGACACACCGCAACTGAAGCACTTGACTTTATCTCCTTCGCCCAAGTAGAAAAATCCGGCTCTGGCTAATTCTTCGGGGGTCGGTCCTCCCAGATACTTAGGCCATTTTCCTTTGAACGATTGAAGACGATTTTCAAAGTCGCAGTATTCCGACAAACGCACAGGGAACGAATATTCGTCTTTCACAGGTTCCTTTCGATGAGGGTTGAGTGACATGGGCAGGAGTTTGCTCAGGGCTGGATGACATCCGTAGGGAGGTAGACGTGAAGGTGAACATTCCCCTTTGAAACGAAACCCAGTAAAATGTCCAAGAGAACGAGCGGCATCACTTTCGCATCCTTCAGGTTTGACACGCACAGCATCACTTTCCATGATAGGGGCAGTGAGAACAAAGTTCCCATGATGCTTTACGGCATCGCTCAGGTCACAACGTACAGCATCGTACCCATCGCAAGGCTCACAATCGCATTCCACTTCAGAAGCCTCACACTTGAATTGTGCCTTTCTAAACAGCTTGTTTTGTGTTTCTCTGAAAGTATTCATCTTGTTCGCTCGGTCTTGGTAGTCACAATGAACTATCGATCTTGACCATATCCCTTTTTATACTAGTCGCAATGCAGTCTCCAGCTTGTACATCTTTCCCTTTTTACGTTTTTTATGTCTTGTTCTGGAAGGTACCGTCTCTAAGGTACCGTCAACATTGTACCGTAGTGTGATGGGTGGAAAGGCCATAGAAAGGTAAGGGCAGTGCGGAGACCATCGAGTATGTTCCAGAATAGCTGAATCTTTATAGATACATAGATCCATTCGTAACTTCAGTCCACAAGCGAAACACTGTACCTCGTATCCCAATCCTGACTCAGGTCCCAAGTAGACAAATCCTGTTCTAGCTAAAACATGCGAAGAAGGTAATCCTTCCCTATCCGCAGGCCATTTCTGAAACGTGTCTAGTCGGCGGGCACAAACACAATAGTGAGGTAAGAAGACTGGAAAATGGTAGGGTTTGAACTTGGAGTTCTCATCGGGTTTCTCACTCGATTCTTGCTGTGGCGAAGTCATCTTTCTGGTGGGTGACTATCCTCTTACAACCAATGTTTTATACCAACGTGTCCATACGGTAAGGTGAAATGATTGGGAAGTCGAACTCGCTTCTGGTACACGATTTGATAGACTTTTTCCAAGGGCCGACTGACGATGTGGTGAGTGGGTAAACGTACAATCTTGTTCGGTTGATAGGTGGTCACTTTAAAGTTTCCATCCTCTCCCGATTGCAAGGCTTCTTTCAATACCCCAAAGTTGACCACTCGATTGGTACGATGATTCAGAGTCAGTCCTTTCACTTTGCACGTCGTGTGCACTTCTCCTTGTTTGTCACGGTATTCGTAGCCGTAATTTTTGGGACCGCCACTGACGAAACTTAGAATCTTGTCGTCGGGATGCTCGTCTGTCCAGGCTCCTAAACGGTCTCCTTCGATGTCAGGGTGATGTTGAATCGGGTGATGGATGTAAATGCAACTGTCCGTGTGAAAGTACAGGACGCGTTCCCCTAACAGTTCTAAAGCTTCGTACAATTTTAAGCGAGCATGGGCTGTCACGTAAGCCGCAATGATGACATTTCCAAAAGGGTCGTCTTGTACAAAGTCCAGATCTTCTTCGTAATTGACCAAGATCAAATCCTCTCGAACGACGTCCACGTGTTTCATGTATTTGGTTTTGTCGTGAATCATCTGGAAGTAGCGGGAAGGTTCTGTCAAATATTCCGTCTTGGGTAAACACGGTCGTTGTGCCATTTTACCCCACAAGCAATTTAACATCACTTTGGCAAACGATCGCCTGCCTTCGTTTTTCTCGATGTGGTCTAAAGTGATGCCTTCTTGTTCATAGTATTTCTCTTTGAATTGTATTTGGTCTTCGGGAGTGTGACACCAGGAAGGATAGCCGCTGGCTTCTTGCTTCAGTTTCAAAAAGGCATCCACGTAGTCGGCGAAAATGCCTTTCTGACTGGGATCACCCTTGTGGTACTGTTGTGTCTTGGGAAAGTGGCAAATTTCGTACACTTCTAACAGTTCGTATCCCATGTCCAGAGCTTTGAACAATTTTACGCTGACCCAGGATCCCGTCAAGGCACGTTCTTCCTGGGTGTGCTGACAAGGCTGATCTTCGTTGCACGTTTCGGCACAAGTACGGCACAAGGGAAACATCAGTTTGCCTTGACAATGGTGAGGTAAGACGGGATGGTATAGGTTCGTGGGAGGCAAAACTTTACACTTGATCAAGCCTTCGTATTGTCGAATGTTTTTCAGGTTGATGTGTTCCGTTAACAATTGCGGGTGCCCTACAGGAAAGCGACAATATTTGCACACGTAGGGATACAGCGAACACACGTCCAAGTATTTGATTTCTTCTCCTTTCTCTTCGTCGGCTTGGTACAGCAAACAGGTGGCATTGGTCCTTCCTCCGTACAAACTATCCCTCGGGTTCAACGGGTCCATGAACTGGTAACTTTCCACGAGGCGTTTAAACTCGGGATCGGTTTTCATACGGTGATCGTATTCGTGTTCCCACATTTCCACCACTTGGTATCCTTCCTGTTCTAACTTTAGGCGTCGCTGACAAGTGTCCTGGTACAAGTCTTCCATGGTCCGTTGTAAAAACTGATTTTTAGTGTCACGGTCAGGGTAACAGACGGGACATCCGTGGAATAAGCAACCGTGAAACTCGTACACGATCTTGGGGTTTTCTAAGTCCCAGCCATCGACCGAATACGTTCCGATGGTCTTTTCACCCCCTCCGTTGCGGGCATGCTGAATCCACTTGTCTTCCTTGTCGCACAAATAATGCAACCAAGGTAGGGCTTTGACCGAGTATTGACGTTTGACAAAGTGGGTCGTTTGAGGACTGATGACAGCCACGGTGTTTTCAGGCATGAATCGTTGTCGATAAGGACACTAAGGAACACGCTTTGGCAATGGTGCAAGCTTCTTTCAAAGGATCGACCCCTCCGTGCTCCATGAACAGTTCTCGAAATTTTCCACAGCAACGTCGTAAAATGTCCACGTCGGAACGACAATACTTTAGCATTTCTTCCTGAAAGTCGAAAGGGTCCGAGGCGTGAGCCTGGTACCAAGCGTAGAAAGCTTCTCGTTGTTCGGTACGCATGTTGTCGGGGTCGTAATAGTGAGCCTCAGGCAAATGGGGTAGAACGGCGTGTTGATTGGCTTCCGTATTGAAAAAGTGAGGAAAGTACCCTTTAGCCATTTCTGTCATTCCAAACGTTTTAGGCATTCGACTCAAAGGCATGGCCAAGTAACTCATCGAATCTTTAAACTGCACTTGTCCCACTTGCATGAAAATGATTTTGGCTCCTTTCAAAGTCACTTTAGGACGCTCGGTGCCTTGTTCCGCATAGTATCTGAGAAGAAACTGTCCATCGTATCCGGAGAAATTGTGAGCCATCACCGTGGCATGACGATGACAATCTCCGTAACTTTCGATGTCCTCTTGGCTCCACGTCTTGTCGATGAGGTGTAAGACCCATTGGGCAAAATCGGCTAACGTGTTCGGTCCCCGAAAGATTTTTTCACGCCCTCCGGGAATCTTGCTGCAGTGAGGGCAATGACTGAAAATAGGTTCTTGAATGCACTTCTCGCACGCTCGATGAGCCACGCAGAAATTAGGAATGTGAATGCCAGTCTCTTGCATGCATTCGAAATCGAAAAAGATGAAATTGCTTTTCTTCTTGTGACCATCCTCTTTCTCTGGTTGGGGTTGGTATTTTTGCTCGTAGCATTGGTGTTCCAAGTCCACGATGTGGTGACAAATGTGACATTTTGTTTTCCTGAACATACGTGTGCCTTGGCATTATTGGTACGTAAGCCTTGTCCACAGGTAGGGCACAATCTCAGCAGTTGACAAGCACATTTCTGCTGTGAACCTTGTATTTTCAAATGTTGTTGGTAACAGGTAGGGCTGACAAACGTGCGCAGACAAGTTGAACAAGGCACTGGTTCTTCGCTCAGACAGGGTGGAGAGGCCAAACATCCTGGACATTTCATTCCACAATGCTTGTGTTGCTCTCGATTGTTATAACCATAATCACATTTCTCACAATAATAACCGTATCCCAGGAATCCGGTGATGGTGGTAATGGTATCGAAATGGTCATCGTGATAATAAACATGAATGTATTTTCCGTCCTTAAAATCTTGGCCTCGAAACAACAGAGGTCCGAGCATTTCTTGAGGGTGCACTTTCAAGGTGTGGCGTGGAGCTAGGGCATCTTGCAATTTTTGCATCTCAGGAATGCCACAGGGTGTGTCTTTGGACAGGCCAGCTTGTTGCAACAGGAGTTCTGCTTCGTTTCGTTGTTTGGCTCGATAGGAACGTTGAATAGTGTTCCAGGTTCTTTTCCATTCTGTCGTGTCGTTCTTGTTGGCATAGGTTCGTCCCACCACGATGGCACGGGCTAAACACATCTGGTCATGAGAATTGTGAAATTGGACAAGGCTACGCTTAATGCTGCGAAGCTCGTTCACCAATAACATCTTTTTGCGTCCGGTCCCTTGAGGAGGAGAGACGTGGGTCATGTCCAATGTGGCTTTTCCATCGGTGATGTCAAACTGGTCATTAGATTGTTGCACGTGTTGAATCTTGTCCATGACTTTGGAAGCGGTCAATTCTGCAGGGGTGCTAAACTCGATCCAAACAGGGGATTTCAAACCGTCGTGTTGTATGGAAAGTCTCAAGGGATCGTCTTCTTTGGGTTGACATTGTCGCTTGAGTGCAGTGAGCAGAGAATCCCACACCCCAGTGATAAACACTTCTGCTTTCTCTAACGGCACTTCAGCCTTGAAATCTTTAAACTTCACCGTGTATTTGTAAGCCGTGGTTCTAAATTTTCTAGAGGGGCGCTTTTCCGTCTCTCGAATGGAATAGTATTTTTCAGGGTTGACTAAGGGTGGTGAACTTGGTTTAGAGGTTTCAAATTCTGGTTCACTCATGTCCTCTTCAAAACCACTGGCATGAATTTGTACCAAGATTTCAGCCCTGGTACGAGGCGATAGATTACGTTTCTGCCTCTTACTTTCTTCTACTTCTTCCTTCTTCTCGAATGAATAGGATCGTTTCATCTTGAGTGCAAAACGTCAAATGACTCAAGTTTAAACACCATAGACTAATTTATAGTCATGGCAGACCAGTGTATATAAAAGGGTGTGTGTCTTGTCCTTTCACTATTCATTTCACTCTCAAGCCGAGCACAACTATGGAAGAGACTAACCAAATCGAACGTTTCGTCAGAGCTTTGCGAGGGGTCATTAGAAAATTCTCTTCAGACCAGCCTACGGACTACTCTCCTTCCTTTCGAGATAAAAGTCAAGATACTTGCTATATCTGTCAGAAGAAAGGGCATTGGTCTTCAGAGTGTCCAGACCGTCAAAAAAGAACAAAAACAGGGACTAAAAAAGACAAAAGTCAAGATACCTGTTATTACTGCAAAGAAAAAGGACATTGGTCTCCAGATTGCCCAAAAAAGAAACAAGAGGAGTCAGAAGAAAAGAGAAATTCTTCAGAAGAAGAGAGGGATTCTTCGGAAGAAGAGAGGGATTTTTCAGAGGAAGAAAGCAAACAGGTGAAGAAAAAGAAACATGAGAAGAAAAGAAGAAGGGAAGAAAGTGAGGAGGAAGAAGAGGAAAAGAGTGTGACGGTGAAGAAATTCAAAAAACAGAGAGACTAAACAATGAGACAGAAGAAGTGTATGAACTTTTTAAAGTGCTCTTTTGTGAATTGTGAATTGGATTGTTAATATTTATAAAAGAATAAATTAAGTATTAAAAGGTAAGTGTCTTTGAGTTGTGATTTTAAAATAAGAACGTACACTCACGCACTCATACAAAGACACGTACTATAAATGGGTTGTTAACTATTTGTTTGTTTTTTTGAGTGATTGGCAAATTGAAAGGCTATCTCTTTTCGAGAAATGTGGGTGGCCCTGAAAAGGGCCTTTTTCTTTATGGTGCAGTGGTGAGTTCAAGCAATCAACTTTAACTGCCTTAAGCCTTTGCCACGGCCAAGGCCTACTTCTGGACTGCGTAATGTTGATGATGATGATGATTGGGTTGAAATCACTAAGGGTGGTACGGTAGGTTTAGTCACAGGGTTAACGTGTTTAGCTCGGGAAGGTCGTATTCTCTTCGGTCGTAATAAAGAAGTCTGATACATTTGTTTCAGACTTCTTAACTCCGCTAAAATGTCCAACAGTACCGTGACCGTTTGATTTTCACCCTCTTGTTTCTTTGCTGCTACTTCTTCTTGCTGTTGTTTTTTTCTTACCTCTTCTTCTTGCTGCTGTTGCTGTAGGAGAAAGCTTGTTCCGCTTCCTTTTGTCGTTGTATAAATTTCTCCAATTCTTCTTTCTGTCTCTGTCTAAAATTCTCCACTTGCGGTAATGAAGAAAGTAACGAAGGTTCCGGAACAAATTCTTGCGAGGAGAGAAAATCCACAAAATCCCAATTCACCTCTTCTGAAAGTAAGTCCGGGTTCCCTTGGGCGGTCTCCCCTGCTGGTGCACCCCAATGGATCGTTTTCTGAGTTTCCGTCATGTTGAATCACTGTCGCATAGATTGACTGCACACAAGCGCTAGCGAATCTATATAGACCACGTGACGTCACAGATTGCTCTCTTCGGATTGGATGCGGGCTGACTGAATTTTGTAACGCGTGTTCGGATTGGTGAATGAACTCAATCCGTTTCAATCCTTCCTCTACCTATAAATAAGCGCAGTTCACTGCATTGATTCACCTGTTCTCGTCGCTTCAAGATGTGGACCGATGTGCAATCTTCTACGCTTGTGTCTTCCATGATGTTCCGGACGGACATACCCATGTATGTACGATCCAAGTGGACCGTTGTCCACAGGACGGACACCAGCCTGTGGATACGTAGGATTTACGTGGAGAGGCAAGGATGCCTCAAAAGAGTCCTGATTTACGGGCCAACAGTGAGACGCAGCCTAAGGACAAGAAGAAGACCAATGCGGTGCCCTTTATGTTAATGGATACATTAACATAAACCCAAAGGCCCTTTTCAGGGCCAGCCATATTTCTCGAAAAGAGAATGACTTTTCAATTGCCTACCCCTTTTTTAAAAAAAGATTTAAAAAAAAAAAAAAAATGCCATATTCAATTCCCCTTGTCCCTAAACAAGCCCAAACTCTATTTCCCATGTTAAATTCCCCTTGTACGTATATTGACCCACGATTTATTCCCATGTTAAATTCCCCTTGTACGTATATTGACCCACGATTTATTCCCATGTTAAATTCCCCTTGTACGTATATTGACCCACGATTTATTCCCATGTTAAATTCCCCTTGTACGTATATTGACCCACGATTTATTCCCATGTTAAATTCCCCTTGTACGTATATTGACCCACGATTTTTCGCCATGTTAAATTCCCCTTGTACGTATATTGACCCACGATTTATTCCCATGTTAAATTCCCCTTGTACGTATATTGACCCACGATTTATTCCCATGTTAAATTCCCCTTGTACGTATATTGACCCACGATTTTTCGCCATGTTAAATTTCCCTTGTACGTATATTGACCCGGGGGGGGGGGTCTGTAATGCTAATTCCCATTGTACGTCTAGTATCCCACTTAACTACTACTGGGGGTTGGTATGGGAGCTATTATCGAGAACAGTGTTTACATATAGTAAAAAATATTTGTTTAAAATGATCTAACTCCCCAACTACCTCATAATAATCTAGGTACAACTTTTTTTTTAAAGTTCCGAACAGAACAAAATTGCTATGCCTACGAGAATATCAAAAGTGATTTTACATAATCAATATTAGGATTAGTAGGGTTATTTCCCTTTATTACATAGCTACTGATCTGCAAAGAAAATGTCTGATAGATGCTGATACTAAAATCCATCTATAAGCACAGTGACTTGGATAAAGGCATTTCATTTTCATTACACATACTATGTAGAAGAATGGAGGCTTCGCGTCTTCGTGAAAATAGTTGCCATTGTCTATATCGATTTAAATCAGTCTTCATTATATGAATGGGCTATTCGCAATAATCTCAGAACATTTTAAATTAGCAACTGGCAATTGCACGAATGATAACTTTTTTGTTTCTATTTTATTTTCATTCCAGATAGAGTCATCAAAAATGAGGGCTAACAGTAGTAAAATCGGTATCATCCATTGTCAAGGAGTACTGAATACGTTTCTAGTAATGTGTCTGACATTCCTGTCGGCAAGTGCTTTTACGCTGAGTGTTTGCGACAAAATATGCAGTTGTACGATTGCGACAGTGGACTGTTCGCGCAGATTTTTTCGCACAATTCCTAATGGCATACCAAATGATACAAGAACACTTGATTTCTCTAGGAACACTATCATAAATATTTCAGATTATTCTTTTGAAAATCTCCCACATCTGCAACACCTGGACTTATCGTTCAATAAAATGGAGAATATTGACAAAAACGCCTTAATCGGACCACGTCAACTCATAAGCCTTAATTTGACTCGGTGCCACCTATCTGCGAAAGACCTACCTAAATATAATGGTTTGGAATACCTCGAAGATCTTGGTTTCGGGTCATGTTCTACTCCAAGTTTATCAGCTTTTACATTCAAACTTCTAACAAGACTTAGACGCTTGGACTTGTCAAATAACAATATGAAATACATACATCAGGATGCCTTCAGTGGACTGGAGAGTCTTCAGGTGCTTGATCTATCACAAAATGAACTTTGCATTAGTGAATTACACCCAAGTGTTTTTCGACCTCTACGTTCTCTAGTAAACTTTTTAATCTTTACAGAGAAGTGTAATTTCACGTGTAAACGTTTAGAAACGAATTTGTCTTTCCCGACATTAGAAAGCTTATCAATAGGCGTTCAGGATTTACCTTTTGATTCTACAAGATGGGGCATAAAAAGTCTGTCCTTTTTGGCCTTAGCAGCCTCATGTAATTTAAATATAAGCGGAAACAGCTTCTTGCACGTGGACAACATTACTACCTTAAGCCTTGTTTGCCGCTTTCCGTCAAGATGCGTATCATTGATGTCAGACGCATTAAAAAATATATTTAACCTAAGCACACTCTTCATTCACGTTGTGTATTTTGAAACCATACCCTTAATCTTATCAAATGCTTTAGATAATAACTGCACGTCTCTTCGCAAGATTCAAATATTGAATGAGGACCGTGGTATACTTTCCAAAACAAACCTTTCGCCTTTTGAGAATTCGAAAATAGAAGAACTTATTCTTGAATTGGGGCCCGGTGCGAGAATAGTGGGTGATGCACTTCGATTCTTACCCAAATCACTGAACACAATCGATTTCATATACTCTCCTGTTGATTTCTACTCAGTGATCACCTCAGGTTTTGATCAGCTTCCTAATTTGTCCCTTTTTAAGATACGCACTCATAAGTTCCAAACTTTAACAAGTCATTTGAACCTTTTGAACTTTATTTCAAGTGACCATTTAGGACAGACGTACGGAAGGAAACCTTTGTCTGTTTCTAACCGTCAACACAATATAACCTGGTACAAAAATCCGCATGAACAAGAAGGAGAAGAACAATTGGAGCAAATCAACGTTACTAAAGACAAATATCAGTCCTTCTTGAGTCATGGGAATCGACCACCAGAGAGTTATATACCAATAAAAACTCTTAAGTTAGATTATTCAAACAATAACTTTTATTTCAAATTCGATCATTATCAAGTTGTATCAGTGAAAATTGATTATCTTGATATAAGCTTCAACCCGATATATCATGTACCTCTTGCCTTCGGGAACATATTTTCTCAAGTTAGAATTATTAACTTGTCAAACACAAAATTGTCTGAAATAGCTGATGGCACATTTCAGAAAATGACCAACCTTACACACCTTGATTTAAAAAATAATAATCTAATGAACATGTTGAGAAAAGAATTAATTTTTCAAAACCTTACCAATTTAAATTATCTAAACCTTGCAAACAATAGCATCACAAAAGTTCCTAAAAGTATGCTTAAAGATGCTGGGAACTTAGAGAGTCTGAATTTATCTTCAAACAAGTTAATCAGCGTTGATGTAGACCTATCTCACACAAAGCTTAAAAGCTTGGACTTATCCGTCAATAATATCCAGTTCATATCCGACAGTTATTCACGTCAAATAGAAAAGCTTTGCAAGCAATCGCACCTAGTAATCAACCTTGCTCGAAACCCTCTCAGATGTACATGTGACAACTTAGAGTTCTTCCAGCTGACCGTTTCTTGTGGATTAACTCTGCAGGATGCACATTTGACATACTGTGAATTTCAGAATGAAACCAGGACTACACTTGATGATATCAATCGAATTTTGGATGACCTTGAGCGAAAATGCAAATCAAAACTATCAGCTTTATTTGGTTCGGTTGTTGCATCTATATCTCTCTTATTCCTACTTGTTGGGGCACTTGCATATAGATATCGCTGGAAACTGCGTTATCTATACTATGCCTCCAAATTAAAATGGTCCCAACGTTCCAACGATACCACTGCTTATCAACAGATATTTGAATACGACGCCTTTGTTTCATACACAGACAAGAATCATACATTTGTGCGAAACGAGATGATACCAAAATTGGAAATTGAACACAACATAAAACTTTGTGTCCATGAACGAGATTTCCTTGCCGGTGAGTCGGTGGCCTGCAATATCTCACATGCCATTCATAGCAGTAAGAGAACCATACTTGTTTTGACTGAAGATTTCTTGCGGAGTGACTGGTGCATGTATGAGCTTAACATGGCCAGGGTCGAAGACTTGTTCTCGGACAGGAACGTTATTCTCATCATTATTCTTCATGACCTTAACCTTGATAAACTTCCGCTGGATGTAATGGATCTTGTGCGATCAAAGACATACCTGAAATATCCGGAGGGAAATGATCGTGATGCATTCTGGGGGAAATGTGCTGAGTTTATTCGATGAAGGAATTATCCTCAGCATGGTGATAAGGAATTTGACATTTGAAATTCACTTTTAAATAAATAGACGAGTCGTTCCACTTTACTCACTGACTCTTGCAAATTGAGATTTGTATACTTGAGACATACAAACTGAGATTTTGTATACTTGAGACATATAAACTGAGATTTGTGTACTTGAGACATACAAACTGAGATTTGTATACTTGAGACATACACACTGAGATTTGTATACTTGAGACATAAAAAATTTGTATACGTTTGATATACAAACTGAGATTTGTATACTTGCGATTATATGCGAATACATTCAGAGGAATTCAATATTTTTTCAAAACTTAATTGGCTTTTATCTCATGGAAGAAAATTTCGTAGCGTAAATAATGCCTGTTGCAAGACTGTACGGTTGTAAAGGTCAATTTCGGTTGTAAAGGTCAATTTCGCTATCAAAATGCTTGTACATTATAAATGTAAAATAATCAGTTACCACAGTTGCACCAGGATTTGACGATGTCATACTGACTACATTGAAAATTTAAAAATTCTTGATATAAATCAAGCAATCTTTCTTCTCGTCATTTATATTGTAACATAGTGTGTGTGTGTGTGTGTGTGTGTGTGTGTCCTAACATATGTAAAGGTAATAATAAATTTAAAGAAATGTTCGGTCAGGACCACTTTAGTTTTGACTGTATCAAATTGTGATAAGATGCATAATAAAGGAAAACATGACTTAAACATGAATATATCTATCCGATTACGTGTAACTTATGTAATAAATGTTATCATTGCTGGCCTTAATAAACTAAGCGTAATTATTCAGCAAGAAATGGATGACCCACGGGGTAAGTGTTTTGAAAGTTAGCCCTAAGTTCTTAGCGTGGCGGGAGATAACTGCTTCTTTAGTATGGCACAATATTACTATTGTATTAATCCTGAATCAATAGCAGTGAACTGAGTTTGATTGAATTTATTCCTATTGTTGTACTATGTAAAAGTAATTCCAGTCCATTTTTTGATATTAAAGAAATTGAAGTTCGTTGACTTGTCTTATTTTTATAAGTATTCATGAGCTTCTTAATGTCTTTCAGTAAATTTGTAATTTTAACTATCTCAGTACAGTGCTGGTTTTATTTGGTGGAGATATGTAATAGATAGAGGTGCTAATGTTAAATGATATATGCCGATCTTCGAATTTCACCCCTGTTTACACTCGTTGGAGCATAGTCATGTGACGTAATTTTAACCAATCATTGCTTGTCCGGGATGAAAAATAGGTCGGATGGTGTCGAACAGATACTCTACAACAAGTGACTCAAACTGAGGGTTAATATACAATTTAACTAGCACCACTTGTCTGATTACACTGTGTCATTGGCAAATATATAAACATGTTTGTATTATGTCCTGTCCGTCAAGCATCTAAAGTATTTTAATTCGTAACCAAGACTGCTAAGTTTGGGTGAAGAGTAAACAAGTACCAATGAAGGCAGATAACATTGAAAATATATTGACTCGCATACAAATGAAGAATACAATATTAAATATTCAAAACATACCCATACTTTTATTTTTTTTAAAGGTCAATATTTACAATGAATAAGTTAAATTCAATCAAAGTGTGAACTTGACAAATTAATTGTGTGGAACCGGTCATGTGATCTAGTGTCGGCCATCTTGCGACAAATTCATAAAAGGTAATATTCTTGAAGATTTTATGAGTATTGAACCCATTGAAAGTGCAGTTTTTACCACGTGACCGGCGATCACAATTGACATACAACATGAACGGTTTCATACAGATTTCAGTGTGAAAGTCGTCACGATTTATATACTTCCAATCACATTCCAATATGTTGAAATTCACTCTTTAAGCAGTATATATGTGTGTGTGTGTGTGTGTGTGTGTGTGTGTGTGTGTGTGTGTGCTCTCTCTCTCTCAAATTAAGATCAACTTCCTGATTCATCGCGTCGCCTTAAAAATGAATTTTGGAACAGGAAGTGTTTGAATTGTCGATGAAAGGTACTGTTTCAGCATTTGCCAATCTAAATTCCAGAATGGGTAAAGAATGGATAAGGACTATCCTGTATACGGACCGTTTTCTGCCCCTTCTCGAATTTTCATAAGTTTCGAGTTCACATGGTGGTTTCCATAGGAACAACGTGTTAAACCATTTTTCCATACGTTTTATTGACAAAGTCTATCATTATACATATCACTTTAAAATTCAATACTTTTATTTAAAGCTGCATAGAATAAGTCTTTCACTTGTCAAAAATATTATCCAAAATAAAACCTTTAGTAACCCAAGACGAATAAGGCTACTTTACAAGCCAATATGAAAGTGTCTTAAAATTAAATGCAAAATATAAGACAGTTACTGATAAAATCAAGAACTGCGTGCATTTGTAATAGTGTTTAATAATGTTTGCTGATATGATAGATTATAACACCTTAAAATACTCATTAGAATTAATAAACTGCTCACTGACGTTTGGATTAATTACTACATTACTGTGGAGTTTTGTGAATTCAGTCAAAGACATTTTGGATTGTATCATTTTGTTGTATGAGGACATTCAAGACTATTGGAATTCATACGGAACATCCTGTATTTTTGGAATTGTTATAGGACATTTTGAATTATTTGGAATTTAATACACAACATTGTAAATGTGTATTATAGAGCAATAAATGTGTTATTGATTATAATTGTTGATTTCACTTTTTTTTCTGTTACATATATTAAGACCTGGAGTCGTAACAATATACTGTCACCAATGGTGTGTAAGGAGCAAACAGGGAAGGAATGCTCAGACATTCACATACTATCTCTCTCTCTTCCTCTGTCTCTCTGTCTGTCTCTCTGTCTGTCTGTCTGTCTGTCTGTCTCTCTCTCTCTCTCTCTCTCTCACACACACACACACACACACACAATAGCCATAAAAAGGCTAGGAGCACTCACACAAGATACACACAAATTGTGGGCATATGTTTTAATTGTGAAAGAATAAAATGAAGACATTCACAAAGCTCTTTCAGACCGATTATTTCAATTTCAAATTCTGTATATCTGATGACGTTCACTGTTCTGAAAGACAATTGTAAGCTGTAGATCCACTAAAACATATCCTCCTGTACGAATTCACTCAGGTAGTGATTACAAATTTTCCAAAAACTTTAAAAAGTCAGAGTAAGATCCAAGGTAAGCCTCTAGTCAAAGTTATTTTCAAAAAGTCGGACGCTCAATCGTTGATGGTCTCGGGTCTTTTCTATCTTGAAGTGTTGGAACTCAAAAGATCAATAGAGCAGTTGAAAACGCGTTGCTAAAGATACTAACAAATAAAAGCCTAGGGCGCTTTTATATGGAGGGGAATTACCACCATAATTCTATGCATGTATTTTCCAATCTTCATAATGATCCATTGTAAATGGCTGCTTGCGAGTGCTACATTCATAATTCTATTCATGAATTTTCTATTCTTGATTGATGCAAGCTGTAAATGGCTGCTTGAAAGTGCCTAGATCTACTTTCCTTTTACGTCCTTGTAACTTGCAATATGGCAAATGCTATGTCAGTTATTACAAAATTTAACATTCCATTTATGAACTTGCCTTATCACAAGTTTCACAAATTGCACCTTCCAAAATCATGACTATAATGTAGCATCAAGCACGTTGCAAGTTAGAATCAAGGAAGTTAGCATAAAATAATGCATCATTATGACAACAGATGGCGCTGTGACACGTCAATTTCTTACAATACGACTGCTCCCCTGACCCTAGCAACAAGAGGTTATACCACTCTACGGCATGTTTGGGCGTCTTATTTAAAATATTCGAATTGCAGCAGCTGATGTCTCAGAGTATTAGCATTCGGAAGAGAGGTGGCATGCAAGTAGCACAAAACAAATTAAATGTATCAAATTGTATGCAATTAGATGTATTTACACAACGTTATATTTCCGCTAACCCTTCCCACCCCATTTTATTTGGACATTTTGTCTGTTTAATTTACTGCTGCCGCACGATGGCAGAATAGGGTAGCCGCTTACAAGTAGTATTTAAGGCCCTATTTTGTTTATATATGCTCATTCACAATGTTATCAGTTTAGAGCATATTTATTATTTTAGAGTGCAGTGTAAATTCCTCGTTTTGTAGCAGTAAAGACCTCATACGGTTTGAGCAAAGTGCAGATAATTGCACCTCGAGGTCATACATTCATTTCTTTATTCACGAGAGAGAGAGAGAGAGAGAGAGAGAGAGAGAGAGAGAGAGAGAGAGAGAGAGAAAGTACATTACAGAGATGAGGATTCTGTTTATTCTCTCAACCGCATGTAATTAAATTTTACTGTTAATATGCAGTCTACAGTGACAGTTTATATATATATATATATATATATATATATATATATATATATATATATATATATATATATATAACAAGAAGTAAGGTAAATAGTCAAATTATATAGAATTCTTATATATGTTTGGCATGGATAATTATCCAGTAGCCAGCAGGTATTGTCACTAGTTCTTTGTGACAAGTATGTCATATCTTCAATTTCATTTCAAATCTCCAATTGCAATACAACAGCAAGAGGCAAATAACTTGAAACAAGGACATCACATACAAAGCATATATGCTACAAAAATATGAACTTATTTCATTATATAAGAAAATAAATTCTAAGAGTATGAAATATATTTTACATATGTTAACATAAAGAACACTTCCATACAATTATAAAATACATTATTTCGACAGATATCAAACTGGAAACTACATTTTTTTAATATTTAAATTCGTATTAATCTATATATGAAGCGATATTTATAGTACAGATAAGATGACTGATTGTATGGTACCTCATTGATAAAGCATCAGACTCCTTTGGTAGCAATTATAAAAATATAATATATTGAATATAAATAACATTGCAAACGCTACCAGTAACCAGCTCAATTTGTTTGTATTATTACTG
Organism: Sinohyriopsis cumingii; assembly: GCA_028554795.2. NCBI lineage: Eukaryota > Metazoa > Mollusca > Bivalvia > Unionida > Unionidae > Sinohyriopsis > Sinohyriopsis cumingii. The sequence continues at coordinate 10,125,278 of CM068829.1, read as the reverse complement.
CTACAGTACAGTACTAAAAGTGTTTGATACATTTGGATATGAAATTAATGTAGTAGTTGAAAAGATTAATACTAATTTTTACATGTATCTTCTACAGATATGATTGTTTTCTGTTAAAAGAATAAGACCCCCCCCCCCACATAATGTTCCAAAAACTTGTAAAGTTTTTAAGGCCAGTCACAGCTCAGGCTGTTATAGCATCCATCATCCCCACCACCCCACATAAATGTCTTCATTTGTCTGTGATTTTATCATTATTTTATCCTGTTTAAAATATAAGCTAATATTGTCATGACACAAAAAAATATCAGCACAATACATCTATGCAATAAAGCAAAATAAATAAATAAAAACAATATACAGTCCTATGTTTAACTTTTCATAGGAAATATAAGAAGAAAAAAAAAGTTTAATTTAAACTGGCATTCATAAAAACAATATTGTTAGATGAATTAGTCTGAAACAAAATTTATCATACAGTTAGGCAATTATAAGGAACAGATACCTGGATTGTCTTGTTGCATTGTTCTTATAGATTTATTTGACAATCCCTTTTGTTTTTCACTTTCACATGAATAAAACATGAATGAAGACAAGCTTTTCACACAATCTGGCTTTTGGATTGGACATACACTCATCATTGCAAATTCTGAGGAATTAAAACTGTAAATTCTGGATAGGCCAAGACACATTACTTTTTGTATACCACATACATTTGTAAATTATGGCTCAATAACATTCAGGTTATATTCCCTAGTGTCTGTTGCAAGAATTAATCCCCAAAAACACACACACGCTTTGATACTTTGACCTTCACAAAACTATTATATTTATGAACCTCTGATGAAATTGTAAATTTGGCCTCTTATCCCCAATGTATGTGTCTTGGAACAATGGATAAGGTAAATTCCATAATTTAAATGTTTTAATCACTCAGCAGAGAGAGAGAGAGAGAGAGAGAGAGATTCATAAGTAAGTTAGTTTCCTCACAGAATAATATAAACGACTAGCCAATTTCTGACTACAGTTGTAAGATATATGAGCAGAAAGTAACAGCTCCTTTATAAGTATGCAAGTCATTCTAATGTGAGTTATAGGCCCCCAAGTACTATTCCTCAGGGAAGACACAAGAATGGGTTTTAGAAATTAAAGCCACACAAGTACCAGTTTGTTACTTTGTGAAAAATGAGGTCATTATGAGAAAATGGAGACACCTGATGTACCTGCTGGTGATGAGTGGTCAGTGAGCAATCAAATTGTTGTTCCTATGTCATATAGACAGGAAATGCATAGCCTAGCCCATAAAACTCCATAAGCTGGTCACTTTGGTGTCAATAAGTCTTATCACAAGATCCAGAATCATTTTTATTTGCCAAAAATTAAAAGTTATGTTTATAAGTACCCTAGATCTTGTCACACTTGTCAAACGGTAGGAAATCTCAGTCAGAAGATATATAAGGCACATCTACAACCTATTCCTGCATTTGACCATTTGACAAGCCATTTAACAGAGAGATGGTAGATAGTAGTGAAGTGGGGCACCCTACGGACAATGGGAATTAGCATTACAGGGACCTCTGGGTCAATCTACGGACAATGGAAATTTAACATGGCGAAAAATCGTGGGTCAATCTACGGACAAGGGGAATTTAACATGGGAATAAATCGTGGGTCACTCTACGGACAAGGGGAATTTAACATGGGATTTTTTTTCTTTAAATTTAAAAAAAATTTTTTTTAAAAAAAGGGGTAGGCAATGGAAAGGCTATCTCTTTTCGAGAAATATGGCTGGCCCTGAAAAGGGCCTTTGGGTTTTATGTTAATTTATTCATTAACATAAATGGCACCGCATTGGTCTTCTTCTTGTCCTTAGGCTGCGTCTTACTGTTGGTCCGTACATCAGCACTCTTTTCAGGCATCCTTGTCTTTCGACGTAGATCCTACGTATCCACAGGCTGGTGTTTGTCCTGTGGACAACGGTCCACTTCGATCGGACATACATGAGCAAGTCTGTCCGAAACATCATGGAAGACACAAGGGTGGATGACTCAACTGTAGTCCACATCTTGAAGCGACGAGAACAGGTGAATCAATGCATTGAACGGCGCTTATTTATAGGCGGAGGAAGGATTGAAACGGATTGAGTTCATTTACCAATCCGAACACGCGTTACAGAATTCAGTCAGCTCGCATCCAATCCGAAGAGAGCAGTCTGTGACGTCACGTAGTCAATATAGATTCGCTAGCGCTTGTGTGCAGTCAATCTATGCGACAGTGATTCAACATGACGGAAACTCAGAAAACGATCCAGTGGGGTGCACCAGCAGGGGAGACTGCCCAAGGGAACCCGGACTTACTTTCAGAAGAGGTGAATTGGGATTTTGTGGATTTTCTCTCCTCGCAAGAATTTGTTCCGGAACCTTCGTTACTTTCTTCATTACCGCAAGTGGAGAATTTTAGACAGAGACAGAAAGAAGAATTGGAGAAATTTATACAACGACAAAAGGAAGCGGAACAGACTTTTCTCCTACAGCAACAGCAACAAGAAGAAGAGGTAAGAAAAAAACAACAGCAACAACAGCAAGAAGAAGTAGCAGCAAAGAAACAAGAGGGTGAAAATCAAACGGTCACGGTACTGTTGGACATTTTAGCGGAGTTAAGAAGTCTTAAACAAATGTATCAGACTTCTTTATCACGACCGAAGAGAATACGACCTTCCCGAGCCAAACATGTCAACCCTGTGACTAAGCCTACCGTACCACCCTTAGTGATTTCAACCCAATCATCATCATCAACATTACGCAGTCCAGAAGTAGGCCTTGGCCGTGGCAAAGGCTTAAGGCAGTTAAAATTGATTGCTTAAACTCACCCCTACACCATGAAGAAAAAAAGGCCCTTTTCAGGGCCACCCACATTTCTCGAAAAGAAATACAATTTCAATTTGCCAATAACTCAAAAAAAAACTCACCCATGTTACCCTTTTAATACGTGTCTGTGTATGAGTGCGTGAGTGTAGCTTCTTATTTTAAAATCACAACTCAAAGACACTTACCTTATATCATTCATTTATTCTTTTCTCCATTTTTTACAATCCAATTCACAATTTATAACACAACACTTTAATGAAAAGTTCATTAATTTCTTCTTTTCTCCTTTTTAGTCTCTCTGTTTTTTGAATTTCTTCACCGTCACACTCTTTTCCTCTTCTTCCTCCTCGCTTTCTTCCCTTCTTCTTTTTTTCTCCTGTTTCTTTTTCTTCACCTGTCTTCTTTCTTCCTCAGAAGAATCCCTCTCTTCCTCTGAAGAATCCCTCTCTTCTTCTGAAGAATTCCTCTTTTCTTCTGACTCCTCTTGTTTCTTTTTTGGGCAATCTGGAGACCAATGTCCTTTTTCTTTACAATAATAACAGGTATCTTGACTTTTGTCTTTTTTATCCCCTGTTTTTTTTCTTTTTTGACGGTCTGGACACTCTGAAGACCAATGCCCTTTCTTCTGACAGATATAGCAAGTATCTTGACTTTTATCTCTAAAGGAAGGAGAGTAGTCCGTAGGCTGGTCTGAAGAGAATTTTCTAATGACCCCTCGCAAAGCTCTGACGAAACGTTCCATCTGGTCAGTCTCTTCCATCGTTGTGCTCGGCTCGAGAGTGAAATGAATAGTGAAAGGACAAGACACACACCCTTTTATATACGCTGGTCTGCTATGACTATAAAGTAGTTTATGGTGTTTGAACTTGAGTCATTTGACTTTTTGCTTTCAAGATGAAACGATCCCATTCATTCGAGAAGAAAGAAGAAAGTAAGAGGCAGAAACGTGATCTATCGCCTCGTACCAGGGCTGAGATCTTGGCACAAATTCATGCCAGTGATTTTGAAGAGGACATGAGTGAACCAGAATCCGAACCCTCTAAACCAAGTTCATCACCCTTAGTTAACCCTGAAAAGTACTATTCCATTCGAGAGACGGAAAAGCGCTCCTCTAGAAAATTTAGAACCACGGCTTACAAATACACGGTGAAGTTTAAAGATTTCAAGGCTGAAGTGCCGTTAGAGAAAGCAGAAGGGTTCATCACTGAGGTGTGGGATTCTTTGCTCACTGCACTCAAGCGACAATGTCAACCCAAAGAAGACGATCGCTTGAGACTTTCCATACAACACGACGGTTTGAAATCCCCTGTTTGGATCGAGTTTAGCACCCCTGCAGAATTAACTGCTTCCAAAGTCATGGACAAGATTCAACACGTACAACAATCTAATGATCAGTTTGACATCACCGATGGTAAAGCCACACTGGACATGACCCACGTCTCTCCTCCTCAAGGGACTGGACGCAAAAAGATGTTATTGGTGGACGACCTTCGCAACACCAAAACGAGTCTCGTCCGAATTAACAACCCTCATGACCAGATGTGTTTAGCCCGTGCCATCGTGGTGGGACGAACCTATGCCAACAAGAACGACACGGTAGAATGGAAAAGAACCTGGGACACTATTCAACGTTCCGACCGAGCCAAACAACGAAACGAAGCAGAACTCCTGTTACAACAAGCCGGACTGCCCAAAGACACACCCTGTGGCATTCCCGAGATGCAAAAATTGCAAGATGTCCTAGCTCCACGATACACCTTGAAAGTGCACCCTCAAGAAGTGCGCGGACCTCTGTTGTTTCGAGGCCAAGACTTTAAGGACGGAAAATACATTCACCTTTATCATCACGATGACCATTTCGATACCATTACCAGTATCACTGGATTCCTGGGATATGTTTATTATTGTGAGAAATGTGACTATGGTTATAATAATCGAGAGCAACACAAACATTGTGGATGGAAATGCTCAGGATGTTTGGCCTCTCCACCCTGTCTGAGCGAAGAACCAGTGCCTTGTTCCACTTGTCTGCGCACGTTTGTCAGCCCTACCTGTTACCAACAACATCTGAAGACGCAAGGTTCACAGAAGAAATGCGCTTGTCAACTGCTGAGATTGTGCCCTACGTGTGGACAAGGCATACTTACCAATAATGCCAAGGCACACGTATGTCGAGGAAAGAAAAAATGTCACATTTGTCACCACATCGTGGACTTGGAACACCAATGCTACGTGCAAAAATACCAACCCCCACCAGAGAAAGAGGACGGTCACAAGAAGAAAGGCAATTTCATCTTTTTCGATTTCGAATGCATGCAAGAGACCGGCATTCACATTCCTAATTTTTGCGTGGCTCATCGAGCGTGCGAGAAGTGCATTCAAGAACCTATCTTCAGTCATTGCCCTCACTGCAGCAAGATTCCTGGAGGACGTGAAAAAATCTTTCGGGGACCGAACACGTTAGCCGATTTTGCACAATGGGTCTTAGACCCCATCGACAAGACGTGGAGCCAAGAGGACATCGAACGTTACGGAGATTGTCATCGTCATGCCACGGTGATGGCTCACAATTTCTCCGGATACGATGGACAGTTTCTTTTGAGGTACTATACGGAACAAGGCACCGAGCGTCCTAAAGTGACTTTGAACGGAGCCAAAATCATTTTCATGCAAGTGGGACAAGTACAGTTTAAAGATTCGATGAGCTATTTGGCCATGCCTTTGAGTCGAATGCCTAAAACGTTTGGAATGACAGAAATGGCTAAAGGGTACTTTCCACACTTTTTCAATACGGAAGCCAATCAACACGCCGTTCTACCCCATTTACCTGAGGCTCACTATTACGACCCCGACAACATGCGTACCGAACAACGAGAAGCTTTCTACGCTTGGTACCAGGCTCACGCCTCGGACCCTTTCGACTTTCAGGAAGAAATGCTAAAGTATTGTCGTTCCGACGTGGACATTTTACGGCGTTGCTGTGGAAAATTTCGAGAACTGTTCATGGAACACGGAGGGGTCGATCCTTTGAAAGAAGCTTGCACCATTGCCAAAGCGTGTTCCTTAGTGTATCGACAACGATTCATGCCTGAAAACACCGTGGCTGTCATCAGTCCTCAAACGACCCACTTTGTCAAACGTCAATACTCGGTCAAAGCCCTACGTTGGTTACATTACTTGTGCGACAAGGAAGACAAGTGGATTCAGCATGCCCGCAACGGAGGGGGCGAAAAGACCATCGGAACATATTCGGTCGATGGCTGGGACTTAGAAAACCCCAAGATCGTGTACGAGTTTAACGGTTGCTTATTTCACGGATGTCCCGTCTGTTACCCTGACCGTGGTACTAAAAATCAGTTTTTGCAACGAACCATGGAAGACTTGTACCAGGACACTTGTCAGCGACGTCTAAAGTTAGAACAGGAAGGATACCAAGTGGTGGAAATGTGGGAACACGAGTACGATCACCGTATGAAAACCGATCCCGAGTTTAAACGTCTCGTGGAAAGTTACCAGTTCATGGACCCGCTGAACCCGAGGGATAGTTTGTACGGAGGAAGGACCAATGCCACCTGTTTGCTGTACCAAGCCGACGAAGAGAAAGGAGAAGAAATCAAATACTTGGACGTGTGTTCGCTGTATCCCTACGTGTGCAAATATTGTCGCTTTCCTGTAGGGCACCCGCAATTGCTGACGGAACACATCGACCTGAAAAACATTCGACAATACGAAGGCTTGATCAAGTGTAAAGTTTTACCTCCCACGAACCTCTACCATCCCGTCTTACCTCACCATTGTCAAGGCAAACTGATGTTTCCCTTGTGCCGTACTTGTGCCGAAACGTGCAACCAAGATCAACCTTGCCATCACAGCCAGGAAGAACGGGCCTTGACGGGAACCTGGGTCAGCGTAGAATTGTTCAAAGCTCTGGACATGGGATACCAACTGTTAGAAGTGTACGAAATTTGCCACTTTCCCAAGACACAACAATACCACAAGGGTGATCCCAGTCAGAAAGGCATTTTCGCTGACTACGTGGATGCCTTTTTGAAACTGAAACAAGAAGCCAGCGGCTATCCTTCCTGGTGTCACACTCCCGAAGACCAAATACAATTCAAAGAGAAATATTACGAACAAGAAGGTATCACTTTAGACCACATCGAGAAAAACGAAGGCAGGCGATCGTTTGCCAAAGTGATGTTAAATTGCTTGTGGGGTAAAATGGCACAACGACCGTGTTTACCCAAGACGGAATATTTGACAGAACCTTCCCGCTACTTCCAGATGATTCACGACAAAACCAAATACATGAAACACGTGGACGTCGTTCGAGAGAATTTGATCTTGGTCAATTACGAAGAAGATCTGGACTTTGTACAAGACGACCCTTTTGGAAATGTCATCATTGCGGCTTACGTGACAGCTCATGCTCGCTTAAAATTGTACGAAGCTTTAGAACTGTTAGAAGAACGCGTCCTGTACTTTGACACGGACAGTTGCATTTACATCCATCACCCGATTCAACATCACCCTAACATCGAAGGAGACCGTTTAGGAGCCTGGACAGACGAGCATCCCGACGACAAGATTCTAAGTTTCGTCAGTGGCGGTCCCAAAAATTACGGCTACGAATACCGGGACAAACAAGGAGAAGTGCACACGACGTGCAAAGTGAAAGGACTGACTTTGAATTATCGTACCAGTCGAGTGGTCAATTTTGGGGTATTGAAAGAAGCCTTGCAATCGGGAGAGGATGGAAACTTTAAAGTGACCACCTATCAACCGAACAAGATTGTACGTTTACCCACTCACCACATCGTCAGTCGGCCCTTGGAAAAAGTCTATCAAATCGTGTACCAGAAGCGAGTTCGACTTCCCAATCATTTCACCTTACCGTATGGACACGTTGGTATAAAACATTGGTTGTAAGAGGATAGTTACCCCACCAGAAAGATGACTTCGCCACAGCAAGAATCGAGTGAGAAACCCGATGAGAACTCCAAGTTCAAACCCTACCATTTTCCAGTCTTCTTACCTGACTATTGTGATTGTGCCCGTCGATTGGACACGTTTCAGAAATGGCCTACGGATAGGGAAGGATTACCTTCTTCGCATGTTTTAGCTAGAACAGGATTTGTCTACTTGGGACCTGAGTCAGGATTGGGATACGAGGTACAGTGTTTCGCTTGCGGACTGAAGTTACGAATGGATCTATGTATCTATAAAGATTCAGCTATTCTGGAGCATACTCGATGGTCTCCGAATTGCCCTTACCTTTCTATGGCCTTTCCACCCATCACACTACGGTACAATGTTGACGGTACCTTAGAGACGGTACCTTCCAGAACAGGACATAAAAAACGTAAAAAAGGAAAGATGTACAAGTTGGAGACTGCATTGAGACTATTATAAAAAAGGGGCTATGGTCAAGATCGATAGTTCATTGTGACTACCAAGACCGAGCGAACAAGATGAATACTTTGAAAAAGACATCGTTTCAGTTTGGGGATTGTAAAAAAGTTGTATCTTCCTCTAGTGTGACTAATACTGGATGGATAAGACCCAGGCATTGCGACGGAAAATGTCCGGAAGGAAACTGCGATTGTCCATGTGGTTACCATTGTAATTGCGTAACGGAGTTTGCAGACGAGTGCGATTGTGAGCCTTGCGATGGGACCGATGCTGTACCTTGTGACCTGAGCGATGCCGTAAAGCATCATGGGAACTTTAGTACCCCTACCCCTATCATGGAAAGTGATGCTGTGCGTGTCAGACCTGTGGGATCCGAAAGTGATGCTGCTCGTCCTCTTGGACATTTTACTGGGTTTCGTTTTAAAGGGGAATGTCCACCTTCACGTCTACCCCCTTACGGATGTCATCCAGCCCTGAGCAAACTCCTACCCATGTCACTCAACCCTCATCGAAACGAACCTGTGAAAGACGAATATTCGTTTCCTGTGCGTTTGTCGGAATACTGCGACTTTGAAAATCGTCTTCAATCGTTCAAAGGAAAATGGCCAAAGTATCTGGGAGGACCGACCCCCGAAGAATTAGCCAGAGCCGGATTTTTCTACTTGGGCGAAGGAGATAAAGTCAAGTGCTTCAGTTGCGGTGTGTCACTTCACCACTGGGAACCGCAAGATTCGGCCTACGTAGAACATGCTCGATGGTCACCGAATTGTCATTACTTACCTTTAGTGGGACCGAGACATTGAAGTAACTTCTTACCATAATCATCTGTTCATGGATACTTTACAAGAGAACATTTGTGCTTTGCCTGTGGAGTTGAGAGAACGCATTTACCGAGAGCTGGTCAAAATACAAGTGAAACGTAAAGAACAATTGCATCCGATACGTCACCGGTGTTTGAACCACTGGTACCTTCAGGCTATACAAGGACTGATTCAATTGAAAGTGTTCCATTGGACAGACACTGATCAACGATCTCCTGGTTATAAAAAGGATTGGTTTGGTATGGACGATTCTATCTACTACATTGTAAACGTATTGCATCGAATTCCAGAGGAAGAGTTAACGAATTACCAACATCTTGAACACAATGTCAACTTGGTGAAAGAGGAAACTTCTGAACGAATTGTCATGTGTAGATTAGTGACTCAACGATTTAAATTTGACACTGAAGTGAAACCATGTTTGTGCAAAGAGTACATTTCTTGTGTCAGACCAAAGAGGATTTAGTATGACCTATTCATGGATACTTTGCTAGAGAACATTCGTGCTTTGCCTGAGGAGTTGAGAGAAAGGATTTACCGAGAGCTGGTGAAAATACAAGTGAAACGTAAAGAACAATTGCATCCGTTACGTCACCAGATCTTTAACCACTGGTACCTGAATGGTATAAGAGAACTGATTCGTCAGAAATTCTTTCAATGGTCAGACATTGTTCAACACTTTGAGGTCGCTAATGATCGACATGTTCATAATTATGGTTACTTCGAGATTCACCTAGTGCAACGCATTGAGGAAGACAAGTTAAAGGATTACAAACATATTTTACGTGGAATCTACTTAGAGGAAGAGGAAACACCTAAACGAACTCTGACGTTTCGGTTACAGTATGCAAGATTTAGATTCCCTACTGGAGAACGAAGATCTCTGGCTAGAAAGTACGTCTATTGCATCCGAAAAAAAGAGAATATAAAAACAGGCTGCCATGCCACGGTTTATGTCACATGTCATCCAACAGATTCCGTGGAAGGAACTCAATGACCATATTCAAACCGTGGATCATTACCATCAATTATTACAACAACTATATCCATTCAATTTTGGACGACAAGTGGTGTGTGTCTTAGTGACTTGTTTTCTGGGATTTCGTTTACCAGCCGATTCTTTGTGGACTCTTTACGATCAGTACTTTCCACCTCCATGGCCTTAAATGGTCACGAAAAACTCCTTTTGTTCAAAGCCTTGCGTTTTCATCTGGATACTTCTCGACCTCAACAGGAAAAAAAGATTCGTCAACTTTTAGCGACCCAAGACGTGTATGACGATGTGTGTGTAGCTTGTGACTTACACCCTCATTGGACAGATGTTCGTGATTGGAAAAAGGGGGGTTTTGAGGCTTGGACCCAAGAAGTGGCCCAGTATGCACAAGAGTTGTTCAAGGAAAAAAGTTACTTTTCAACCCGTGTTAGTGACGGTGCCAGAAGAACCCGTCACCGAGAACAACCACTCGCTTCAGGACAGGACTGTCATGGACATGCCTGAAAGGTCATTCCGGGAGGACACTTGTGTGACAATACCTCATGTAGAGACTGTAAGAACATTACACACTGTCCCTAGGACATCTTGGTTAACCAAAACATGTTGTACAGACACTTGTTTATATTCCACTTTGATCGCTTTGCTGTGTTTTATATTCCTGTACATCACTATTTGGGTTGTATGTATTTTTGTCTTTCGTGTTCATATTTGAAAAAAAACATTCAATAAACGTGTTCTGAAAAAGTATATAAACTCTTGTCTTGTTTGTTTTTTCGTGTCACAAGTGACATTTCTCACACCATGGCTACCTCTGCTGTCTCTGCTCCCTCTTCCTCTACTGTCAAAGTCATCGACGAACACTTAGATCGTGCCAGTTGGGAGGCTTTGTATCTTCGCCATCCCTTTAACATGCTCATTGCTGGACCTAGCGGTTCGGGCAAAACCGAATTCGTCAAACGTTTGATCGAACATAAACATCATTTGATCGATCGGTCCCCTCAACGGATCGTGTGGTGTTACAAAGAGTGGCAATCGGCGTACAACCTCTTGCGAGAAAGTCAAGGCGATTCCATCGTGTTTGTGGAAGGCATTCCTAAAGAAGACGATGGCATCGTCTCTGACTCCCGTCTAACCCATTTGGTCATTTTCGACGACATGTTAGGAGAAGACGAAGAAGAAATTAAACTGTGGTTCACGCGCAAAGGGCATCACCGTAATGCCAGTGTCATTTACATCACCCAAAATTTGTTTCAACAAAGTAAAGCCCATCGCACCATCAGTCTCAATGCGCATTACGTGGTCTTGTTTAAAAGCCCTCGAGATAAATCGCAAGTGCAAGTTTTAGCCAAACAGTTAGGAACGCCTTGGCTGACTCAGGCGTACGACGATGCCACTCAAACGCCACACGCCTATTTACTCGTCGATTTGAAACCTACGACTCCCGAGGATTTGCGATTTCGTACCCACTTGTTTCACCACTGGTGCCAAGACGGAGGGCCTGTCCTGTACACGTCTCCGTCCTCGACTTCATTTCACTCCCCATAAAAAAATCTATAAAAACCTCAGACCCTTTTTCGTCTGTCTCACACAGTGTGAACATGACGTCCCTTCAGTCACATCTTCCCGTCAAATTGATTCGTGCCTTGTATGGCATCAGTCGAGAAAAAGATCCACAAACACGAGCTCGTGTCTTAGAAGCTAGTCTCAAAGAAGTCTTACGATGGTTCACGGTGACGGCACGTCAATTACTCCAAGGAATCATTCAGATTCCTCATCAAACCCAACGCTTTTTCGATCGAAACAAAGTCGCTTTGGTCCAACTGGCCGATCCCCGCATCGACACTCAAACCAAAAAACAAATCATTTTGAAACCTGGAGGGAGCGGTACTCTAGGAGGGGTCATCATTCGCTCACTCTTAAGATGGGATCCTAATGCCCCCAAAGTTATCCCTAAGACAAAAGTCCAACGAAGCCCCAAGAAGAAAAAGAAAAAGACCAAGTCCCCAAGAAGAACTTCTCCAGTGGCAGGACCCTCCTCTTACCAGACACCACCACCATCACCCCGGAAAAAGAAAAGAAGCCCCAAGAAAAAGAAACAGAGAAAAAGTCCTCAAAAAAAGAAAAGTCCACAGAAGAAAACTAGTCGCAAGAGAGGCACTTCGGCCAGGACGCAACCTTACACTCGCAAGCCACGACCTGCCACAACGTCTCCGGCAGCCTCACGTTTGTCCACTTCTCCGTTGATGTCACCAGGAACTGAAGAGTACTTGGAGACGTTGATCACACCAAGAACTTCTCCGTTGATGACCCCCAAAAGAACTTCCCCAGTGGCAGGACCTTCCAATTTAGCGGCAGTGGCTGCTGCTCACAAAGTACCTTCTCCCAAAATCAAAGTCCATGAAAGATCGGGCATGTTACAAAGTTTACTGGATTTGTCCAAGCAAGAACTGGCTCGATTTAGTCCGTTACGTACCCCTGCACGACGTGTCATGCCTGTCCTCAAACTGATAAAACGTAAAGACAATCAGTGGCGACGAGTTCCAGTATAAAAAGACCTGTGACCAAGTCGGGGGGTATCAGTGAACTTGTAAAAGATGTCACCTCCAAGAAGCCACAAAAGAAAGAGACAAAGGCAGACGCGTCATCCGACAAAGCGCTTAGCCAAGCATCGACGTTACCCTAAAAAAAGACACAGTCGTTCCAAGAAAAAGAGGTGTCAACAAAGGGGAGGATTCCTTGGCGATTTTCGGAAAAACATTGTCACCTTTATGACAAAGCGATAGTCCCAGAAAAAAAGATAAAAGGGTGTGCGTTAAGTCATCGACGTTAGTGTCTGTTCGGTGAATGTCCCGGAACCCACAAGCAAAAATGTCACCCTCCAGAAAACCCCAAGGAAAAAAAAGGAAAGGACTGCCACCACGTTTAGCCAAACATGGGGACCTGTTATCTGTCCTGTCCAAAGCTTCTCCACCCCTACGAAAAAAACTCATTCAAACGGCCTCCAAAGAGGTCATCGATACCGTGTGCGAATGTTGTTTGAACGTTTTGAAAGGCACGATCCCTTTGTCCAAACACCAGAAACAATGCTTAGGCAAACATCGTCACGTTCTTCGGAAAATGGTTCAAAAGAAAATTCCCATTCGTCAAAAAAAGAAGATGTTGGTCCAACGTGGAGGCATTTTACCTCTCTTGTTAGGCCCCATACTAAAAGGAGTCTTGGGAACCATGTTGGGAGGACTGATGGGAGCAAGATAAAAAGGCCTTCGGAAGTCCCAAGATCTCAGAATTCATCCCTGACAACCCCATGGAAGGACGAAAACTAGCTTTAGTGCCTTACAAACGATGGATGGAATACCATCGGTGGCAAGAACAACGCACCCCGCATTTACCTCCCAATCCCAATTTGAGCGAGATGTCCCAGTTACAACACGAATTGCAATCCTTGATGGATCGCCAAGATTTGTCCGAAACAGAAAAATCGCAAAAGTACGGTCAACTCTTGCAACGACTGCAACTCTTTCACCAGAAAGCTTTAGACGAAACAGCTTTACCCACTCTAAAAGATTTTAAGACCTTGATGAAAAGTCCAGCACCATCATTACCACCACCACCACCACCACCACTACCATCCCCAAGGGTTACCAGAGATGCTACCCCACAAAGACCTGAGGAAGAAGAGATGCGCGAAGTGTTTCAAACACCGTCAGCAGCTCCCATTTCGAGTAAGATTGCAGGATCCTTGTTGACCCCGTCCCCCACACCCCAACGAGAAGAAATGAAAGCTTGGGTTAAAAAGATGATGTCCACGCCTTCTTCGACAGAAGTGAAAAAGAAAGAAGGGAAACCAGAAGTGAAAAAAGAAAAGAAAACCAAAGTCATTCCATTGCCACCTCCACCTCCACCACCACTACCTTCGACTTCTACTCCCGTAGCCCATCGGACACGTAAATCCGTTTCCAAACCACCCTTTCGTCCCACCCAAAGCAGCATTACCGAAGAGTGGGTGACTTATTAACACACAAAATAAAAAATGGAAAAAGTCTTAGCCAGCATTTACTACGATCCCTCGCATCCTGCAGGTTACGCAGGAGTTCAAAAATTGTATCGTGCTGCCAAAACGCGGCTGAAAAGTCTCCGTTTACCTCAAGTGCAACGATGGTTACAAGAACAAGCTACCTACACTTTACACAAACCCATTCGACGCAAGTTTGCCAGAAGTCGCACCCGAGTGGAAGGCATCGATCATCAATGGCAAGCCGATTTAGCCGATGTCTCTCATTTGGCCAGCTACAATCGCGGCTACAAATATTTGTTTTGTGTCATCGACGTCTTTTCCAAATTTGCCTGGGTCGTGCCCTTGACTTCCAAATCGAGCAGCGAGTTAGTGCGAGCCCTGCAACGGGTGTTGAAACAAAGCGGTCGTCGCCCTCTTCGATGGCAAACGGACAAAGGCACCGAATTTCTGAACCAAGCTTTCCAAAAAGAATTAAAGAAACGTGACATTCATTTTTTTACCACCAAGAATCCCGAAACCAAAGCCAGCATCGTGGAACGTTTTCAACGTACTTTGAAAGAACGCATGTGGAAATATTTTACGCATCACCACACTCTGAAGTACATCGACATCTTACCGCACCTGGTGCAAGCGTACAACCAATCTTACCATCGAAGCATCGGACGTGCCCCGCAAGAAGTGACTCCCGACAACGAAGTGCTGGTGTTTGAGCGTCTGTTTGGTACGTCCCCGACGAGGGCTGTCCCCAAGAAAAGTGGAGAGTTGACCGTAGGAGATTGGGTGCGCATTGGCAAAACCAAACGCACTTTCGACAAAGGTTACTTACCTAACTGGACGACCGAATTGTTTCGCGTCACTGGACGAGTGCATGGCCGTCATCCTGCCGTCTATAAATTGGAAGACATGAACGGAGAAGTACTCAAAGGAACGTTTTATTTGCCCGAGTTACAACGTGTCACCAAAAAAGAAGACGACGTGTACGACATCGAAAGCATTCTCGAACGCAGAACCCGTAAAGTAGGCAAACGACGTGTCAAAGAAGTCAAAGTACGTTGGAAAGGATATCCACCCAGTTTCGATTCTTGGATCGACGCTTCGCAAGTCATCGACTATAAAAAGAAGAAGTGACCATCATGCCCTTTCACACAGCAGCAGACGCAGCTACGTCGACCAGTCCTTCTTCCCCTAGTTCTTCTGTGCAAGATTTACAAAAACAACCCTTGTGGGTGTGGTGTGGAGAACGTGTGCCTAAAACGCAAATCGTCTTTTTCTGCCAAATCTTCGTGGTGTATTGTGTCATCGGGGCAGCCATCGCCAATTTGAGTTTGCAACAAGGAGACAAACAATTGTGGACCATTTTATTGAGCAGTTGCATCGGTTACCTGCTTCCCAATCCCTCCCTGAAATTCTCCTCGAACGGGAACGTTGTGTCCAGTGCCAGTGCCAGTCACCACTCCAACAACCACAACCAGAACCCCATTTTGGGCGGAGACACACCTCTGACATCCACTAATATTCCCTCGGACAGCCACAGAACTCTGGAATTATGAGTCACCAAAACCAATTTTACTTAACCTTACCCAGTGACAGTTCCATGGAGGTGTTTCCCCACAACACGTTGTGCTGTTACACGGCCAAATTACCTCAGGCCATCCCCTTAGATCACGAAGCCCATTGGGAAGTGGCTTTAGTGGAAATCATTCACCCGACCCAAGTCCTCAATGTCATTCCCAATCAAAATTTTTTTAATGTGGAAGTTCATGACGAGTCATTGCAACAGGAGTTGAATAAGAAAGTCACGTATGACAATAAAATCTATAATGAGAAAACTCAAAAATGGACCTACCACTTTTTAATTCCCCCAGGTTATTATTTCAGTGGTCAACATTTGGTCAACGTCATAGCTGCCAAGTTTAATGGCGTGTTTGGGAAAGCTTTGGAGCATGCCAAAATAAGTGTCACCATGGAGTACCACAAAGTAGCTCGTCGCTTCTCGATGAGATTTGAGCGGAGTAAAATCATGTCCATTTTATTTTGTCCTGAATTGTTTGACATGTTGGGCGGAGACATGAACCTGAGAATGAGCATACTCAAGAACAACGAATTACCCATCGTTTACGACAACGAGTCTTTTAGCAAGTTATTTCGTACCCCAGTAGAACTGAACCAAGGACTGAATTTGATGTTCGTGTACTCCGATGTGGTGGAATACAACGTGGTGGGACACACCTCCGTGCCGTTACTGCGTGTCATTCCTTTCAAAGTGGATTCTGCCGCAAACGCTGACGAGGAAGGTGGAAACACTTACCACGTTCACCGCGAATTTGTCCATCCTCATTATTTGCCGGTCAGCAAGTCGTATTTGGACACGGTCAACATTACTATAAAAGGAGATTTGGGACAAAATATTCCATTCACCAAAGGAAAAGTCACGGTGAAACTCCATTTTCGAAAACGGTTCTCTCACGATTCGTAAGCAAGTCATGTATCCAGTGTACCAAGGGGTTGCACGACAGCGAGGACACGGTTTAGGAGATATGTTAAAATCGGCCTTTCGTTCGGTGGCCCCGGTGTTGAAACCGATGGTGACACGCGGATTGCACGCCTTGAAAGATGCGGCACTGACGCAAGGCAAAGAATTTCTCCAAAATGTCATCATCGACAAACAAAACCCTAAAGAAGCCTTCATGAGGGCAGGCAAAAATGTCCTGTTGCAAACGGGTAAAGACATTTTAGGCCGACGAGACACACCTATAAATGCCCTGCACGCTACCGAGTCAGGCATTCAGCAAGGACAAGGCAGAAAGAGACGACGAAGAAAACACCCTTTCACCAGACTTCAAGCTAGAAAAGCCAAGAAAAGAAGAACCGTTCGAGACTTAGACGTTTTCGATTATTGAGACACAGAAAAAATGATGCACCGAGAGTCATGTGCTTGTTCCAAGACGGAACTGGATATGTTTGCCATGCCCCCCACCATGATGACGATGCAAGAATCCCAGTGGGTGGAATTTCATCCCGTCTCCTCTTTGACGGATTCCGCTCCCATCGAGTTCGAAATCAAAGGACAACCCGAAGATTACATCGATCTGAATAGCAGTTACCTGTATTTGAAAGTCAAAGTGATCAAAACTGACAACACCAATCCTGGAGCCAATGATAGGGTAGCGCCCGTCAACAATTTCATGCATTCCTTGTTCAGCGAAGTGGACTTGTACTTGAATAACAAACTGGTCAGCAGCAGCATGGATACTTACCCATATCGTGCCTACTTGGAAAATCTCTTGACGTACGGAAAAGAAGCCAAGAATACTCATCTGGATGCTTGCGTGGTATGGAAACCTGACACGGCAGGTGCAGGCACGTTTAGCGACACAGCCCTGACAGAAGATGACAATCCTCACAATGTGGGGTTTAACACACGTAGAACTAAAATTTTGCAAGGACGTAGTTTAGAACTGATGGATCGTTTGCATTTGGACATGTGGTTACAAGAAAAGTATTTACTGAACGGAGTTGATATTCGCCTGAGACTGAATCGTAGCACTGCCGCTTTCCATTTGATGGCCCATGCCAACGAATACAAAACTGTTATCCAAGAAGCCAGACTTTACGTACGCCGTGTGGAAGTGTTACCTAAAGTGGGAAACGACATCAGTCAGACGTTGAGCAGAACGACCGCCAAGTATCCCATACGACGTGTGGAAGTGAAAACGTTCACCATTCCTGTTGGACAGCGATCCATGATCGAAGATCATCTGTTCCAAGGACAGTTACCCAAGCGTTTGATCGTTGGTATCGTCAGGAATTCAGCTTTCAATGGACTTCACAACGAAAATCCTTTTGAGTTTCGACACTCTAGCGTGTCCAAAATCGAAGTCAGTCGTGACGGCAAGACCTTGTGTACACGACCCTTTGAGCCTAACTTTGCCCAGAACAATTACTTGAGATCGTACTTGTCCCTGTACGAAGCCACCGGACAGTTAGGAACCAATACCAGTCACGGTATTACGTACGAAGATTATGCAGGAGGCTACGCTTTGTGGGCTTTCGATTTCACTCCAGACCAAGGCAGCGACGAGGGACATTTCCACCCTATAAAATCTGGCCAGATTCGTGTGGAAATTCAGTTTGCAAATCGAGACCCTGCTGATCCAACGTTGAACGTGATCCTGTATGCAGAATTTGACAATACAATAGAAATCAACAGTTTGAGAGAAGTCATTCTAGATTACTAGAAGCCATGGAAGACTGTTATCCCTCTTTACCTAGTGAAGAAACTTTGGACATGAAATGTGAGGAGACCGTGGAAGGAGAATCCCAAGACAAAGACGAAGAAATTGTCATAATGAAGTCGAGATGGCCAGAACAAGAAGCCCATTTAGTTTCCTGTTTTGCCAAACACTTGGTCGAAAAAATAACGGAATTGATCAAGAAAAATTGTTATGGATGTCAAAACGATCATCCCAGTCAAATTCAACACGATAAATGCCTGATGTTGAGTCAAGAAGAAAAATTGGACGAATATCTGGACGAAGCTTGGAGTCTCATCTCAAACAAAGACGTGTTGCACCAGTGGTATAAAGACTTGCGTGAACATTCTTGTCCACCATTAACCACTCAAGAGATCCATCGTATCGAAGCTCTCCTGAATCAGAGTGAGGAAACAGAACGAATAACCGTTTATTCGTCAGACATTTTCAAGCAAAAAGTCAGGATCGAATTGACGACTTATTATTACCTGTGGTGAAGAAGAAGAAAAAAAACACAAAACAATGGATACCTGGGAACTTTATTACCTTTTGAACCACAGTTCGTATACGGCTTCTTGGAATCCTGTCGTCTGTGCTAAAGATGAACTCCCTCATCGCAAACCTAAAGACCATCAAGCTTACGTGATCAACACGGACGAAAGTCATCTCCCAGGAACCCACTGGGTAGCCGTTTACTTTCCTCAAGAAGGATGTGTGGAATATTTCGATTCGTACGGATTGCCCCCTTTGGAAGACGATATCATCGACTTTATGAGAAGAAATGCTCAAACCACCCGATTCAATAATGTGAAATTACAAGGCACAGATTCCTTGGTGTGCGGACAGTACTGTGTGTATTTTCTGCATCATCGCAGCCTGGGCTATTCCTTAGAACATTTAGTGACTCATTTTGATCCTCGTTCTTCTGCTAGAAACGATGTGAAAGTAGATCGATGGTTTTGTGACCATTATGCTTATCTTTTGTCTCAAGCTAGGAAACGTAGTGTCCATCAATGGCCTAATGATTTCCAACAGTGGAAATCACAGTTTCATTTACAACGTTGTCAGCCTTGTTTAAAGTAGATAGTATTTGAAGAAAAAAATGTTTGTGATTTGAAAAAAATTGTTAGATGTTATAGTGTTGGATTATTGTTAAAAATGTTAGAGTTGTTGTTTAGTGTTAAGTGATTTTTGAATAAAAAAATGTTGTGTTTTGAAAAAAATGCCTTTGTGGTTTTTTTAGCTATAAGAATGTTGGATTGATGATCTTTCATTTCTTACTATCCCTCTCATGAACGTTGCAGCTCGAAAACCGTGTGGGGGATGTTTTCCTTCACGTCCGCGCTTTAACTTTAAGAACCGGGTTGTTCCCAGTCTAGCCATCCATTGTCGACTCATCCTCCTAAGAAGATGTGCTCCAAACTAGCTAAGCTCAACGAAGCCTACGTGAATTTGCATAGGGTCAGACACAGTCTGATACCGAAGCCAGAAGAAATAGAGAATGTGAGAATGTTAAAAATCACTGAAGACCTGATAGAAGAGCTCTTCAGAGAAGAAATGAACAAGGAGAAAGAAGAATGGACAGAGAAGTACAGACTTCAGAGACAGCAGCAACAGCAGCAACAACAGCAACAGCAGCAGCAACAGCAGCAACCTGAAGCTGACAGAGGCTTTGTCGATTGTCGTATCGACACCAAAGAATTCTTCTTCTCTTTCCGAAGAAGCAGACCTATTGCCAGAAAGTCTATCCTCAGAGGACATCGCATTCTTAGAAACTAAAAAAGAATGCCATAGCAAAACAAAAAAAACAGCCCTTTTCAGGGCTAACCAATACTCTAGAAAAGAAGTAACGATCCATTTGCCAATGTGTGAAGGTAGAGTAGTGTGAAAATAAACACTAACTCTTTCTTAAAAATTTTGAGGGTATGTGTTGGTGTGTTTGTGTTAGTAAGTGATAAAGTAGGTTGGTGTGGATAGTAGATTAAAATGATGTTTGTTTTTTGGGCTGTTTGAGGTGTATATTTAGGGTTATATTGGATTGCTTTGCGTATGTGGATAGTCTATTGAAGTGATGGGTAGCATAAAAAAGTGAGCGAGTGTTTCTTTTAGGTCCGCGCGTTGATGTTGTTTTTATGGTCATGATTTAGGTAAGATGAATTTTATGTTTTTAGGGGGATGTTTTCCTTCACGTACGCGCTTTCAGTATAAATTGAAACTCGTTCGGCAGTCCAGCTACCCTTGTTGATTGATCAACACAGCCAGAAGAATGACTAGCAGAACAGTGAAACTGTTAGAACTCCAGATGCACCTGGAATATGCCAGGCGGATAGTAAACGAACTATCAGCGGAGGCTATAGTAGAAGAAGCAAGAATAAAGAAGGAAGAAGAGGAGAGAAGACAGAGGGAAGAGGAGGAAAAGAAAAGAGAAGAGAGGATGTCGTTTAATATTCCTGAAACAGAGGATTGGGGTGCTGAAGCGAATCATCCTCCCTCTGCGCTCCCCAGAAGAAAGGTGAAAGAAGACTGGGGAAGAAGATGCGTGTGCGGCGCCAGGCCAGGAAGGTGCAACCATTAGATAGGTGCATCTGGAGTTTAAAAAAACAGCCCTTTTCAGGGCTACCCAATAGTCTAGAAAAGAAATAACTATTAATTTGCCAATGATGTGAGTAGGTAGAGTAGTGTGAAAATAAACACTAACTCTTTTTTAAGATAGTGTGAGGGTATGAGTTTGTGTGTTTGTGTGTTTGTGTTTGTAAGAGCTCAGGTATGTTTGTGTGAATAGTAGATTATGGGTTTCTTAGCGTATGTGAAGAGTAAAGTTAGGGTTTTATTATATGAAATGAGAAAGTAGGGGGATGTTTTCCTTCACGTACGCGCTTTGTTTGGTCATGATCTAGGTAATATCAATTTTATGTTTTTAGGGGGATGTTTTCCTTCACGTTCGCGCTTTAAGTATAAAACTAACAGTGTTTGCCATTGGAGCCCATTCTACGGAATAAGCAAACAAGAAGATGCCAGCAGCTTCAGCTTTGTACAACAACCTTATGGGAAGTTGGTATTGGATGGTGGATGGATTGAATGTAGCAGAAAGGCTTGAACAGGAATGGAGGCATGCAGTGACAAAAGACTTCGTCTCAAGACAAGTAACCAGCCTCCACTTAGCCATCGATATAGTAAAAGAAATGATAGAGGATGAGGAGAAGAGAATCAGAGGTTTAATTAACCCACCGTATGTGAAAGTGGGTAAGTTGAAAGAAGCGATAGTTTATGTGACAAGTGTAAGGTGTTTTTTAGAAGACATTGTGGAATGGACAGATTGGTCTTTTGTGAAGTGGGGCTTAGACAAGCTTAAGAAAGCGGAAGAAGTAATGAGGAATGTGCTGACCGAAGAGGTCAAGAAGATCAAAGAAAAGTGGTCAAAGGAAAGAAAAGAAGAAGAAAATAGAAAGAAAAAGGAAGAACTAGAGAAACTAAATTTAAACTGGATGAAAATCCAAGAGAAGTTCCGAGCCATGGGTCACCCGGACTGGTTGCCGGAAACAGAAAAGAAAAAGAAGAAAGGAATGATGGACAAAATAAGAGGATGGTGGAAGAAGTTAAGAAGTTAAAAGAAGAAGAAAAAACCCAAAGGCCCTTTTCAGGGCCCCCATATTTCTCGAAAAGAGATAGCCTTTCCATTGCCTACCCCTTTTTTTAAAAAAAATTTTTTTTAAATTTAAAGAAAAAAAATCCCATGTTAAATTCCCCTTGTCCGTAGAGTGACCCACGATTTATTCCCATGTTAAATTCCCCTTGTCCGTAGATTGACCCACGATTTTTCGCCATGTTAAATTTCCATTGTCCGTAGATTGACCCAGAGGTCCCTGTAATGCTAATTCCCATTGTCCGTAGGGTGCCCCACTTCACTACTGTAGATTGTCGGTCTTGTACCTAATACCAAGTCAAACAACCAATACTTGTTGACCATAATGTGTGCGTCCTCGTGATTTCCATAGCCTATTCCTTTGAAGAATATTAAAGCCAAAACTGATCTAAAAGTTCAGGCATTGTTTTTAACACTTGTTTGCCTCCCCCAAATCTGTCCAGCAAATTTTATGTTTGATTATTTCAAGCAACCTATGCATGAATTAGACATCCAACAGTTTACTTTTTCTATCTGTCACCCTGAAAGCAATGGGGCTAGCTCAAGACTGTCCGAAAACACTCTCACTTACCCAGGATACATGCATACCATTATACTGAATCAAACCTTAAAAAGGACAGTAATCAGTCAAATCCTGCATTGTATAATTATCGAGTAAGATCAGGAGAGTTTTTTTCCCATATTGGTATTTATCACCAAATGAAAGACCCCATGACTACCCTAAAACAACAAAAGACTGTCCCAAAACACCCTCAGCTACCCAGGATACATGTAGGCAATTAAATAGAATAAAACCAAATAAAAAGACAGTGATCTGTACAATTCTACCCTGTATAATTATCGAGTAAGATCAGTAGAGTTTATTCTTTTGTCTTTGATTATTTCTACTTTTAGAGACAAAAGTTTTAAAGGATGCAAGCCAGTTTTAAAGCTGGTTTTTTGGTTGTTTTTTTATAAATACATTCAAATGTTGAGGTTCTGTACATTAACAATGCAAATTAAGTATTGGAAAACAACTGTACACTAAATCTAATCTTTCTAATCGCAAGTAAACATTTTTATCATGATACGATCATGATTTTCCAGTTTGATTATTTCGGTTTTTGCGGCAAAATATATTCCAAAATGAAGATCGTGATAAGAATAAGAACACCTTTAAGGAATGCTTGTTTTTTTTAATGTCATTTTACCTATAAACTTTTTTGTATGTGCTATTGATGTTGCTCTGAAATATTTTATTTTCGCGGGAGCTTATGTACAAGAGTATCACAGGAAAAGATAGACGTCTGTGAGGTGCGTCAAAATGGGTGACGTACAATACAATCCTTACAAGCAGGGTTCGTCTGATGAAAGCTCGTTAAGAAGAGTACGAGGGAATATACCAATGTCATTTCTGATGCTTACTAAAATAACTAATGTTTCCAAAGTAATGAGAGATATCACCAAGAAGTAGATTTCTTAAACGGTGAAGGTAAATACTTAAGTGCGTCAAAACTGGTGTTGAAAAAGATGGACCACCCTGCTGTACTGTATGCGTTTTTGTTTTCGTAAGGTGCTATAAATCACCTTAGATCTTCGAGAAAGCATATGGTTTTAGAGACGATTAAAACTTTGTTGCTAACGTACACCTTAAAAAAGGACTGAAAGAGTTATCGACACAAAATGAATGTCGTAAAGCTCCATGGGGAGCATTCATTGTTTCTAGTAAAGGAAAAACTTTAGAAATTTAGAGCGCCGTCTGTTGTCATAATGCCATGCTAATATCTAGTATTCCATTATGACAACAGATGGCGACACGAGTTGGACAACAAAGACAATACTGATAAAACGTAGTATTTACGTTGTTGCAAGGCCAGATTTGTATGAAAACAGTAGTTGGAATGATGTAATTGTGAAGTTTATAAACATAATATACTTGTAATAACTGACATAGCGTTTGTCGTACGACAAACTACAGAATCAGTTCAGTAGTTGGCAAATCGCAAATTACAATGATGCAGAAAGAAAGTAGATCGAAAAACTTGCAAGCGGTCATTTACAGCTTGGATCACTGAAGAATAGAAAATTCATGAATAGAATTATGAACGAAGTACTCGCAAGAGGTCATTTACAATAATGCAGAAGGAAAGTAGCATTTGCAAACTGCCATGTCCAATTTGCATCAATCAAATACAATATACATTGCTAGAATTATGAAAGTAGCACTTGCAAGGAATCATTTACATCAATGCAGAAGGAAAGTAGCACTTGCAAACTGCCACGTCCAATTTGCAACAATCAAATACAATATACATTGCTAGAATTATGAAAGTATCACTTTCAAGCAGCCATTTACAATAATGCATCAAGGAAGATTAGGAAATACACGTATATAATTATGGTGGTAAAAATCATATAATAAGACAGTCTATAGGTACAAACTGGGATCATTATCTAGGGACAACAATGTTTCTGGGCACCAACGTGAATTTGTATTGCAATCCAATAAACCACATATACTATTCAGTGTACAATTTTTTATTTAAATCCAAACACACTGCATATACTATTCCTCGCCAACTGTTTGATTACAATCTAACACACTCCTGTATTTTAAATTAGGATCATGCTGACCCTTAATGAATTGTTTTAATCTGCGTTATTTTAGAATTTAGTGTACACCAGGGGTCTCAAACTCAAACCACCCTGGGGGCCGCATAAGGACATGTTTGATGACCCAAGGGCAGCATCTCCTTTGTTATCTCACATGACACCTTGTGACTCTAATCAGTGTGCGGTCCACATGATACGGCTTGTCGGGCCGCATGCGATGCGCGGGCCGCGTGTTTAAGACCCCTGGTGTACATAATATACATATCAGTGGACAAATTGACCCAATTAGAATATTAATATCGAAAAAATGAAAAACCCCAGGCAATTGAGGCAACCGCTCCGGTGGCCAAATGGTTAGAGCGTCCGCCTCGGATGATGGAGGTCGTGGGTTCCATTCCCGGTCGAGTCATACCAAAGACTTACAAAAATGGTACTAACTGATTCCTCGATTGGCGCTCAGCATTAAGAGGTTAGTGTTAGGACTGGTCGGCCTGGTGTCAGGATAATGTGACTGGGTGGGACATCATGCTACATGTCACACACACACACACATTCACACACACACACACGCACGCACGCAATTGAGGCAACTCTCTTGCATTTAATCAATTGACCATGTGCGACTGGTTAGTGTACGCACCACGTACTTCTTAATTAATCGTCGTACTTGTGCTCCTACACGACACTTTAATGTGGGCATAACACACTTTTCAGTTCTCATGTCCGGAAGAGGGAACGGAAGGGAGGAGCATGGTATTTCGCGCCACGACGTCACTCCAAGATTCCTCATGATCCAAGGTGTTTTGATCTTTTGGCCGAAATTCAATAGTATCGTTTTTGAAGAAAAGATTATCCGTACTTTCTGACTATTTCTTACTGGAGGATAGAGCTTAGAGAATATACCTTTTAAAGGAGAACGTTACGTAGACGTTTTTAGTAATGACTGACAAGGTCTAGTTTCTGCACTGGTATTTGTTAAATGGTTACGGGGGTAATGATGTAGGGTCAATGTTGTTAATTGGTTACGGAGTAATGATGTAGTGTCCATGTTTTTGTTTCTTTTGCAATTCATTGGTGTTCCAACTGTGTTGCTGATCGTGACCTAAATTAACTTTTACATTTCTTGAGCCATCACGCGTTGGCAATGTTAGATGGTGTGTGTGTGTTAACTTTAATTTTGTTCCAACTTGTTCTGGGATAAGTTCATTAATAATTCATCATTTATTTATTTAATTCGTGAAATTTCACTATATGCATTTTACTAGTACTATATCCATTAATATGCGTTAAAAAAGCTATATTCGCAATATTAATTTTAGATTAATGCCCACCCATACACTCTTAATCTTTATCACAGAATAAAGCAAGAAATAACTTGGTTTCACCTTAGAACTATTTGATCATTTTCGTCGTGCATGCGTACAACGTTACTTAGGGTGGATAATTGTTTTTCTAGTTAAGCGACTGTGCTAAAATGCATCTCGTCGTAGATCGCTTGCGGTGAGAGACATAAAAAGCACGGTATGCACGGGTATTTTACCCTTGCTAATATTCATTTTCCTGTAGATTTAAGGCAAGTTTCTGTTCAAATCGACACATTGGTCATTCGGGATCTTGTCAAGGAGTGTATGCTATCCATTTCGTTCTACAGCCATAGGGGTAAGTGTTAGCAAATATGTGAAGCACATTCAGTTTTAATGACGTAGCGTGAAATGTTGCCTTTGTCACCCCGCCAATTTGAAACGTTATGATCTTCTGAACTGTTAAAAGTTGTTATTAAGAGTTTAATTTATTAGCATGTGTTTATACTTTTTAATTCTGTACCTGTAAGTACGACCAGTTTGGTTTTATTTTAGCTGTGTGTGCGAATACATCAGGCTGTCGGTCTGGCTGTTTGTATGTCTGACTGTATGGGGATGGAAGCATATGCGACCATCAAGGCCATACAAGGACGGAAGTGTTGATCTGTGTGGATCCATGAAGTGGGTGAAGTGGCCAATACAAGTGTGGGCTAACCCAAGAATTCAGGAGAAGAGAGACATGTGAACCAGGTCAAAATTTCTCGTTTAACAAGTATTTCAGTGAGTCATACGCTGTTTATGAATCGTACGTACTGTACAAATGAATGTATGAGTCATGAGTAGTATGTTTGATACAATTATGTTTATTACAATTGATCATGTTTGCTTCCAATTGATTATGTTGAGTTTCAATTGAGTGCATAATAATAATAATAATAATAATAATAATAATAATGATAATAATAACAATAATAATAACTTTGTATAGCGCCTAATCTTTAGAAGTTCTAAGCGCTTTACAAAATTAGACAACACTTATAACATAAAAAAATATAATGATACGACTGATTAAAAAAACCACCATGAAATTAGAAAGAAAAAAAAAACATACTGTAAATATTTAAGGTAGGGAATATTATTAGGTCTTTAAGTTTGTTCTTGCAGCCGAAAAAAGTGAGTTAAGAGCACTCTTGAATGGGATCACTGTGTCTTTGTGTCTTAGTTCAGCGGGCAATTCATTCCAATTTGCCGGGCCCTGGCATGCAAGGTAACGTTGTCCATGTGACTTTGTTTTCATAGGGGTAATAATGAGTATACGATTGTCAGAAGAGGAGCGTAAGCATGGAACATGTGTTGTTTCAGTTCAGTATGTTCGAGTACAATTTTGAGTTACACCTGTTGCGTATGAGATTATGTATTTTATCTTTTATTACATGAGATTGTATGAATCATATTTTGATTTTACTACATCATGTTGTCTACAGTCTTTGAATATATGAATCACATTTGTTTCCCCATTCTTGAAGGATTGTATGAATAAGTTTTGTATGTCATAAGGTTTCATAAAGTCACAAATTCATTCACATATAACAAATATTTGTGTGAAGTAAATGAAAGAATCGTATGTTTAGAGCTCGAAAGAATCGCACTGCATATGTTGTAGACAATATAGATATATTCATTAATTTCATAAACTTCCATCTTTCATCATGCTGTGTTGGTGTTATCATTTAATCCAGGCATTCATTCGGGTCAAATCTGTTAGTCTTTCTTCCGGGGAAGGAGACATCTTTGTAGATTTAGTGCATTATGCAGCCGCACGGGAGACAAATATACCAGAGACTAAGAACAATTCAGGACCTAGAAGACCATCCATTGTAGTACATGCCTGAAATGTCACTTTTCCTTACAGTGAATGAAATAAAGGTTGTTTCATAGGTTTTCTGACATCAGTTTTTTACGTCAAATCCACCGATATGTCGCTGACCTAATTTCAATAATTATGTATTATAGGAATGATCATGGTTGGGTATTTATAACAATAAATTGAGTGACTGGGTCAGATGTACACATAGATAAACATGATCATTTAATCCTTTAAATTCTAGTTTACTTTCTTTCTGACATCATATCTGCAGATTTGATCAACAAAACGTTCACTTTGAGATTATTTCCACGTTTTCATGCATTAGCCTCTTCATGCAACTGAATACATAGCTCGATCTTCGCTAGCCAAGATTTGTAGATTCTTCGTAGAGTAATATAGGATAGTGTTAGAGCGGGTTATGCCAGTCATATAAACTTATTATCATTATTTTAATACACACAAAATTGGTTGATGATCTTTAAACCTGATTATTCCTTTGTTTCTAACATTACGCATGGTGTGTGTTTTAGCATTGGTTCTTGCTTTCTATGCAATTCGATCTTTCAAAAGCAAAACCGTATCCATTTTTAGTGAGTTCCCTTGCTCGACATATGACCCAGACTTTGAATCACTGAAATATTGTTGAAGCAAAATAAAATGATTTCTCAAGATTGGTTCGTAAAGCCTGCCATATTCATTCTTTGGCAAAAAGGGGTGAGTGTTGGAATGCAGAAATGACTGTGCAATTACATTGTTCATTGTTTTAACTTCTAATGGGCGACTTTGCTCAGAGGGTTTCACATTTTGGTCGGAAATCAAAGGTGGGATTTCTGGGTCTTATTATTTTGGTGTAAGACTTCGGTATAGATAAGTTTCACATACAATTCCTGGGAACTTAAAGTAGTCCGCAGCATGTATCGCTGTAGAATAAAATGCTTGATTAGTATCACGTGACCGATTATATTCAGACTAAGTCCATTCGTAACAACTGGGAATGTTTAATATATATATATATATATATATATATATATATATATATATATATATATATATATATATATATATATATAGCCATGAGGGCCGATTTAATGTCATACCAAGTTACGATAACAAGCAAAACTCCCTTTACACTGTCGATTTTGGACGAAGGAAAGACTTTTCTTGCACGCAGCTGCCTTTCTCAAAGTCAAATCGGCTATGATGCCGATGAATTACTTGCCGATGAATTACTTTCTAATCAAAAGTAGTGTTTTTATGCCCAAGCTTGAACATTTTAGACAACGATGGTGTTGGTAAATCTTACGTTGAACATGCTAATTTCTTAATATGCCGATATCGTCACCGATAATTTCAAAATGGTTTATGGTTCAGTTAAATACTTATATTTTTGCTTGATATCTTTTTATAGATTGATATCTTTTAAAGCTTTTTCTAAAATTCTTTAAAACAAAGGCTATAAATTATATAAGTAAAATTTTAAGTTTCCAAATTTCTTAATTCTTATTCCAAGTTTATTTCAATTCAGAGAAATAGAATGGGTTCTAAACAATGCCATAACCCATAATACAAACAAGGAATGTAACTCGTGCAATGATAAACAGTACAGTATCATGTATCTCCCTTTACCTTATAGTCGCTGCTGTCTTTTTCATATCACAATGTTAGCTTTTATTTCAGTCGAAATAATTTAATGGCACGGAGTGTTTACACGAGTAGATGGTATTTTTAATTTTAGCTTTAAGGTGGGGGCAGGGGTATAAGAGTGTTTACGGGAGTAGATGGTGTTTTGTGTGGCTGTTGTATTGTATCTGTTTTAAATGTTTTCCGGAGTTGAACTGAACTTTTTCCTTTTTTTTTAATGACGGGTCACTTGATCACTCCTTTAAACCATTTAGATCGTGGAGTATACAACACATTATCTCTGTATTTGATTGGTTTGGTTGATTAACATCGGCACAGCATTTCCGTTGTGATTTTTCTGTTACTTTTATGATCATCTTTCGTATTTCTACCCTTCACGTACATTTAAATTTATATAATCCCCAATCAAGTTGCGTCGAACCAGGCAGTCGAAAATCAGCACTTAACTGAACTAGCTCACTCAGTTTCTATCCAAAAGTGAAAGCAAATTATATTCCAAACAGTAACAATCACGGATAATTTGTCAACGGCGTCCTTTTCCTAACTTCAAGCAAGAGATATCGTCGAGAAGAACTACCATTTGAGACAATTAATAATGATACATATATATATTTTTTAAAATACAATGAGTAATACTGAATTAATGTTTTTCTTTTCTTACTGTTACATTTACAATGTGTATATACTTAGCAATATTACATTTCTCGCATGATGTTACAAGGGAAGAAACTCTTTATTATCACGCTTACGTTTCGTCCCTTTACATTTGACATCCCTAATTCTCTAATGGTTCGAATATAGTGGTAAATAAAGTCTGAAAAAATGAGAAATACCCATGTCCAACAAATTCTTAAGGCTGATGAAAGCAATTCTTGAGAGAAAAGCGATTTTCCTTTCGTGAAGAGTATCATCCCATCAAGACTATCTATTCTCTTTCATGTACCTCAATAACATTCCGATATACTCTTTCATGTACCTCCATAACATTCCGATATACTCTTTCATGTACCTCCATAACATCCCGATATAATCTATACTCTTTCATGTACCTCCATAGCATTCCTATATAATCTATACTCTTTCATGTACCTCAATAACATTCCGACATAGTTTATACTCTTTCATGTACCTCAATAACATTCCGACATAGTTTATACTCTTTCATGTACCTCAATAACATTCCGATATAATTTATGCTCTTTCATGTACCTCAATAACATTCCGATATAATTTATACTCTTTCATGTACCTCCATAACATTCCGATATAACCTATACCCTTTCATGTACCTCAATGACATTCCGATATAATCTATACTCTTTCATGTACCTCAATAACATTCCGATATAATTTATACTCTTTCATGTACCTCAGTAACATTCCGATATAATCTGTCCTCTTTCATGAACCTCAATAACATTCTCACATAATTTATACTCTTTCATAAACCTCAATATCATTCCGACAAAACCTATACTCTTTCACCCACCTCAGTCACATTTTCAAAAATATAATTTTTAGTCCAATGCGTTGTTCTAGTTCTTTTATTCAAGAGAAACACAAACCTATAAGTTGATATATTTAACTATTAATATTACAAAGTTAAAAGTCGAAAGACACTTCTGTATTATGAACTAAATTCCAAATAATCCTAAATGTCCTATCTCCGGTAGAAAAGTATAGAATGTTATGAATGAACTCCATTGTCTTGGATGTCCTCATATATCAATGAAGCAATCCAGAATGCCTTTGAATGAATTCTCCAAAATCCAAAGTAAACGTTATTGAGCACTTTATTATCTAAAATGAATGATTTGAATAAAGGATTCTTCTTGAATAATATTTGAACACCAGAATAAACTCTGATAAAAAATGGATTCGGCAGACTGATCTTAAGATTGGGATGAATTATTTGTTCGCAAAATCTCCTAGATATTCAAATCCCCACTTGACCTACAACGCAAAAGAATGTTCTGGAAAACTGCTTATTCTTATGAAAAATTACACTAACTCGTTAACATCTTGTTTGCTGCTAATTACAATCAATACAAACTTCAGTTGTATATATACATGAGTAGATGAAACAACTTGTTGCTCCTTAATGTATTTTCATTACAAAGCATTAAGACCCCTGTGGACGGGTAACACGTGCACCAGGATATTTTTAATAAACGATGAAGGAATTATCAAGCTTCAAAGATTTACGTGCATGTTCATCACGTGCATCAACTTCAATGTGTGGAACTTAAATTCCGTATATATAAGTATCCTGTTTCCTTTGGGGCGTTGGATGGGGTGAGAGATGGGGCAATTATTATAATGGAACTGGATAATCGTAAGTGCCTATATATACCAAATCCAAACGTAGAAAACATAATTAGATTCAGAACTTACTATTCATCGAAAGCACCGTCACATTAGGAGCTGCTGCACAAAATATTTTAATAATAACTAGTGAACAATTGTATCAAATAGCATTTATTTATATTATATTTCGTTAATTATACCATAAAATTAATTAAGCCGTAAAATAAATAAATAAAAAAATATAGTTTATTTTGAAGTATCAACATATTAATATTGGTCTTACAGAGTGCTATATGTCATTTTATCTTCGCAAACCTGTGATGAGAACGTGTGATTTGTGAAGAGAGAGCATGCACTTGACTTACCTGCAGCAGATAAGTTGTGGTCTTTCATATGGGACCATTACACGCTTTTGCGGCCGTCAGTCTTTGTATGAACTAACTTTTTTGCCTATTGACCTCTCAATGGTCTAATGGGGAAAAGACTCAACAATAGCTCTCACCTTAATTGGATGCGATGAGCAATACTGATTATACTAGTGAAAATTAAACAAAACCCCAGGGACGATGGATGACTTTCGTCTCCTGCGCTCACATTCGTCGCTACAAATCATATTGATTATGCTTGTATTTGACATCCATATGTGATGAAAATGCATTCTTGTTAAATTAATGAAATAAGAAAGTATTGACGTTTAATGTGTAAGATGAACAGCTCATAGCCAACCCAATTTCCCCACCCCAAACATAAAATTCTATGTAACATGAATCGCTCGTAATCAACTCAATTACCCCTCCCCACACAGTCATCTCTTTTCAGTGCTCATTCAATTGAGAGGAAATGATAATCGGTTAGGAGAGGTAGTGTCTTTGGGTGTTGCGGAGAAGCAGTTGCACCCATGGGTGGAAGGAGTACGCATCCCATCTCAACACTCGGCTCTCAGTGCTGGACGGTTTGTCTACACACTGACCTGAGGAACTTCAAAAGCATAAGGTTACAGCGGCAGAATAGGCGGAAGAGGAGGATGCATTTTCATTGTGTACTACACCAGAAGAAGACTTGGATTTGCACATTCAGCTATAGTTCAACAGCCCCACTGTATTATGGGTTACCTTTGGGAAAACGGATGATAGATAAGCGAGTAAGCCATGACAAAATAATCCAGAGAGGAGATCCTAGTTTAGTTTCATGTCAGCTTAGACATCTTTCATCAGGTTCTGCAGCTGAGCTGGTTCTAAACTATATAGGCTCCCATTTGTTCTTAGGACGCCTCCGTTGACGCAGAGATATGCTCTAAGTAGTAACTAGGGGCACTTTAGCGTCAATGGAATTGGCATTACAGAGAGAGAGAGGGCCCCGGCACTTTCGCGTCAAGGGGAATTTAACATGGATGGAAACTCTGGCGAGAAAGGGAATTTAACACAGGCAATTTAACTAAGCATATTGTTCCTGTCGAGCGTCAAGGGGAATGGAACAGGGGTGACATCACGGTACTGGACACTGGGGAAAAATGGCAACAATGTTGCAAATGGCTGACTTCAATCGGGTGGAGCAATTAGTAACATTGTTGCAAGTGGCTGGCCTCAGATTGCACACATGTGTAATAGGTACCTGTTGCATAATCGCTATTCTTGTATCCGGTATATCTATATAAAGCATTACCTAGGTCTGAAATTATACTGGCGTTGTTCATAAATTTGCATAACGATAATAATGCTATAAATAGTTTATAATCAAGGAAAAGACCAACACCAAAATGGATGTGACTAAAGGTAACGCTAAAATTACGAAATTAACCCAGAATTTAACGGAGACTGAACATATCCTGGAACATCAGATTACATTAGTTTAGATTAAAATTGATACACCTAGTAACTGTTTATAACCACAACTTCTATAAAAATCCTACAGAAAAACCAGTTATATATTTATAGTCCAATTTATGACAGTCCTTTCTAAAAACCCTAGTATCTATTTATAGCTACAACATTGAGAACGTCGTATGGACAAACCAAAGTCTATATTTGTAGTCACACAAATCCACATTCACACAAAACAAACACTCATAAGTGTAGGGACAACGGGTTTGTTAAGGGCAAGACACACACATGCTAGAACACTCCAAACGTTAGGTGTTAGATTAGAATGTAAACAAAGAAGATGAAATTTCACAAGAGACTACCCCTTACAACACAAAAATATAACATCACTATGCTATCCAACATATCATACCCACTATCCAAAATGCCTTGAGTTTGCTTAGAATGTAAGATAAGGAGATGAAATCTCACAAACTTTATATCCCTTACCCCACAAAAATACTATTCTTTACACGCACTATACAATCCATTGCATCATACTCACTATCCAAATGCCCTGTGTTAGCTTAAAATGTAAGTGAAAGAGATCAAATCTCACAAAACGGACTATCTCTTTCACTACCAAAAATACTTTGTGGTAAAATGCTAGTATCTATTTATAGTCACCACTGGTAGGACATTCCTTTGGAAGAACCTAGTATTTATTTTTAGCTACAACTTCCTATGAAAAACCCACACCCACTATCTATTTATAATGTAATCTTGTAGGAAGTCCTATGAACTAACCTAGTGTCTATTTATTTTCATGACTTAAGTCTATATTTATAGCCTCAAAATGTCTAGCTTCAATGACGTCACTGTACTGAACACTAGGGGAATAACGGCAACAGTGTTGCAAGTGGCTGACCTGAATACGCGCTACTGTAGGTAGGTAGGTGAAATGAATTTGATAGGGACAAAAGGAGTTTTCATGGGACAAAAAAGACCAATACATGCACACACAAACGTACGCGCGCACACATACACACAAACAAACATACAAACCAAACGAACACGTCCACACAAACACATACACACAGAAACGTACGAGCGCGCGCGCGCGTGCACACTAATGCACACACACACACACACACACAGAGGGAAGAAAAAAACCCCAAATCTACTATCGACAGAGGGAAGAGGAAAAAAAATATACTATCAACACAGAAGGTTGGGAAAATAAACCCCAAATATACTATCTACACAGGGGAAGAGGAAAAACCCATATCTACAATCCACACAGAGTTGACAAGTAAAAAACAAACCCTACATCAACTATCTACACAAAGGGAAGAAGAAAAAATAACCCAATATACACTATTCACACAGAGGGAAGAAGAAAAAAGAAACATTATATATTATCCACACAGTAAAATAACCCATTATATATGCTATCAATAGAGTGCAGAAAAAAAAATAGATACTTTCCACACAGTAAAGAAATAACCCATTATATATATATATACTATCAACACAAAAAATAACCCATTATAGATACTATCAACACAGATTGAAAAGATTTTTTTTGAAAGCACCTAAACTATCAGCTACAATGACTAACTCTACCAAAGACGCACCCACCCACCCACCCACCCACACTCCAAAACCCATTATTATATGGAGTCAGTGTGTGATTTTAGACAAAAAATCAAAACACAAAATGATGGATGAACAGACTGACTCTTTTTTCCACTTGTATGCCTAAAGTGCGTACGTGAAGGAAAACATCTCCTTCATTTCAATTCTAACTAAAAAATGACCCAAAGGGATAGAGAGAGGTACAAGAGCACATACTCATGCAGTGTCAATAGAAACAGAACACACCATCCTTATTACAAAAATTCAAAACCAAGAGAGCCGTTTTCTTACTGGTCTATTCTCTTTTAGAAATTAGTATGAAATTTCACATCATGGCCAACGCATCGGCTAAAACTGTCAATTTTTCCATTTCCTTCTCTTCACTGGCACAAGTTCTTCCTCATCTTCAATTTCTTATTCTTCTGAGTTCCTCTCCTCTTTCTCCTCTTGTTTCTGTTTCTTCTCTTTCCTCTTAGGGTACACTGAAGCCCAGTGTCCTTTTTTCCTGACAAAGGTAACAGGTATTTAGACTTTTGTCTCTCTTTCTTGGACGAAATAGGTATTCTGGAGATAAATGCCCATTTACCTTGCAGATATAACAAACTTCATCAGCACTTGTACACTTTCGTACGACTCTCATCAAATCAACGACCAGAAGGGTAAGTTTTGTTGCCACTTTCGCCTGTGAATTATGCTTTCGTATGACTCTTAGCAAATCTTTGATCAGCAGCTCGATCTGTGCTGACTCTTCCATCTTCTTGATCGTTTTAGAGTTGAATGAATACTCTGACTCTAAGACACTCTCCCTATCTACAGGGACCTGCTGCGTATGAAACCTAGCCAAACGAAATTTTGCAATAAGATGAAACGATTTCATTGGGAAAGTAAGAGGCAGCGGCGTGCCGTGTCGCCTCACACAAGAGCTGAAGTGTTAGCTCAAATCCGTGCCAGCAATCTTGAAGACGACATAAGTGAGCTTGAATCAACGCTCTCCACTTATGCCACAAAACCAAGAGTCGTGATTCACGCCGAAAGAAATTAGTTTGGTCCATAAACAAATATTACCACATTTGAGAAATGCAAAAACGAACTTCCAGAAAATTCAGAACAACGACTTACACCTACAACGTGAAATGTTAAGAGTTCAAGTAGTGTGTAAAACTTAGTCAAATTACAATTTTATAATCAAGACGAAACGATCTATTTTTCAAGGAGAACGGAGACACCAAGCGACAATGGCGATCCTTGTCACACAACACTTTTCAAAATGTGTTGGTAGAGGTTTGTGCTAGTGATCTACACGTTTAAATTAAATGGTTTACGTCAATAATAATAATAATAATAATAATGAGGACTTTGTATAGCGCCTAATCTTTAGAAGCTCTAAGCGCTTTACGACATTAGACAACCTATTACATAAAAACATATATAATGATATGATTACAAAAAACAAACACCATGAAATTAGAAAACATAAAAAACATGCTGAAATATTTAAGGTAGGAAACATTATTAGGTCTTTAAGCTTGTTCTTGCAGTCGAAATAAGTGAGTTTTAAGAGCACTCTTGAATGGGATCACAGTGTCTTTGTGTCTAAGTTCAGTGGGCAATGCGTTCCACGTTGCTGGCCCTGGTATGCAATAGAACGTTGTCCGTATGACTTCGTTTTCATAGTGGGAATAATGAGTATACAATTGTCAGAAGAGAAGCATAATTATCTTGCTAGTGTGCACACATAGGTGAGGTCGGATAGGTATGTTGGACTAGAGTCCGACAGTGAAACGTAGCACAGAGAACTAATTTTGTGTTTGATTCTGGATCGAATGGATAACCAGTGTAGGGTACAGAGCAGCGCGGACGTGTGCTTTGATCGTGGTTCTCAAAGTATGATCCAAGCAGCTATGCTTTGAACTTTTTGAAGTTTCTGGAGGAGATATTGAGATGAACCAGACAGAACTGAGTTACAATAATCCAGTCTTGAAAGTACTAATGAACACACAAGTGTTTTAGTGGCATCAACTGAAAGATATTTGCGAATGGAGGTGATGCGTCTCAGCTCAAGATATGTAGCATTGCATATGTTCATGACATGTTGGTGCAATATGAGAGTACTGTTCAGAGTAACACCTAGATTTTCTACTGACTGTGTGAATTTAATGTTGGTGTTACTGATATTTGTTGTTTGAGGTAAAGGATGTGAATGTGAAAGTCTTTGTGTTGTGATCAGAATGGCCTCAGTTTTATCATCATTCATCTGCAGCTTGTTACATGTCATCCATGATTTCACATCAGAAATGCACCTCTCTACACCTTGGATGGTAGCATCAACTTCTGTTGGGTGGCTAGATTTGTATATTTGGGTGTCATTAGCGTACAAATGGTGAGACACTGGATGATGATCTATGACACTTTAGGGCGGCTGAGTGTACATAATGAATAGAACAGGTCCAAGAACAGACCCCTGTGGAACACCACAACATAGATTAACTGGGCTGGAGTGTATTCCATTTGCAGAGACAATTTGTGTCCTGTTGACCAAGTAGGACTTGAACTACAGTAAGGCTGTATCATGAATGTCAAATACATGCTGGAGACTGTGAAGTAATATATCATGGTCTATTGTGTCAAATGCTGCAGATAAATCAAGGAGGGTGAGGACTGTAATCTTCCCACTTTCCATCCTTCTTTCCACTATCCAACGGAGAGAGAATGTCATTAACTACTTTTAGAAGAGTAGTTTCAGTACTGTGGCAAGGGCGATATGCAGACCGTACATTGCTAAAAAGACTGTTTGAATTCAGATGAGATACAAGCTGGTATAGAAAAACCTTTTCTAAGATTTTTTATATGAATGGGAGATTAGAAACTGGGCGGTAGTTCTTTAAATCGTTATGGTCTAGTGTTGGTTTCTTCAGCAGAGGCTTTACTATGGCAGTTTTGAAAAATGATGGGAATTCACTGGATGAGAGAGATGTATTAATAACATCAGTTAGAGAAGGTAATACTGGATCTAAGCACTCAAGCAGCAGTGATATTGGAATTGGATCAGGTTCACATGACATTGGTGCACTCTTCATCACGATTGTACGTACGAAATCCATAGAGACAGGTTCAAATGCTACTAATGGTTGCAGCTGAAATTCTGTATCCCAATGTATGGTGACTACGAGTCAATTGAAATTGTGGTGTCAAGCTTATCTCTAGTGGTGTACATTTGTTCCTTGACATTAGCTTGTTAGTAAACTAGAAGAGCTCTTTGCAGATGGAACTTTTCATGATCTTAATACTGTAGTGGGCTGATTTCGCTGCATGGACTATGTTTGTGACATTCTTCTCTTCATATCTTTGCGTATGAATAGTGAGTCTGGTGGAAAGCCAAAGCCTCTCAGCTTTACGGCGGTCTCTTTTAGCAATGCGAAGCTCATCCCTAACACTGCTATACCACGGAGAACACTTTTGAATTGATACTCTGCACTTGGTAGCTGGGGCATGTTTGTCGAGCAATGAACGCAGACAGTTATCGAGTTGTTCTGATGTAGGAGGTAAGCAAGTTGTTAGGTTTGCTTGGATGTCATGCATTAGTTTGGTTCTATTTATGATACGGAGGTTTCTCTTAGTAGCAGATAAAGGTGGAGGGTTAGGGACTGATACATCAAGATGGCATATAATGCAGAGGTGATCTGATGCAAGTTCGCAGGATACCAGGAAGACCGTAGAATGTTATCATCAGGTCTATGAAGAATCCAGTCTAAAATGTGACCATGTTTATGGGTGGGTTGGTTAACTGACTGTTTGAGGTTGAAAACATTAATGGAATCTAGGATTTTTTATGTGTTTGGGTTTCCGAGACGGTCAAAGTGACAGTTGAAACCTCCAAGAATAATCAGGTTGCCACCTATCGAATTTCCATACTCCAGGAGATTCGGAAACTGCTCCAATAAGAGAGATTCAGTCAGCTTGTTTTTTCTACTAGGAGATGGGCGGTATAGGCAGAAAAAATAGGCTAACCTTTGCTCCAGTATGAGTGTGGCTGCTATTTCTTTGTAATTACATTTTTGTACAAACGATATGTGTGTAAGCGAAAGCGAACACACACACACACACACACACGCACACAAGTGTTACTGCATTGGGTGACAGTAGAACGGGCAGTACTTTAGTCTGGAGTATTTTGAGAGATGGGCAGACAGACTTAACAGTACATATGAGAGAGAAAGAAAGAATGGTAAAGAAAAAAATAAA
Source organism: Sinohyriopsis cumingii (assembly GCA_028554795.2). Classification (NCBI taxonomy): domain Eukaryota; kingdom Metazoa; phylum Mollusca; class Bivalvia; order Unionida; family Unionidae; genus Sinohyriopsis; species Sinohyriopsis cumingii. The sequence goes on along the minus strand of CM068829.1, from coordinate 10,085,886 downwards.
AACAAACGTAGGACACCATTTTTGGTTGTTATTTTTTTTTTGCGGTATTATAGGACAAAGATGATAAAGAAAACCATACATTCTATGTGAAATATGTTCATTGTTTTCATTCATTCACCAATTTCATAAAAAGGTAATGTGATATTTATTGTCGACTGACTGCTTAACATCTGCTTAACATATCCCAAATTTAATTTTTTTGGGGCACCAGACAGATACCCACCACCCATTTCCAAAAAATAAAAGTATTTTATGTTTGTGTGTTTCCCCCTCAGATGTGTTGTATGTTTTATTTAAAACAAAAATGTATATCAAAAATGTAGTTTTTAGAATTTTGATGGGGTATTTATGTTTCCTTAGTGTTATCTAAAGGGTTGTTCGTCGGAGCCTGGTTTCCCTTACCTTGCTCGAAGTTCCTTCCCTTGAAATTTTGTGACCTTTGCTATAGGTCGCCTAGGTCTCAGTGTTTGCTATATGTAGTGGTGCTATATTGTGTGCATGCTTTATTTTCTGTATGTTTGAGACAGCAAGTATAAATCAGATATCTTTCCCAGTTGTATTTCTTCCTAATTTGGATTCTAGATCCTTTATGATATATTATATTTTATCTTTTAATTTGTTTTATGGTTTTCGAATTTTAAGGATGGAACGGTGTACTATTTAGATTTGTTATTAAAAAATTCCTATTGTATTATTCGAGTGATAATATGTGTCGTTCCTCGTAATAGTTTTTAAAGATGTTGATAGGTAGGTTACGCTCCATCCAAGATCCACACTTCTTTTATTCTCTATGTGTTTCTCCTGGGTCGAGTTAGGCCTCCTTTATTTAGTTTATCTGATTATTCTTTATTGAAAGATCCAAAATTGTTTAATGAGACCACATTTTTGTATAGTGGTCAACCATACAGTGCTGGAGCTGTATGGCTTTTAAGATATAGAAGAAGTTAGTAGGGTTTTAAACTAAGTGTTATACAGTATGTATTTGTGTCTCTTTTGTCTGTTTATCTTCTACATGGGGTGTTTTCAAAGACTCTTTCATGGGTCTGTCAACTTCGCATAGCACCGTGTTACTTACCCCCATGATGTCATCGCCTTTTACTTCCCCCATATAGTTTCCCTGTATCCATTACTATATGTCTTTAGAATCTTCTTTTAGCAAAAAAATAAAAAAAAATAAAAAAATAAATAACAATATTTGATATATAATTTGACATTTTCTTTGAAATATGGCTGTTGTGGGGTGAGAGGATGGGGTATGGGTATGGCATCGGCTCGCATTTGCGATACTCGACCCTTCGGTCTGTAATACCGATTCCTCCCTCCACCTCTCTCCCCCAGTTCCAACATAAATTGCGTTATATCAGTCTGACGGTAAGTATCTGTTCGTCGTAAGACATATTGAGTTTTTGCTGTGGTTAATATTCTTATTTGTACCACATATCTTATTTAAAAATCTTTATCACCTGTCCACAGGATATCATCGTAGTTACTATATAGTCTATAATTTTTAGAACGATTTTGTTTTCGTAGTCTACATCTATGAATAAAATGTTATTTTTGTTAAGCTTATATTTTTTGCATATTTCCATTATTAACTTTGACCTATTATGTTTAGTTTTATCACATTGGGCAATCGTATGTAGTTTGGTGAAGTTCGCTGTTTTACATAAAGTGCATTTCGGCACTATCCTGATCATACGACGTTTGATTGCTTCTTCGCCTGTTAGCCAGGCGTTGTGCAGGTATTTAAAAATTATACTTTGTGTTTTGACAGATCTTATTTTTGCCCAATTTGTCCAAGTTTTTGTCCAATTTACCCCCCAGTTGTCCTGCTCTACTCTACATTTTATATTTTTGGTTACCTCCTCCCTAATCCAAGCGTGACTTTTACTTATTTCTATTTTCCATAAATCTGTTTTGTCCCTATATTTTAAAATTAGTTCTCTTATTTGTTTAAATTTGCGTGGTACTTCGAATTTTTTTAATTAATTTGTTGTTTTTGTATATCTCTGGTCGGTTTCTCAAGGTGAAACCGAACCAGTAGATGTACAGTGCTTCCCGCGCTGTAGCCGGGTCTGATTGTAATTTTTTTAATCTATTGATTATGTTAGTTAATTTTAGTAGTAGGGGGCTCGGCAACCCCAAGCCCCCTCTACTTTTGGCCCAATATAATGTCTCTTTTTTACATAATGCATTTTATGATTCCATATATAATCTATTATTTCATTGTCTATTTTGTTTAAAAGTTTATTATCCATATCTATGGATTTAAAAATATAGTTAATATTTGAGTATAAATAAGTCTTGGCTACCTGGGCCCGCTCCATGATACATAATGGCGCCATGGCCCAGATTTTCACATTTTCTCTTATTTTGTTGATAATATGTTTATAGTTTTCTACAGCTTCTTTTTTACCAAAGTAAACCCTTACAGCCTTTACCGTGTCTCTCAGTAGGTGGGTAACCCAGGGTGGTTGCCCCTCCAGTTACCTATTTTTAAGATTTCGGTCTTGTCGTGGTTTTTTTGGGAACCCGAGGCTTTACCAAATTTTTCAAATTCTTCTACTAGATGCTTATAGCATTTCCCCTCTCTTATAAAGTTGGTGCAATCATCTGCATGCTGAAGCATTTTTAATTCTTTTTTTAGGTTTGGTATTTGTATGCCTTGTATTTCTGGGTTGTTTCTTATCTTGTGACTTAGAATTTCTATTGCCATTACGTATAATAGCATTGATAGTGGACATCCTTGTCTCACTGATCGTTGTATTTCAAATTCTTTCATGCATTTTCCGTTTACCTGTACACATGAAGTTATCCCAGTGTACAGGATTTCGGTCCATTTTCGGAAGTTGGGTCCAAAACCAAATTTTTTTAAAACATTCTGTATATAGTTTTGTTCTAATCGGTCGAAAGCTTTCTCCTGGTCGAAGAGTACCATAGCACCCTTCGTACCAGTTTCATTTATGTAGTCAATTATAGTTTTAATGTTTAAAATATGGTTTTGTATATCCCTCCCTTTTCCCCCACAAGTTTGATTTACATTAATTATTTCGTTTATCCCACCCTTTACTCTATTTGTTAAAATCCTACTTAAAATCTTATAGTCCGTGTTTAAAAGTGATATGGGCCTCCAGTTTTTAATCTCGTCTCTATCCCCTTTCCCTTTGTATATAATTGTCATAACCCCCTACGTCATAGATTTAGTCATTTTATTTTTACTTAAAAATATATTATTATACAAAGCGTTTAAGATCGGCGTTAGTTCACGGTGGAACTTTTGGTAGAATTCCACAGTAAGTCCATCTTTCCCTGGCGATTTCTTTTTAGTGAGTGTAGCTATACTCTTTGTGATTTCTTCATCTGAGATGACTCCATCACATTGGTCTCTATGTACTGTTGATGTCGTCTCACAGTCGACATTTTTAGGTAGCTGTCGATTGTGCTGAATTCTATGTTCTGTGTGGTGTATAATTATTTATAATATTGGGAAATACTATTTAGGATTTCTTCTTTTACAGTATAGGTTACATTGTTTATTTTGATTTTGTTTAAATTTTTATCACCCTTTTTCTAAATTCTTCTCGTTTCTATAAGTCTTTTGCCTTGTTGTAGATCTCTGTAAATTTTCCCGCCCTTATTATTCTCCCCTAATTTTCGTCTTCTTCAATGATTTTAATTTTATCTGTCAATCGTTTTTTTTCTCCCCATCGTCGTTTGTTGTTTTGCTTAGTTCTAATTTGAGTTCGTGTTTGTCTTTCTTCTGTTTTTCCGCCCTTCTATTTAAGTACTGAATAGATATTCTTTTTATTATGTTTTTTTAAAACATCCCAATCATTTATTATATTAATATTTTCTTCATTTTTGAAGGTTTCGATTTCTTTTGTTATTATTTCTATACATTCTTTGTCATTTAAAATCTTATTATTTAGATTCCATAGTCCTGGCCCCCATTTTTCTTTTTTTTTATTTTTAGGTCCATAGTGACCATGAAATTGTCTGATAGTATTTGGTTGGTTATTGCAGTATTAATATATATTAATGGAAGTAGTGAAGTGGGATACCCTAGCGACAATGGAAATTATCATTACAGACCCCCTTGGGACAATCTGGCGACAATGGAAAATTAACATGGAGAAAAATCGTGGGACAATCTGGCGACAAGGGAAATTAACATGGAGAAAAATCGTGGGACAATCTGGCGACAAGGGAAATTAACATGGAGAAAAAATCGTGGGACTGTTGAGCGACAAGGGAAATTAACATGGAGAAAAAATCGTGGGACTGTTGAGCGACAAGGGAAATTAACATGGAGAAAAATCGTGGGACTGTTGAGCGACAAGGGAAATTGAACATAGGATTTTTGTTTTAAAAAAAAAAAAATTTTTAAAAAAAGGGGTAGGCAATTCAAAGACTATCTCTTTTCGAGAAATATGGCTGGCCCTGAAAAGGGCCTTTGGTTTATGTTAATATGCCCTTAACATAGAGGGCATTTGCGACATCTTCTTTTCCTCAAACTTCGTCTTACAGCAGGGCCATACATCAGAGTCCTCTTGAGGCAACCTTGTCTCTCTATATAGACTCTTCTTATCCACAGACTGCTGTTGGTCCTGTAGACAACGGTCCACTTGGATCGGACATACATGAGCATGTCCGTCCTGAACATCATTGTTGACACAAGGGTTGAAGATTCAACGTCGGTCCACATGTTGAGGCTCCGAGAATAGGTGAATCAATGCAGTGAACGGCGCTTATTTATAGGGACAGAAAGGATTGAAACGGATTGAGTTCATTCACCAATCCGAACACGCGTTACAGAATTCAGTCAGCCCGCATCCAATCCGAAGAGAGCAGTCTGTGACGTCACGTAGTCAATATAGATTCGCTAGCGCTTGTGTACAGTCAATCTATGCGATAGTGATTCAACATGACGGAAACTCAGAAAACGATCCAGTGGGGTGCACCAGCAGGGGAGACCGCCCAAGGGAACCCGGACTTACTTTCAGAAGAGGTGAATTGGGATTTTGTGGATTTTCTCTCCTCGCAAGAATTTGTTCCGGAACCTTCGTTACCTTCTTCATTACCGCAAGTGGAGAATTTTAGACAGAGACAGAAAGAAGAATTGGAGAAATTTATACAACGACAAAAGGAAGCGGAACAAGCTTTTCTCCTACAGCAACAGCAGCAAGAAGAAGAGGTAAGAAAAAAACAACAGCAAGAAGAAGTAGCAGCAAAGAAACAAGAGGGTGAAAATCAAACGGTCACGGTACTGTGGACATTTTAGCGGAGTTAAGAAGTCTGAAACAAATGTATCAGACTTCTTTATCACGACCGAAGAGAATACGACCTTCCCGAGCCAAACATGTCAACCCTGTGACTAAGCCTACCGTACCACCCTTAGTGATTTCAACCCAATCATTATCATCATTACGCAGTCCAGAAGTAGGCCTTGGCCGTGGCAAAGGCTTAAGGCAGTTAAAATTGATTGCTTAAACTCACCCCTGCACCATAAAGAAAAAAAGGCCCTTTTCAGGGCCACCCGCATTTCTCGAAAAGAAATACAATTTCAATTTGCCAATAACTCAAAAAAACTCACCCATTTTACCCTTATAGTACGTGTCTGTGTATGAGTGCGTGAGTGTAGCTTCTTATTTTAAAATCAAAACTGAAAGACTCTTACCTTATATCATTCATTTATTCTTTTCTCCATTTTTTACAATCCAATTCACAATTCACAACACAACACTTTAATAAAAAGTTCATTGATTTCTTCTTTTCTCCTTGTTTAGTCTCTCTGTTTTTTGAATTTCTTCACTGTCACACTCTTTTCCTCTTCTTCCTCCTCACTTTCTTCCCTTCTTCTTTTCTTCTCCTGTTTCTTTTTCTTCACCTGTCTTCTTTCTTCCTCAGAAGAATCCCTCTCTTCCTCTGAAGTACCCCTCTCTTCTTCTGAAGAATTCCTCTTTTCTTCTGACTCCTCTTGTTTCTTTTTTGGGCAATCTGGAGACCAATGTCCTTTTTCTTTACAATAATAACAGGTATCTTGACTTTTGTCTTTTTTATCCCCTGTTTTTTTTTCTTTTTTGACGGTCTGGACACTCTGAAGACCAATGCCCTTTCTTCTGACAGATATAGCAAGTATCTTGACTTTTATCTCTAAAGGAAGGAGAGTAGTCCGTAGGCTGGTCTGAAGAGAATTTTCTAATGACCCCTCGCAAAGCTCTGACGAAACGTTCCATCTGGTTAGTCTCTTCCATCGTTGTGCTCGGCTTGAGAGTGAAATGAATAGTGAAAGGACAAGACACACACCCTTTTATATACGCTGGTCTGCTATGACTATAAAGTAGTTTATGGTGTTTGAACTTAAGTCATTTGACTTTTTGCTTTCAAGATGAAACGATCTAATTCATTCGAGAAGAAAGAAGAAGAAAGTAAGAGGCAGAAACGTGATCTATCGCCTCTTACCAGGGCTGAAATCTTGGCACAAATTCATGCCAGTGATTTTGAAGAGGACATGAGTGAACCAGAATCCGAACCCTCTAAACCAAGTTCACCACCCTTAGTCAACCCTGAAAGGTACTATTCCATTCGAGAGACGGAAAAGCGCTCCTCTAGAAAATTTAGAACCACGGCTTACAAATACACAGTGAAGTTTAAAGATTTCAAGGCTGAAGTGCCGTTAGAGAAAGCAGAAGTGTTCATCACCGAGGTGTGGGATTCTTTGCTCACTGCACTCAAGCAACAATGTCAACCCAAAGAAGACGATCGCTTGAGACTTTCCATACAACACGACGGTTTGAAATCCCCTGTTTGGATCGAGTTTAGCACCCCGGCAGAATTGACCGCTTCCAAAGTCATGGACAAGATTCAACACGTACAACAATCTAATGACCAGTTTGACATCACCGATGGAAAAGCCACACTGGACATGACCCACGTCTCTCCTCCTCAAGGGACAGGACGCCAAAAGATGTTATTGGTGGACGACCTTCGCAACACCAAAACAAGTCTCGTCCGAATTAACAACTCTCATGACCAGATGTGTTTAGCCCGTGCCATCGTGGTGGGACGAACCTATGCCAACAAGAACGACACGGTAGAATGGAAAAGAACCTGGAAAACTATTCAACGATCCGAACGAGCCAAACAACGAAACGAAGCAGAACTCCTGTTACAACAAGCCGGACTGTCCAAAGACACACCCTGTGGCATTCCTGAAATGCAAAAATTGCAAGATGTCCTAGCTCCACGCTACACTTTGAAAGTGCACCCTCAAGAAATGCGCGGGTCTCTGTTGTTTCGAGGCCAAGAATTTAAGGACGGAAAATACATTCATGTCTATTATAACGATGGCCATTTCGATACCATTACCAGTATCACTGGATTCCTAGGATACGGTTATTATTGTGAGAAATGTGATTATGGTTATAACAATCGAGAGCAACACAAGCATTGTGGATCGAAATGCCCAGGATGTTTGGCCTCTCCACCCTGTCTGAGCGAAGAACCAGTGCCTTGTTCAACTTGTCTGCGCACGTTTGTCAGCCCTACCTGTTACCAACAACATTTGAAAACACAAGGTTCACAGAAGAAATGTGCTTGTCAACTCCTGAGATTGTGCTCTACGTGTGGACAAGGCATACTTACCAACAATGCCAAGGCACATGTATGTCGAGGAAAGAAAAAATGTCACATTTGTCACCACATCGTGGACTTGGAACACCAATGTTACGTGCAAAAATACCAACCCCCACCAGAGAAAGAGGACGGTCACAAGAAGAAAGGCAATTTCATCTTTTTCGATTTCGAATGCATGCAAGAGACCGGCATTCACATTCCTAATTTCTGCGTGGCTCATCGAGCGTGCGAGAAGTGCATTCAAGAACCTATCTTCAGTCATTGCCCTCACTGCAGCAAGATTCCCGGAGGGCGTGAAAAAATCTTTCGGGGACCGAACACGTTAGCCGATTTTGCCCAATGGGTCTTAGACCCCGTCGACAAGACGTGGAGCCAAGAGGACATCGAACGTTACGGAGATTGTCATCGTCATGCCACGGTGATGGCTCACAATTTTTCCGGATACGATGGACAGTTTCTTCTCAGATACTATACGGAACAAGGCACCGAGCGTCCTAAAGTGACTTTGAACGGAGCCAAAATCATTTTCATGCAAGTGGGACAAGTACAGTTTAAAGATTCGATGAGTTACTTGGCCATGCCTTTGAGTCGAATGCCTAAAACGTTTGGAATGACAGAAATGGCTAAAGGGTACTTTCCACACTTTTTCAATACGGAAGCCAATCAACACGCCGTTCTACCCCATTTGCCTGAGGCTCACTATTACGACCCCGACAACATGCGTACCGAACAACGAGAAGCTTTCTACGCTTGGTACCAGGCTCACGCCTCGGACCCTTTCGACTTTCAGGAAGAAATGCTAAAGTATTGTCGTTCCGACGTGGACATTTTACGGCGTTGCTGTGGAAAATTTCGAGAACTGTTTATGGAACACGGAGGGGTCGATCCTTTGAAAGAAGCTTGCACCATTGCCAAAGCGTGTTCCTTAGTGTATCGACAACGATTCATGCCTGAAAAGACCGTGGCTGTCATCAGCCCTCAAACGACCCACTTTGTCAAACGTCAATACTCGGTCAAAGCCCTACGTTGGTTACATTACTTGTGCGACAAGGAAGACAAGTGGATTCAGCATGCTCGCAACGGAGGGGGCGAAAAGACCATCGGAACGTATTCGGTCGATGGCTGGGACTTAGAAAACCCCAAGATCGTGTACGAGTTTAAAGGTTGCTTATTTCACGGATGTCCCGTCTGTTACCCTGACCGTGGCACTAAAAATCAGTTTTTGCAACGAACCATGGAAGACTTGTACCAGGACACTTGTCAGCGACGCCTAAAGTTAGAACAGCAAGGATACCAAGTGGTGGAAATGTGGGAACACGAGTACGATCACCGTTTGAAAACCGATCCCGAGTTTAAACGCCTCGTGGAAAGTTACCAGTTCATGGACCCGCTGAACCCGAGGGATAGTTTGTACGGAGGAAGGACCAATGCCACCTGTTTGCTGTACCAAGCCGACGAAGAGAAAGGAGAAGAAATCAAATACTTGGACGTGTGTTCGCTGTATCCCTACGTGTGCAAATATTGTCGCTTTCCTGTAGGGCACCCGCAATTGTTCACGGAACACATCGACCTGAAAAACATTCGACAATACGAAGGCTTGATCAAGTGTAAAGTTTTACCTCCCACGAACCTATACCATCCCGTCTTACCTCACCATTGTCAAGGCAAACTGATGTTTCCCTTGTGCCGTACTTGTGCCGAAACGTGCAACCAAGATCAACCTTGCCATCACAGCCAGGAAGAACGGGCCTTGACGGGAACCTGGGTCAGCGTAGAATTGTTCAAAGCTTTGGACATGGGATACCAACTGTTAGAAGTGTACGAAATTTGCCACTTTCCCAAGACACAACAGTATTGCAAGGGTGATCCCAGTCAGAAAGGCATTTTCGCAGACTACGTGGATGCCTTTTTGAAACTGAAGCAAGAAGCCAGCGGCTATCCTTCCTGGTGTCACACTCCCGAAGACCAAATACAATTCAAAGAGAAATACTACGAACAAGAAGGCATCACTTTAGACCACATCGAGAAAAACGAAGGCAGGCGATCGTTTGCCAAAGTGATGTTAAATTGCTTGTGGGGTAAAATGGCACAACGACCGTGTTTACCCAAGACGGAATATTTGACAGAACCTTCCCGCTACTTCCAGATGATTCACGACAAAACCAAATACATGAAACACGTGGACGTCGTTCGAGAGAATTTGATCTTGGTCAATTACGAAGAAGATCTGGACTTTGGACAAGACGACCCTTTTGGAAATGTCATCATTGCGGCTTACGTGACAGCCCATGCTCGCTTAAAATTGTACGAAGCTTTAGAACTGTTAGGGGAACGCGTCCTGTACTTTGACACGGACAGTTGCATTTACATCCATCACCCGATTCAACATCACCCTAACATCGAAGGAGACCGTTTAGGAGCCTGGACAGACGAGCATCCCGACGACAAGATTCTAAGTTTCGTCAGTGGCGGTCCCAAAAATTACGGCTACGAATACCGGGACAAACAAGGAGAAGTGCACACGACGTGCAAAGTGAAAGGACTGACTCTGAATTATCGTACCAGTCGAGTGGTCAACTTTGGGGTATTGAAAGAAGCCTTGCAATCGGGAGAGGATGGAAACTTTAAAGTGACCACTCACCAACCGAACAAGATTGTACGTTTACCCACTCACCACATCGTCAGTCGACCCCTGGAAAAAGTCTATCAAATCGTGTACCAGAAGCGAGTTCGACTTCCCAATCATTTCACCTTACCGTACGGTCACGTCGGTATTGGTCTGTATATAAAAAAGGAACCCTAGGCAAGATCGATAGTTCATTGTGACTACCAAGACCGAGCGAACAAGATGAATACTTTGAAAGAGACATCGTTCCAGTTTGGGGATTGTAAAAAAGCTGTATCTTTCTCTAGTGTGACTAATACTGGATGGATAAGACCCAGACATTGCGACGGAAAATGTCCGGAAGGAAACTGCGATTGTCCATGTGGTTACCATTGTAATTGCGTAACGGAGTTTGCAGACGAGTGCGATTGTGAGCCTTGCGATGGGACCGATGCTGTACCTTGTGACCTGAGCGATGCCGTAAAGCATCATGGGAACTTTAGTGCCCCTACCCCTGTCATGGAAAGTGATGCTGTGCGTGTCAAACCTGTGGGATGCGAAAGCGATGCTGCTCGTCCTCTTGGACATTTTACTGGGTTTCGTTTTAAAGGGGAATGTCGACCTTCACGTTTACCTCCCTACGGATGTCATCCAGCCCTGAGCAAACTCCTGCCCATTTCACTCAACCCTCATCGAAACGAACCTGTGAAAAACGAATATTCGTTTCCTGTGCGTTTGTCGGAATACTGCGACTTTGAAAATCGTCTTCAATCGTTCAAAGGAAAATGGCCAAAGTATCTGGGAGGACCGACCCCCGAAGAATTAGCCAGAGCCGGATTTTTCTACTTGGGCGAAGGAGATAAAGTCAAGTGCTTCAGTTGCGGTGTGTCACTTCACCACTGGGAACCGCAAGATTCGGCCTTCGTTGAACATGCTCGATGGTCACCGAATTGTCATTACTTACCCTTAGTGGGTCCGAGACATTGAAGTAACTTCTTACCATAATCATCTGTTCATGGATACTTTACAAGAGAACATTCGTGCTTTGCCTGTGGAGTTGAGAGAACGCATTTACCGAGAGCTGGTCAAAATACAAGTGAAACGTAAAGAACAATTGCATCCGTTACGTCACCGGTGTTTGAACCACTGGTACCTGAAGGCTATACAAGGACTGATTCAATTGAAAGTGTTCCATTGGACAGACATTGATCAACGATCCTCTAGTTTTAAAAAGGATTGGTTTGGTATGGACGATTGTAGTTACATCATTGTAAACGTACTGCATCGAATTTCAGAGGAAGAGTTAACGAATTACCAACATCTTAAACACAATGTCAACTTGGTGAAAGAGGAAACTTCTGAACGAATTGTAATGTGTAGATTAGTGACTCAACGATTTAAATTCGACACTGAAGTGAAACCATGTTTGTGCAAAGAGTACATTTCTTGTGTCAGACCAAAGAGGATTTAGTATGACCTATTCATGGATACTTTACAAGAGAACATTCGTGCTTTGCCTGTGGAGTTGAGAGAACGCATTTACCGAGAGCTGGTCAAAATACAAGTGAAACGTAAAGAACAATTGCATCCGATACGTCACCAGATCTTTAACCACTGGTACCTGAAGGGTATAAGAGAACTGATTCGTCAGAAATTCTTTCAATGGTCAGACATTGTTCAAAACTTTGAGGTCGCTAATGATCGACATGTTCATGATTATGGTTACTTCGAGATTCACCTAGTGCAATGCATTGAGGAAGACGAGTTAAAGGATTACCAACATATTTTACGTGGAATCTACTTAGAGGAAGAGGAAACACCTAAACGAACTCTGACGTTTCGGTTACAGTATGCAAGATTTAGATTCCCTACTGGAGAACGAAGATCTCTGGCTAGAAAGTACGTCTATTGCATCCGAAAAAAATAGAATATAAAAACAGGCTGCCATGCCACGGTTTATGTCACATGTCATCCAACAGATTCCGTGGAAGGAACTCAATGACCATATTCAAACCGTGGATCATTACCATCAATTATTACAAGAACTGTATCCATTCAATTTTGGACGACAAGTGGTGTGTGTCTTAGTGACTTGTTTTCTGGGATTTCGTTTACCAGCCGATTCTTTGTGGACTCTTTACGATCAGTACTTACCACCTCCATGGCCTTAAATGGTCACGAAAAACTCCTTTTGCTCAAAGCCTTGCGTTTTCATCTGGATACTTCTCGACCTCAACAGGAAAAAAAGATTCGTCAACTTTTAGCGACCCAAGACGTGTATGACGATGTGTGTGTAGCTTGTGACTTACACCCTCATTGGACAGATGTTCGTGATTGGAAAAAGGGGGGTTTTGAGGCTTGGACCCAAGAAGTGGCCCAGTATGCACAAGAGTTGTTCAAGGAAAAAAGTTACTTTTCAACCTGTGTTAGTGACGGTGCCAGAAGAACCCGTCACCGAGAACAACCACTCGCTTCAGGACAGGACTGTCATGGACATTCCTGAAAGGTCATTCCGGGAGGACACTTGTGTGACAATACCTCATGTAGAGACTGTAAGAACATTACACACTGTCCCTAGGACATCTTGGTTACCCAAAACATGTTGTACAGACACTTGTTTATATTCCACTTTGATCGCTTTGCTGTGTTTTATATTCCTGTACATCACTATTTGGGTTGTATGTATTTTTGTCTTTCGTGTTCATATTTGAAACATTCAATAAACGTGTTCTGAAAAAGTATATAAACTCTTGTCTTGTTTGTTTTTTCGTGTCACAAGTGACATTTCTCATACCATGGCTACCTCTGCTGTCTCTGCTCCCTCTTCCTCTACTGTCAAAGTCATCGACGAACACTTAGATCGTGCCAGTTGGGAGGCTTTGTATCTTCGCCATCCCTTTAACATGCTCATTGCTGGACCTAGCGGTTCAGGCAAAACCGAATTCGTCAAACGTTTGATCGAACATAAACATCATTTGATCGATCGGCCCCCTCAACGGATCGTGTGGTGTTACAAAGAGTGGCAATCGGCGTACAGCCTCTTGCGAGAAAGTCAAGGCGATTCCATCGTGTTTGTGGAAGGCATTCCTAAAGAAGACGATGGCATCGTCTCTGACTCCCGTCTAACCCATTTGGTCATTTTCGACGACATGTTAGGAGAAGACGAAGAAGAAATTAAATTGTGGTTCACGCGCAAAGGGCATCACCGTAATGCCAGTGTCGTTTACATCACCCAAAATTTGTTTCAACAAAGTAAAGCCCATCGCACCATCAGTCTCAATGCGCATTACGTGGTCTTGTTTAAAAGCCCTCGAGATAAATCGCAAGTGCAAGTCTTAGCCAAACAGTTAGGAACGCCTTGGCTGACTCAGGCGTACGACGATGCCACTCAAACTCTACACGCCTATTTACTCGTCGATTTGAAACCTATGACCCCCGAGGATTTGCGATTTCGTACCCACTTGTTTCACCACTGGTGCCAAGACGGAGGGCCTGTCCTGTACACGTCTCCGTCCTCGACTTCATTTCACTCCCCATGAAAAAAATCTATAAAAACCTCAGACCCTTTTTCGTCTGTCTCACACAGTGTGAACATGACGTCCCTTCAGTCGCATCTTCCCGTCAAATTGATTCGTGCCTTGTATGGCATCAGTCGAGAAAAAGATCCACAAACACGAGCTCGTGTCTTAGAAGCTAGTCTCAAAGAAGTCTTACGATGGTTCACGGTGACGGCACGTCAATTACTCCAAGGAATCATTCAGATTCCTCATCAAACCCAACGCTTTTTCGATCGAAACAAAGTCGCTTTGGTCCAACTGGCCGATCCCCGCATCGACACTCAAACCAAAAAACAAATCATTTTGAAACCTGGAGGGAGCGGTACTTTAGGAGGGGTCATCATTCGCTCACTCTTAAGATGGGATCCTAATGCCCCCAAAGTTATCCCTAAGACAAAAGTCCAACGAAGCCCCAAGAAGAAAAAGAAAAAGACCAAGTCCCCAAGAAGAACTTCTCCAGTGGCGGGACCCTCCTCTTACCAGACACCACCACCATCACCCCGGAAAAAGAAAAGAAGCCCCAAGAAAAAGAAACAGAGAAAAAGTCCTCAGAAAAAGAAAAGTCCACAGAATAAAACTAGTCGCAAGAGAGGCACTTCGGCCAGGACGCAACCTTACACTCGCAAGCCACGACCTGCCACAACGTCTCCGGCAGCCTCACGTTTGTCCACTTCTCCGTTGATGTCACCAGGAACTGAAGAGTACTTGGAGACGTTGATTACACCAAGAACTTCTCCGTTGATGACCCCCAAAAGAACTTCCCCAGTGGCAGGACCTTCCAATTTAGCGGCAGTGGCTGCTGCTCACAAAGTACCTTCTCCCAAAATCAAAGTTCAAGAAAGATCGGGCATGTTACAAAGTTTACTGGATTTGTCCAAGCAAGAACTGGCTCGATTTAGTCCGTTACGTACCCCTGCACGACGTGTCATGCCTGTCCTCAAACTGATAAAACGTAAAGACAATCAGTGGCGACGCGTTCCAGTATAAAAAAGGCCTGTGACCGAGTAGGGTATCAGTGTTTTTAGGTGCTCCTAAAGACTCAAAGATGTCACCCTCCAGAAAACCCCAAGGAAAGAAAAGGAAAGGACTACCACCACGTTTAGCCAAACATGGGGACATGTTATCTGTCCTGTCCAAAGCTTCTCCACCCCTACGAAAAAAACTCATTCAAATAGCCTCCAAAGAGGTCATCGATACCGTGTGCGAATGTTGTTTGAACGTTTTGAAAGGCACGATCCCTTTGTCCAAACACCAGAAACAATGCTTAGGCAAACATCGTCACGTTCTTCGGAAAATGGTTCAAAAAAAAATTCCCATTCGTCAAAAAAAGAAGATGTTGGTCCAACGTGGAGGCATTTTACCTCTCTTGTTAGGCCCCATACTGAAAGGAGTCTTGGGAACCATGTTGGGAGGACTGGTGGGAGCAAGATAAAAAGGCCTTCGGAAGTCCCAAGATCTCAGAATTCACCCCTGACAACCCCATGGAAGGACGAAAACTAGCTTTAGTGCCTTACAAACGATGGATGGAATACCATCGTTGGCAAGAACAACGCACCCCGCATTTACCTCCCAATCCCAATTTGAGCGAGATGTCCCAGTTACAACACGAATTGCAATCCTTGCTGGATCGCCAAGATTTGTCCGAAACAGAAAAATCGCAAAAGTACGGTCAACTCTTGCAACGACTGCAACTCTTTCACCAGAAAGCTTTAGACGAAACAGCTCTACCCACTCTGAAAGATTTTAAGACCTTGATGAAAAGTCCAGCACCATCACCAGTACCAGTACCAGTACCACCAGTACCCGTGACCAAGACAGAAAAAGGGAAAGAAGAAGAAGAAGAAGGGTTTCAAACTCCACCAGAAAAAGTACGCAAGTTAACAACACCACCTACCTCCAGAATTGGATGGATTAAAAAGATGATGGCCACCCCTTCTTCCTCACAAGAGAAAAAGAAGGTGAAGACAGAAGTGAAGACAGAAGTGAAACAAGAACCGATATCCCCCGCTCAGACATCCTCCTCCTCTTCGACACCTATTGCCGGTCGCACACGCAAAGCATTGCAATCCAAGAAAATACCCCAAGAGAAAAAGAGTAGCCTCTTCCAAGAGTGGGTGCCTTATTAACACACCAATCAACACAAAAAAATGGAAAAAGTCTTAGCTAGCATTTACTACGATCCCTCGCATCCTGCAGGTTACGCAGGAGTTCAAAAATTGTATCGTGCTGCCAAAACGCAACTGAAAAGTCTCCGTTTACCTCAAGTGCAAAGATGGTTACAAGAACAAGCTACCTACACTTTGCACAAACCCATTCGACGCAAGTTTGCCAGAAGTCGCACCCGAGTGGAAGGCATCGATCATCAATGGCAAGCCGATTTAGCCGATGTCTCTCATTTGGCCAGCTACAATCGTGGTTACAAATATTTGTTTTGTGTCATCGACGTCTTTTCCAAATTTGCCTGGGTCGTACCCTTGACTTCCAAATCCAGCAGCGAGTTAGTGCGAGCCCTGCAACGGGTGTTGAAACAAAGTGGTCGTCGCCCTCTTCGATGGCAAACGGACAAAGGCACCGAATTTCTGAACCAAGCTTTCCAAAAAGAATTAAAGAAACGTGACATTCATTTTTTTACCACCGAGAATCCCGAAGCCAAAGCCAGCATCGTGGAACGTTTTCAACGCACTTTGAAAGAACGCATGTGGAAATATTTTACGCATCACCACACTCTGAAGTACATCGACATCTTACCGCACCTGGTGCAAGCGTACAACCAATCTTACCATCGAAGCATCGGACGTGCCCCGCAAGACGTGACTCCCGACAACGAAGTGCTGGTGTTCGAGCGCCTGTTCGGTACGTCCCCGACGAGGGCTGTCCCCAAGAAAAGTGGAGAGTTGACCGTAGGAGATTGGGTGCGCATTGGCAAAACCAAACGCACTTTCGACAAAGGTTACTTACCTAACTGGACGACCGAACTGTTTCGCGTCACTGGACGAGTACATGGCCGTCATCCTGCCGTCTATAAATTGGAAGACATGAACGGAGAAGTACTCAAAGGAACGTTTTATTTGCCCGAGTTACAACGTGTCACCAAAAAAGAAGACGACGTGTACGACATCGAAAGCATTCTCGAACGCAGAACCCGTAAAGTGGGCAAACGACGTGTGAAAGAAGTCAAAGTACGTTGGAAAGGATATCCACCCAGTTTCGATTCTTGGATCGACGCTTCGCAAGTCATCGACTATAAAAAGAAGAAGTGACCATCATGCCCTTTCACACATCAGACGCAGCTACGTCGACCAGTCCTTCTTCCCCTAGTTCTTCTGTGCAAGATTTACAAAAACAACCCTTGTGGGTGTGGTGTGGAGAACGTGTGCCTAAAACGCAAATCGTCTTTTTCTGCCAAATCTTCGTGGTGTATTGTGTCATCGGGGCAGCCATCGCCAATTTGAGTTTGCAACAAGGAGACAAACAATTGTGGACCATTTTATTGAGCAGTTGCATCGGTTACCTGCTTCCCAATCCCTCCCTGAAATTCTCCTCGAACGGGAACGTTGTGTCCAGTGCCAGTGCCAGTCACCACTCCAACAACAACCACAACCAGAACCCCATTTTGGGCGGAGACACGCCTCTGACATCCACTAACCCCTCGGACAGCCACAGAACTCTGGAATTATGAGTCACCAAAACCAATTTTACTTAACTTTACCCAGTGACAGTTCCATGGAGGTGTTTCCCAACAACACGTTGTGCTGTTACACGGCCAAATTACCTCAAGCCATCGCGTTAGATCACGAAGCCCATTGGGAAGTGGCTTTAGTGGAAATGATTCACCCGACCCAAGTCCACAATGTCCTTCCCAATCAAAATTATTTTAAGGTGGAAGTTCATGACCAACAATTGCAAGTGGAGTTGGATAAAATTGGCACATCTACCAATAGAACCTATGATGAGAAAACTAAAACGTGGACCTACAATTTGTCCATTCTGCCAGGCTATTATTTCAGTGGTCATCATTTGGTCAGCGCCATAGCCTCCAAGTTTAATGGCGTGTTTGGGGAAGCTTTTAAGAAGGACAATATCAAGAACAAAAGTGTCACCATGGAGTACCACAAAGTAGCTCGTCGCTTCTTGATGAAATTTGAGCGAAGTAAAATCGTGTCCATTGAATTTTGTCCTGAATTGTTTGACATGTTGGGCGGTGACATGGAGATGAGGAAGAAATTAGAACAAAAAACACCACCCGAATTACCCATCATTTACGACAACGTGACTTTTGGCCAGTATTTTCGTACCCCGGTAGAACTGAACCAAGGACTGAATTTGATCTTTGTGTATTCCGATGTAGTGGAATACAACGTGGTGGGACACACCTCCGTACCGTTACTGCGTGTCATTCCTTTCAAAGTGGATTCTGCCACGAACGCTGACGAGGAAGGTGGAAACACTTACCACGTTCACCGCGAATTTGTCCATCCTCACTATTTGCCTGTCAGCAAGTCGTATTTGGACACGGTCAACATTACTATAAAAGGAGATTTGGGACAAAATATTCCATTCACCAAAGGAAAAGTCACGGTGAAACTCCATTTTCGAAAACGGTTCTCTCACGATTCGTAAGTAAGTCATGTATCCAGTGTACCAAGGGGTGGCTCGACAGCGAGGACACGGTTTAGGAGACATGTTAAAATCGGCCTTTCGTTCGGTGGCCCCGGTGTTGAAACCGATGGTGACACGCGGATTGCACGCCTTGAAAGATGCGGCACTGACACAAGGCAAAGAATTTCTCCAAAATGTCATCATCGACAAACAAAACCCTAAAGAAGCCTTCATGAGGGCAGGTAAAAATGTCTTGCTGCAAACGGGCAAAGACATTTTGGGCCGACGAGACACACCTATAAATGCCCTGCACGCTACCGAGTCAAGCATTCAGCAAGGACAAGGCAGAAAGAGACGACGAAGAAGAAAACACCCTTTCACCAGACTTCAAGCGAGAAAGGCCAAGAAAAGAAGAACCGTTCGAGACTTAGACGTTTTCGATTATTGAAACACAGCAACAACAAAAAATGATGCACCGAGAGTCTTGCGCTTGTTCCAAGACGGAACTGGATCTGTTTGCCATGCCCCCCACCATGATGACGATGCAAGAATCCCAATGGGTGGAATTTAATCCCATCTCCTCATTGACCGATTCCGCTCTCATCGAGTTTGAAATCAAGGGGCAGCCCGAAGATTACATCGATCTGAATAGCAGTTACTTGTACTTGAAAGTCCAAGTTCTAAAAAAAGATGATAAAGGAGTATAAGACGATGATAATATAGCTCCCGTCAACAATTTCATGCATTCCTTGTTCAGCTCAGTGGATTTGTACTTGAATAACAAACTGGTCAGCAGCAGCATGGATACATACCCTTACCGTGCCTACCTGGAAAATCTCTTGACGTACGGAACAGATGCCAAGACAAGTCATCTCAATGCCTGTGTGCTGTGGGTAGATGACGAAGCGGAGAAGTTCGACACAACAGATGGAAGCAATTCCGGCTTTGAGCAAAGAGAAATCAAAATCTTAAACAAGAACAGTTTAGAACTGATGGATCGTTTGCATTTGGACATGTGGTTGCAAGAGAAATATTTGCTGAACGGGGTGAATGTTCGCTTGAGACTGAATCGCAGCAGTACCACTTTCCATTTGCAGGCTACTAATCTTGATAAGGCTCCTAAAAGCACAATTTTAGAGGCCAAACTCTACGTACGACGCGTAGAAGTGTTACCTAAAGTGGCAAACGACATCAGTCAGACATTGAGCAGAACGACTGCCAAGTATCCCATCCGACGCGTGGAAGTGAAAACGTTCACCATTCCCGCTAACCTTCAATCCATAACCCAAGATCATCTGTTTCAAGGACAGCTACCCAAGCGTTTAATCCTTGGTATGGTCGAGAATGAAGCCTTCAACGGAGCCATCGCTAAAAATCCTTTCAACTTTCGACACTTTGGCGTGTCCAAGATCGAAGTCAGTCGCGATGGCAAGACCTTGTGTACCCGACCTTTCGAACCTAAATTTGATGACAAAAATTACTTGAGAGCGTACTTGTCCCTGTACGAAGCCACCGGTCAGTTAGGAACCAACACCACTCACGGCATTGAGTATGACGAATATGCAGGAGGCTATGCTTTGTGGGCTTTCGATTTCACTCCAGACCAAGGCAGCGACGAGGGACATTTCCACCCTATAAAATCCGGCCAGATTCGTGTGGAACTTCAGTTTGCAGCACCACTGAAACAGACAGTGAACGTCATCCTGTATGCAGAATTCGATAATACCATAGAAATCAAAAGTTTGAGAGAAGTCATTCTAGATTATTAGAAGCTATGGAAGACTGTTATCCCTCTTTACCTAGTGGAGAAACTTTAAAGATGGAATGTGAGGAGACCGTGGAAGGAGAAGAATCTCAAGACAAAGAAGATATCATGATGAAGTCGAGATGGCCAGAACAAGAAGCCCATTTAGTCTCCTGTTTTGCCAAACACCTGGTCGACAAAATGACGGAATTGATCAAGAAAAATTGCTATGGATGTCAAAACGATCATCCCAGTCAAATTCAACACGATAAATGCCTGATGCTGAGTCAAGAAGAAAAATTGGACGAGTATCTGGACGAAGCTTGGAGTCTCATCTCGAACAAAGACGTGTTGCACCAGTGGTATAAAGACTTGCGTGAACATTCTTGTCCACCATTAACCACTCAAGAGATCCATCGTATCGAAGCTCTCCTGAATCAGAGTGAGGAAACAGAACGAATAACCGTTTATTCGTCAGACATTTTCAAGCAAAAAGTCAGGATCGAATTGACGACGTATTATTACCTGTGAAGAAGAAAACAAACACAAAACAATGGATACCTGGGAACTTTATTACCTTTTGAACCACAGTTCGTATACGTCTTCTTGGAATCCCGTCGTCTGTGCTAAAGATGAACTCCCTCATCGCAAACCTAAAGACCATCAAGCTTACGTGATCAACACGGACGATAGTCATCTCCCAGGAACCCACTGGGTAGCCGTCTACTTTCCTCAAGAAGGATGTGTGGAATATTTCGATTCGTACGGATTGCCTCCTCTGGAAGACGATATCATCGACTTTATGAGAAGAAATGCTCAGACTACCCGATTCAATAATGTGAAATTACAAGGCACAGATTCCTTAGCGTGTGGACAATATTGTGTGTATTTTCTGCATCATCGCAGCCTGGGCTATTCCTTAGAACATTTAGTGACTCATTTCGATCCTCGTTCTTCTGCTAGAAACGATGTGAAAGTAGATCGATGGTTTTGTGACCATTATGCTTATCTTTTGTCTCAAGCTAGGAAACGTAGTGTCCATCAATGGCCTAATGATTTCCAACAGTGGAAATCACAATTTCATTCACAACGTTGTCAGCCTTGTTTAAAGTAGATTGTATTTGAAGAAAAAAAATGTTTGTGATTTGAAAAAAATTGTTTGATGTTATAGTGTTGGATTATTATTAAAAATGTTGTTGTTTAGTGTTAAGTGATTTTTGAATAAAAAATGTTGCGTTTAGAAAAAAATGCCTTTGTCTTTTGTTTAGCTATAAGAATGTTGGATTGATGCTCTTTCATTTCTTACTATCCCTCTCATGAACGTTGCGGCTCGAAAACCGTGTGGGGGATGTTTTCCTTCACGTCCGCGCTTTAACTTTAAGAACCGGGTTGTTCCCAGTCTAACCATCCATTGTCGACTCATCCTCCTAAGAAGATGTGCTCCAAACTAGCTAAGCTCAACGAAGCCTACGTGAATTTGCATAGGGTCAGACACAGTCTGATACCGAAGCCAGAAGAAATAGAGAATGTGAGAATGTTAAAAATCACTGAAGACCTGATAGAAGAGCTCTTCAGAGAAGAAATGAACAAGGAGAAAGAAGAATGGACAGAGAAGTACAGACTTCAGAGACAGCAGCAACAGCAACAACAACAGCAGCAGCAACAACCTGAAGCTGACAGAGGCTTTGTGGATTGTCGTATCGACACCAAAGAATTCTTCTTCTCTTTCCGAAGAAGCAGACCTATCGCCAGAAAGTCTATCCTCAGAGGACATCGCATTCTTAGAAACTAAAAAAGAATGCCATAGCAAAACAAAAAACAGCCCTTTTCAGGGCTACCCAATACTCTAGAAAAGAAATAACTATTAATTTGCCAATGTGTGTAGGTAGAGTAGTGTAAAAATAAACACTAAGTCTTTCTTAAAAAATGTGAGGGTATGTGTTTGTGTGATTGTGTTTGTAAGTGCTAAAGTAGGTTGGTGTGGATAGTAGATTAAAATGATGTTTGTTTTTTTGGGGCTGCTTGAGGTGTATATTTGGGGTTAGATTGGATTGCTTTGCGTATGTGGATAGTCTATTGAAGTGATGGGTAGCATAAAAAAGTGAGCGAGTGTTTCTTTTAGGTCCGCGTTGTTCTGGTTAATGATCTAGGTAAGATGAATTTTATGTTTTTAGGGGGATGTTTTCCTTCACGTCCGCGCTTTCAGTATAAATTGAAACTCGTTGGGCAGTCCAGCTACCCTTGTTGATTGATCAACACCAAAAATGAACACGAGACTGGAGAAACTGTTGGAACTTCATGTGCATCTGGAATATGCCAGGCGCATATTAAATGAACTGGCCGCTGAAGCCATTGTCGAGGAGGGAAGGATAAGAGAGGAGGAAAGAAGAAAAAAGAAGAGGAGGAGAGAAGATATAAAGAAGAGGAGGAGGAAAAGGAGAGAAGAAAAAATTTCAGAATCCCAGAGAGTGAAAATTGGGATTCTGAAGCGACATATCCTGCCTCTGCTCTCTCCCCCCAAAAGGTAAAAAGTAACTGGGGGATAAGATGTGTATGTGGTGCCAGGCCTGGAAGGTGCCACCATTAACCAGGTGTCCATGAAGTTCCAAACAAAGCAGCCCTTTTCAGGGCTACCCAATACTCTAGAAAAGAAGTAACTATTAATTTGCCAATGTGAGTAGGTAGAGTAGTGTGAATATAAACACTAACTCTTTATGAATAGTGGAAGTGTTTGTAAATGGTGAAGTAAGTTTGTGTGAATAGTAGATTATGGGTTTCTTAGCGTATGTGAAGAGTATAGTTAGGGTTATATTATATGAAATGAGAAAGTAGGGGATGTTTTCCTTCACGTCCGCGCGATGTTGGGTCATCATCTAGGTAAGATCCATTTTATGTTTTGGGGGATGTTTTCCTTCACGTTCGCGCTTTTCGTATAAGAACCCACAGTGTTCGTTGTTCAAACCATTCTGCAAAGAATACAAAGAAGATGGCGTCAAACCAAATGGACAAATTACAAACCTTGCAAGACGTTTTAGACAACTTAGGAATAATGGAACAGATGCTATTAAGACTGGTTGAAAACCATTATTCCTATAGTCCCCATCGTGTGAAGATGGAAATTAATAACTTAAGGAAAGCAAAGGACAAGATTAGTGGTGTCATGAAAGAGATCAAGGAGGAGAAGGAGGATGAAGAGGAAAGAATAAGAATACGCAATTGGAACGAAAAAATTGAAAAAGAAGAAGAAAATGAAAAGAAGAAGAAAGAAGAGGAGGAAGAGAAGAAAGAAGAGGAGAAGAAAAAAAGAAGAGAAAGAGTGTAGGAGATAAAATAAGAACTTGGTGGAGGAAAAGAAGAAATTAGAAGAAAACCCAAAGGCCCTTTTCAGGGCCAGCCATATTTCTCGAAAAGAGATAGTCTTTGAATTGCCTACCCCTTTTTTTAAAAAAATTTTTTTTTTTAAAACAAAAATCCTATGTTCAATTTCCCTTGTCGCTCAACAGTCCCACGATTTTTCTCCATGTTAATTTCCCTTGTCGCTCAACAGTCCCACGATTTTTTCTCCATGTTAATTTCCCTTGTCGCTCAACAGTCCCACGATTTTTTCTCCATGTTAATTTCCCTTGTCGCCAGATTGTCCCACGATTTTTCTCCATGTTAATTTCCCTTGTCGCTCAACAGTCCCACGATTTTTTCTCCATGTTAATTTCCCTTGTCGCCAGATTGTCCCACGATTTTTCTCCATGTTAATTTCCCTTGTCGCCAGATTGTCCCACGATTTTTCTCCATGTTAATTTTCCATTGTCGCCAGATTGTCCCAAGGGGGTCTGTAATGATAATTTCCATTGTCGCTAGGGTATCCCACTTCACTACTAATGGATCATAAAAATTCCCGTAAAATTTATCAATCCTGCTAGACTGGGTTTGTTTATAGTTAAAGGTAAATTCTCTTCTTAATATGTTCAATTTTCTATAAATGTCATGTAAATTGTGTTTATTTAATAAATTTATCATTTCAGTTCGGTATATTTTGTCACTTGTTGTTAGGTCAGTCGTTCTGTCAATTTCGTCCCCTACCCAATTGAAATCTTCCCCATGATTAGATTTTCAATCGAATAGTGTTGTAGGTAGTTAGATAAGTTTTCTATAAAATTTAGTTTCTTATTTCTATTAGCTGGCATGTACACATTTATTATATGCCAATTTAACATTTTAACATGTAGCAACCGTCTCTTAAAAAATTCCCCCCTCCTCAAACCTTTTCCAGCTTACTCCCTGTTTATTTTTTATTATTGTTGCTACCCCTCCTCTAATATCATTATTTGTAAAATTGTTGCATATAACTATTGCGTTAAGTTTGTCTTCTAATAAAAATTTGAATTCTCGCGTAATTCCATTGTGTGTTTCTTGTATCATTATTACATCAAAGTTTGTTTCTTTGGCTATTTTGTCTGATTTCGCTTTGTCTATCCCATTGCTGTTGATAGTAGCGATCCGGAAGTTTGTTTCTTCCATTTTTGCTTCACTCCCAGGTGCCGCATCACATTTATATAGAATTTAATTGTATGTATTTCAGTTAAAGTTGTTATATTCAAAAAAAA
Organism: Sinohyriopsis cumingii; assembly: GCA_028554795.2. Classification (NCBI taxonomy): domain Eukaryota; kingdom Metazoa; phylum Mollusca; class Bivalvia; order Unionida; family Unionidae; genus Sinohyriopsis; species Sinohyriopsis cumingii. The sequence continues at coordinate 10,061,145 of CM068829.1, read as the reverse complement.
TTATATTTTATTTATATTATGTATACATTCTTGTGGGACTCTGGATTGGTCCCAGAGCCTCGTTTGATTGGTTGCTGTTTTCTGTAAGCTGTGAGTCGTTTATGGTTTCCATGTCTAATTCGCATTCGCTTTCGTTTTCCGTGTCAGTTCGATTTTCGTTTTTTGTTTGTTCTGTCGTGGTTTCAAGGTCCCTGTCTTTGTCTTTGGCTTTCCTTTTTTTCGTGATTTTAGGCCTTACGGGCGGGATTACTGTTCCTTGGGTTTTGTTTAGTATTTGGTACACATGGCTCAACTCCCCTTCAGGGGAGGAGTTATGCGACGACGTGGCGTGTTTGCGCTTCTGCGCCGGTGTTGATGTTGATGTCATGGGTTTGATTCCTGGTGACTCTTCTGGTTTCTCCTCACTCTCTTGGATAATTTCATCCTCAAGTTGCATTAGAAAATACGGGTTTTTCCCCAATATTTCATCCTCGTATTTGGGGGTTCCTGAACGGCAGGTCTTTTTTGGGGTAACAAAGTCTTCCCATTCTAGATCTTTGCCGGTGGTATTTATTGTGGGTGTCTGAATGTTTTCATAAGGTGTGGTTGTTGTATCATTTAGTTGTGAGGTTGTCTGGTCAATTGTGTCCGTATTTACGAAATCAATCAAATTTTCGCCATTTATTTCCTCATCAACAGTTTTTGTTGTATTTGTAGCCGCCGCACTTGCATATGTGCTTGGGGCTAACGGATTTGTACAGTCTCTGGGCGCATGCCCAGTTTTCCTACATCGTGTACAGGGACGCTCGTACTCACATCCCTTGTACCACGTTGTTAGCAGGAAACCCAAAACATAGAAAAATGCTGGGAGCTTGGCTGCGTCCTCTTTGGTAACTGTAATGATTCTTACCCCGGTTGTTATTTTCTGGTACCCCCACACAGTTGACATTTTTGGGGTTTTAATGTTGATCTGTAATTTCTGTTTTATTTTGTCTATCAGAGCTTCTTTATCAACTTCCAAGGGAAGCCCCGAGACCATTACGTCTCTTGTTCTGGGCTTTAACCCTCTGGTGATCTGGGGGGCTTCAGACACCTTTGCTGTCATTCCCTTAATGTCTGTTTGCCCCATGTCTAATAGAGGGTGTCATAGTCTTTGGGGTAGATAATAAATCTATTTCTCCCTCCATTTTGTATTCCCTCAATCTCATCTATGGGTAATCCTTTAGCTTTGAAAGCGGTGATTATGTCTGATTGTCGGGGGCAATCTGCAACGTACCCGAAATCTAGCAGTTGGCATTTCTTTGGGGTGAGAGGCTATTAAAATATCTCTCCCATCCCCTTTCTCTATTTTAACTGCAAAGTACTGATCAAGTCTTGCCCCTTTATACATAGTTTTATGTCCCTGGGCCATAATACTATTTGGAGAAAAAATTCCCAAAATGTTTCCAACTCTAACACACTGCAGTAGAAAAGGCACAATTCTCTACACTACACAATTAAAAAAATTGCAAAATTAAGTAATACAAAAAGGATTAATTGGTATAATGGATCACGGCTGTGGTCCAAATTATTTATCAGCTAATCCTAAGAGCGACGTGAATTTCGCTCATATGGTCTCACGCTGTTGCGTAAAACTATGTCATGTATTTAAAAAAAGCACTCTATGTCAAAATTACAGATTGTTACAAAAGAAAATTTAAATTGTTAAGCAACAAACATATGAAATCAATGTAATTATTGAATTAATAAAAGCTTACGAACAAGTAGTTTCAAGTTGATATAGAGCGCACCCAAAGTACGTCTATTCTCCTTGATGTACAGCAAAAGTTGTTTGATTAGAATACAAAGTCCTAATTTAAGAGATGTCCTGTGTTTCGCAGCACAGGCTACAAACAATGTTGCAAAAGTTTCCATAAATCTAACGACAAGAAAAAATAATAAAAAGCAGCACCAAAACGCGCCTTTTTCTATCGACAGTCTAAACTGAGAGAAAATAGGTCGAAAATTATTACATTTTTTTTCGAACGTGTGGTTTGGTTTTATAATTCAGAGTTAACCATGGGCAGGGTTATATAGTGCAATGTCACCCGCGTCATTCTTGAAATAGCCTTGTGTTTGTTTCCTGTCTGAAAAACGATAGATCTAATGTTAGAATTTTTTTTTCGTGACACATTGCAGTGCCAAAATAAGGATAAAGCTAAGATACTGGAATCGTAAAAGCTCAAGTCAACTCAAGATTTTATTTCACCAAACGATTAATTGATAGAAGAAAAACATCCTTCTTCAATTGTTAGGGTGTCGGTGTTTGAAGAAAAAAAAAATACATGACAAACGGAACAGTTCACATAATTATGGTAACTACTGATCACAGTTTTGGAGAGGTATCTTCAAACGGAACAAATACAATTAGGATTTCAATCAAACTTATTAAAAGAGAGAGAGAGAGAGAGAGGCAATGGATAACGTTAAGAAAGCAGGCCACTTTATTAACGCAGTTAAATACCTAGCCTGGCGAAACCTAGAGACCCACAAGCCTTGATCAGCACAGTGACATTACGGGATCAGAATTCTCTCTACATCTTACCAGCACACCTACAGTCAATATCCGATCTGAGAACTTGTCCAAGCTTCTGACGAGACCAATGCAGCGCATTGAAGTGCAGGACTGCAGAAGACCGCAGGGACACCTTCCAGCCATAAACAAAAACAACCCTTCTAAGGGCTCCATATTGCCTTTTTAATTTTAAGGGATTGCATTTTGGCTAGTAATCCCGATTCGATAAAACCATTACACTAATTCGATTTTCATCCACCGCTTTAAAATAAAAAATACCAAATACCTAATAGAGACCAAAAATTATATTTTGTCGCTTAGACATTTTCAAACACAGAAATTCATAGGACATTGTACAAGTACACTATGTGCTAGAATTATTAGATCAGCTATGAAATTGGAAAATTCTACAACTCGTTGGATTTGAACAATTGCACAGGTGGCTTACACAAAATTGGATTTATTTACTGTCCATATAATACAACTGGACTTGATTTGACTTCAGAGTACGGGCTGGCGATTCGGGGCTGTTACTTGCAGTGAGTCCAGTTATACAAGGTAAATTCTGATTGGTAGTTGAATACTTTGGTCGATTTCTTATGTTAAAACTTGTTCGTGTCAGTGTTGTAAAGTCAAATCTGATTGGAAATTGAAAGCTTTGGTTTGTCTCAAACTTGTTAGTATCGGTTATCTAAAACCAAATCTGATTGGGAGTTGAAAACTTTGGTTCATTTCTAGATTGTTGGTGTCGGTTATGTAAAATCCAACCTGATTGGGAGTCAGATCCTTTGGCTGACTTCAAATTTATTAGTAACAATTATATAAAGTCAAATCTGATCGGGAGTTGAAAACTTAGGTTCGTTTTTAGTTTGTTGGTATCTGATATGTAAACTCAAATCTGATTGGGAGTTGGATTATCTGGTGGGTTTTCTAACTTGTTCGTGTTTATTAGGCCAAATTTTATTGCGGTTTAAATTCTCTGGAATGTTTCGTAGAAACTTGGATTGAAAGGTCTGATTGAATTTAACAAAATGCTCTTAAAAGTTGTCGGATTGGAATTGTTTGTTTGGGTTTACGCGCCGTTCCTGGATACCTTTCCACCTTTGCCACGTCCAGAGAGACTAATTAAGAAGCGTGACACTCACACATAAACACGGAACTGTAGTGGCTCCATTCATACAGTACCGACCAATTAAAAATCTCGACAGTCGAGACTTAACCAGTCGCAAAGGCACTCGATGCATAGGCGACTTAAATTCTTTATCATCATCACAAACTTGGCTAAAGCAATAAGGTAAGACTGCTAGCTGAAGCGCAAGCTCATGGTTGTTGTGTGTGTGTGATTTTTTTTTTTTTTAAATTATATTTTTTTTTATTCGCATGTAGGCATGCAGCTAGCACAATACTAACCATCATGGTCTGAGAAAAACACAACATATATTCCTATAACTGTGTATACATATTATAAAGGTGGCAAACCCCTGCAATCAGGCCCAGAAACACACGACAACAAGAGTGGTAAGATATAAAAAAACACAACAAATTCGTAGGCCCCAACCATCTTAAGACTATAAGGTGTCCTAAGCCCAGTCATCAGACCCCACACACAAGGCGGAACTAAATAAGCGACAAAAACACAATTCCCAATTATCTCCACGACATGTAAATACAACACTGATACTCAGACCAAACATACTAATTTATACAACAAAAAGAGGGGCACTATACCTTCTAAATTCAATATAGCTATTAAACAAAGAATCATGGCGATAAAGGACCAGTCGCAAACATCAAGACCTAAGGCAATGGAAGTCGAGTCGAAGCAAAACAGCAAACTCTAGCAAAACAGCCAAACACTACAACAGCACGAAGAAGAAAGAAAGAGAGTAACACAGAATGAAGAAGGAGTAAAGAAGAAAACGCACATCGACTTTAAAATTGCCAATTTATATAAGGTTCTTCCTTTGGCTATTGAAGACCTCTTTCGATAAAAGCTCTATCCCCACAACCCTAACTCGATCCTTTGTATACCACCATCAAAAGTGAAAACCGAAAGTAAACACAGCGTGACCCAAACATGTATAAGGTACCTGACACCCAGCTGATTGACAATATTTCGGAAAATCAAAGGTACACCATGTACACCAAATTCCAGTAGTAATGAAATTACACAACTCATGGACTGGGAAAATTACACGAGTGGCTTAGACACCATTGGAATAGATTTCTGTCCACTAGTACAACTGGACTTGATTTGATCTTACGCGCTTTGCCGTTTCTGGGCGTATAGCTCTCCTGTGGCGTTTCTCGCCCCGCGGGTCCCTTGCCTCCTTTCCTCGGCCGGACATGTTCATGAATTAAAAAGTGCGACATTCGCACATGAAAGCGGGACTGTAGTGGCTCCATTCCTACAGTCCCGATCAATTGAAACTCTCGACCTTCGAGACTTAACCAGTCGCGAAAGCACTAGTTGCGTAGGCGACTTAAATCCTTTAATTGATTGACAAACTTGGTATCCTTTGGTATGGCTTGAAATATGAAAACTGAAACAACTTAAGCACTTTGCTACAGATAATTTCAGCAACAGAGTAAACAACATAAATACCGTTACAACAATAGAAAGCTTTAAATCTTCTATAAAAAAAGAAATGCATCATAAAATAAAATTAAAGATTAACGATGACTAACCAACAAAACCGAATTTAAGAAAGGCAATGACAGTAGTAAATGGGGTCACATTAGGGACAATGGGACTTAGCATTAAAAATACCCCTGGGTCACTTTAGGGACAATGAAAATTTAACATGGAGAGAAATCGTGGGTCACTTTAGGGACAATGGGAATTTAACATAGAGTTTTGGTCTGTCTAGGGACAAGGGAAATTAACATGGGAATAGAGTTTGTGTTTGTTTAGGGACAAGGGGAATTGAATATGGGATTTTTAAATTTTTTTTAAAGTTTTTTTTAAATTTAAATTTAAATTTAAAAAAGGGTAGGCAATTGAAAGGCTATCTCTTTTCGAGAAATATGGCTGGCCCTGAAAAGGGCCTTTGGGTTTCTTCTTCTAACTCCTTAACTTCTTCCACCAAGTCCTCACTTTTTCCATTATTCCTTTCTTCTTCTTTTTCTCCTCTGGCATCCAGTCTGGATGGCCCAAGGCTCTAAACTTTTCCTGGACTTTCATCCAATTCTTATTTAGCCTCTCGAACTCTTCCTTTTTCTTTTGGTTTTCTTTTTCTTTCCTTTCTACAGTCCAAATGTCTTTTATTATCTTGACTTGTTCTCTCATCACTTTCCTCATCATCTCCTCTGCTTTCATCATTTGGTTTAAACCCCATTTCACATAGGACCACTCAGTCCACTCCAAAATATCTGTTAAAAAACACCTTACTTCAATAGCATAATCAAGGGCCTCTTTCAGTTTACCTACTTTCACATAGTCAAGTTGTATGAAGCCTCTTAACTTTTTAACCTCCTCTTCAATCATGTCCCCAATCAGATCCCTGGCAAGTTTTAGACTCGTCACTTGACGTTTGACAAAGTCCTTAGTAACTTCATGCATCCACTCCTTCTCTAGCCTTTCCACCACATAGGCTGCATCTGTCATCCAGTACCAACTATCCTTTAGCTCATTAAATAGTTCAATACTCATTTTTCTTGGGTTATTCCGTAGAATGGTTCCAAAGACGAACGTGATGGGTTCTTATAGTGAAAGTGCGGACGTGAAGGAAAACATCCCCCTAAAACATAAAATTGATCTTACCTAGATCATGGCCTAACAACGCGCGGACGTGAAGGAAAACATCCCCCTACTTTCTCATTTCATATAATAAAACCAGAACTATACTCTCCACATACGCTAAGAAACCCATAATCTACTATTCACACAAACATACCTGAGCTCTTACAAACACAAACACACAAACACATACCCTCACATTTTTTAAAAAAGAGTTAGTGTTTATATTCACACTGCTCTACCTACACACATTGGCAAATAGATCGTTATTTCTTTTCTAGAGTATTGGGTAGCCCTGAAAAGGGCTGTTTGTTTTTGGAACTTCATGGACACCTGGTTAATGGTGGCACCTTCCAGGCCTGGCGCCGCATACACATCTTATCCCCCAGTTACTTTTTACCTTTTGGGGGGAGAGAGCAGAGGCAGGATATGTGGCTTCAGAATCCCAATTTTCGGTTTCTGGGATTCTGAAATTTCTTCTTCTTCTCTCCTTTTCCTCCTCCTCCTCTTCTTTGTATCTTCTCTCCTCCTCTTTGTATCTTCTTTCCTCTTCTTCTTTATATCTTCTCTCCTCCTCTTCTTTGTTTCTTCTTTCCTCCTCCTCTCTTATCCTTCCCTCCTCCACAATGGCTTCCGCGGCCAGTTCATTTAATATGCGCCTGGGATATTCCAGATGCACATGAAGTTCCAACAGTTTCTCCAGTCTCGTGTTCATTTTTGGTGTTGATCAATCAACAAGGGTAGCTGGACTGCCGAACGAGTTTCAATTTATAGTGAAAGCGCGGACGTGAAGGAAAACATCCCCTAAAAACATAAAATTGATCTTACCTAGATCATGACCATAAAACAACGCTTGGACCTAAAAGAAACACTCACTCACTTTTTATGCTACCCATTCCTATTCTAAAAATTTTTTATTAATCACTTCAAGGGACTATCCACATACGCAAAGCAATCCAATCTAACCCCAAATATACACCTCAAACACCAAAAAAGACATCATTTTAATCTACTATCCATACCAACGTACTTAACCACTTACAAACACAAACACACAAACACATACCCTCACATTTTTTAAAAAATAGTTAGTGTTTATATTCACACTACTCTACCTACACACATTGGCAAATCGATCGTTATTTCTTTTCTAGAGTATTGGGTAGCCCTGAAAAGGGCTGTTTTTTTTTTTTTTTTTTTTTTTTTGCTATGGCATTCTTTTTTAGTTTCTAAGAATGCGATGTCCTCTGAGGATAGACTTTCTGGCGATAGGTCTGCTTCTTCGGAAAGAGAAGAAGAATTCTTTGGTGTCGATACGACAATCGACAAAGCCTCTGTCAGCTTCAGGTTGCTGCTGTTGTTGTTGTTGTTCCTGTTATTGCTGCTGTTGCTGCTGTCTCTGAAGTCTGTACTTCTCTGTCCATTCTTCTTTTTCCCTGTTCATTTCTTCTCTGAAGAGCTCTTCTATCAGGTCTTCAGTGACTTTTAACATTCTCACATTCTCTATTTCTTCTGGCTTCGGTATCAGACTGTGTCTGACCCTATGCCAATTCACGTAGGCTTCGTTGAGCTTAGCTAGTTTGGAACACATCTTCTTAGGAGGATGAGTCGACAATGGATGGTTAGACTTGAAACAACCCCGGTTCTTAAAGTCAAAGCGCGGACGTGAAGGAAAACATCCCCACACGGTTTTCGAGCCGCAACGTTCAGTGAGTGTCATGAGAGGGATAGTAAGAAATGAAAGAGCATCAATCCAACATTCTTATAGCTAAACAAAAGACAAATGCATTTTTTCAAAACAACATTTTTTATTCAAAAATCACTTAACACTAAACAAGAACTCTAACATTTTTAACAATAATCCAACAATATAACATCAAACAATTTTTTCAAATCACAAACATTTTTTTCTCAATTGACAGTCTACTTTAAACAGGGCTGACAACGTTGTGAATGAAATTGTGATTTCCACTGTTGGAAATCATTAGGCCATTGATGGACACTACGTTTCCTAGCTTGAGACAAAAGATAAGCATAATGGTCACAGAACCATCGATCTACTTTCACATCGTTTCTAGTAGAAGAACGAGGATCAAAATGAGTCACTAAATGTTCTAAGGAATAGCCCAGGCTGCGATGATGCAGAAAATACACACAGTACTGTCCACACACCAAGGAATCTGTGCCTTGCAATTTCACATTATTGAATCGGGTGGTTTGAGCATTTCTTCTCATAAAGTCGATGATATCGTCTTCCAAAGGGGGCAATCCGTACGAATCGAAATATTCCACACATCCTTCTTGAGGAAAGTAGACGGCTACCCAGTGGGTTCCTGGGAGATGACTGTCGTCCGTGTTGATCACGTAAGCTTGATGGTCTTTAGGTTTGCGATGAGGGAGTTCATCTTTAGCACAGACGACAGGATTCCAAGAAGCCGTATACGAACTGTGGTTCAAAAGGTAATAAAGTTCCCAGGTATCCATTTGTGTGGTTTTTTTTCTTCACAGGTAATAATAAGTCGTCAATTCGATTCTGACTTTTTGCTTGAAAATGTCTGACAAATAACCGTTTCTTCGTTTCGTCTCCTCACTCTGATTCAGGAGAGCTTCGATATGATGGATCTCTTGAGTGGTTAATGGTGGACAAGAATGTTCACGCAAGTCTTTATACCACTGATGCAACACGTCTTCGTCCGAAATGAGACTCCAAGCTTCGTCCAGATACTCGTCCAATTTTTCTTCTTGACTTAACATCAGGCATTTATCGTGTTGAATTTGACTGGGATGATCGTTTTGACATCCATAGCAATTTTTCTTGATCAATTCCGTCATTTTTTCGACCAAGTGTTTGGCAAAACAGGAGACTAAATGGGCTTCTTGATCTGGCCATCTCGACTTCATCATGATCACTTCTTCTTCCACGGTCTCCTCACATTTCATCTCCAAAGTTTCTCCACTAGGTAAAGAGGGATAACAGTCTTCCATGGCTTCTAGTAATCTAGAATGACTTCTCTCAAACTGTTGATTTCTATGGTATTATCGAATTCTGCGTACAGGATGACGTTCACCGTTACATCAGGGTCTCGGTTTGCAAACTGAATTTCCACACGAATCTGCCTTGGTTTGGAGTGAAATCGAAAGCCCACAAAGCATAGCCTCCTGCATAATCCTCGAACGTAATACCGTGACTGGTGTTGGTTCCTAACTGACCGGTGGCTTCGTACAGGGACAAGTACGATCTCAAGTAATTCTTCGCGACACCAAAGTTAGGTTCGAAAGGTCGGGTACACAAGGTCTTGCCATCGCGACTGACTTCGATCTTGGACACGCCAAAGTGTCGAAAGTTGAAAGGATTTTTATCGAGAGCTCCGTTGAAGGCTGTATTCTCGACGATACCAAGGATCAAACGTTTGGGTAGCTGTCCTTGGAACAGATGATCTTCGATCATGGATCGCTGTCCAGCGGGAATGGTGAAGGTTTTCACTTCCACTCGTCGGATCGGATACTTGGCGGTCGTTCTGCTCAACATCTGACTGATGTCGTTACCTACTTTAGGTAACACTTCCACACGTCGTACGTAGAGTCTGGCTTCTTGGATGACAGTTTTGTAATCGTTAGCATTAGACAACAGATGGAAAGCGGCACTGCTGCGATTCAGTCTCAGGCGGACATCCACTCCGTTCAGCAAATACTTTTCTTGCAACCACATGTCCAAATGTAAACGATCCATCAGTTCTAAACTACGACTTAGTGCAATTTTCTTTCTTCGTTCTATAAATCCCGATAAATTTTGTTCATCCCCAGCAATTGTAGTGCTGTCGAACTTTGCACCTAATGCGTCAGGCTTCCATACCACGCAAGCATCCAGATGAGTATTCTTGGCTTCTTTTCCGTACGTCAAGAGATTTTCCAGGTACGCTCGGTAAGGGTAAGTATCCATGCTGCTGCTGACCAGTTTGTTATTCAAATACAAGTCCACTCCACTGAACAAGGAATGCATGAAATTGTTGACGGGAGCTACTCTGGACGTATCAATGAGAGGGTCATTGTCCACTTCGGTTACTTTGACTTTCAAGTACAAGTAACTGCTATTCAGATCGATGTAATCTTCGGGCTGTCCCTTGATTTCAAACTCGATGGGAGCTGAATCTGTCAATGAGGAAACGGGATGAAATTCCACCCACTGGGATTCTTGCATGGTCATCATGGTGGGGGGCATGGCAAACAGATCCAGTTCCGACTTGGAACAAGCACATGACTCTCGGTGCATCATTTTTTCTCTTTCTCAATAATCGAAAACGTCTAAGTCTCGAACGGTTCTTCTTTTCTTGGCCTTTCTCGCTTGAAGTCTGGTGAAAGTGTGTTTTCTTCGTCGTCTCTTTCTGCCTTGTCCTTGCTGAATGCCTGACTCGGTAGCATGCAGGGCATTTATAGGTGTGTCTCGGCGACCCAAAATGTCTTTGCCCGTTTGCAGCAAGACATTTTTGCCTGCCCTCATGAAGGCTTCTTTAGGGTTTTGTTTGTCGATGATGACATTTTGGAGAAATTCTTTGCCTTGCGTCACTGCCGCATCTTTCAAGGCGTGCAATCCGCGTGTCACCATCGGTTTCAACACAGGGGCCACCGAACGAAAGGCCGATTTTAACATATCTCCTAAACCGTGTCCTCGCTGTCGTGCAACCCCTCGGTACACTGGATACATGACTTACGAATCGTGAGAGAACCGTTTTCGAAAATGGAGTTTCACCGTGACTTTTCCTTTGGTGAATAGAATATTTTGTCCCAAATCTCCTTTTATAGCAATGTTGACCGTGTCCAAATACGACTTGCTGACAGGCAAATAGTGAGGATGGACAAATTCGCGGTGAACGTGGTAAGTGTTTCCACCTTCCTGGTCACTGGTCGTTGTACTATCCACTTTGAAAGGAATGACACGCAGTAACGGGACGGAGGTGTGTCCCACCACGTTATACTCCACCACATCGGAGTACACGAACATCAAATTCAGTCCTTGGTTCAGTTCTACAGGGAATCGAAAAAACTTGTAAAATTCCATATTGCTGTTGATCTTCGGATTAAAATTTGGAGCCATTTTTGTGTCTCCACCTAAAATATCAAACAAGTCACGGTTGAAACTGATGGACATCGTTTGGGTATCCGGAAATTTCATCAGTAAGCGACGAGCCACTTTATGGTACTCCAGGGTGACACGTTTATTTACTTTGTTCAGGGCTTTGCCAAAGGCTAACTCGAACCTGTCCGCAATAGTGTCCACCAAATGTTGGCCACTAAAATAAAACCCTGCCGGAATTTTCAAGGTGTAGATTTTGAAGGCTGGATTGTTGGCTGGTCTTGTGATCCCTGAAAACCCACCGATGTCATTCAAGTAGTTTTGTAATTGTTCGTTCAGGATTTCGACCTCAAAAGTGTTTTGCGTTTCAGTGATGTTTTGGATTTGTGTAGGGTGAATCATTTCTACTAAAGCCACTTCCCAATGGGCTTCGTGATCTAACGGGATGGCTTGAGGTAATTTGGCCGTGTAACAGCACAACTTGTTGTAGGGAAACACCTCCATGGAACTGTCACTGGGTAAGGTTAAATAAAATTGGTTTTCGTGACTCATAATTCCAGAGTTCTGTGGCTCTCCGAGGGGTTACTGGACGTCAGAGGCGTGTCTCCGTCTAAAATGGGGTTCTGATTGTGGTTGGAGTGGTGACTGACACTGGCACTGGACACAAGGTTCATGTTCGAGGAGAATTTCAGGGAGGGATTGGGAAGCAGATAACCGATGCAACTGCTCAATAAAATGGTCCACAATTGTTTGTCTCCTTGTTGCAAACTCAAATTGGCAATGGCTGCCCCGATGACACAATACACCACGAAGATTTGGCAGAAAAAGACGATTTGCGTTTTAGGCACACGTTCTCCACACCACACCCACAAGGGTTGTTTTTGTAAATCTTGCACAGAAGAACTAGGTGAAGAAGGAGTGGTCGACGTAGCTGCGTCTGCTGTGTGAAAGGGCATGATGGTCACTTCTTTTTATAGTCGATGACTTGCGAAGCGTCGATCCAAGAATCGAAACTGGGCGGATATCCTTTCCAACGTACTTTGACTTCTTTGACACGTCGTTTGCCCACTTTACGGGTTCTGCGTTCGAGAATGCTTTCGATGTCGTACACGTCGTCTTCTTTTTTGGTGACACGTTGTAACTCGGGCAAATAAAACGTTCCTTTGAGCACTTCTCCGTTCATGTCTTCCAATTTATAGACGGCAGGATGACGGCCATGCACTCGTCCAGTGACGCGAAACAATTCGGTCGTCCAGTTAGGTAAGTAACCTTTGTCGAAAGTGCGTTTGGTTTTGCCAATGCGCACCCAATCTCCTACGGCCAACTCTCCACTTTTCTTGGGGACAGCCCTCGTCGGGGACGTACCAAACAGACGCTCAAACACCAGCACTTCGTTGTCGGGAGTCACGTCTTGCGGGGCACGTCCGATGCTTCGATGGTAAGATTGGTTGTACGCTTGCACCAGGTGCGGTAAGATGTCGATGTACTTCAGAGTGTGGTGATGCGTAAAATATTTCCACATGCGTTCTTTCAAAGTGCGTTGAAAACGTTCCACGATGCTGGCTTTGGTTTCGGGATTCTCGGTGGTAAAAAAATGAATGTCACGTTTCTTCAATTCTTTTTGGAAAGCTTGGTTCAGAAATTCGGTGCCTTTGTCCGTTTGCCACTAACTCGCTGCTCGATTTGGAAGTCAAGGGCACGACCCAGGCAAATTTGGAAAAGACGTCGATGACACAAAACAAATATTTGTAGCCACGATTGTAGCTGGCCAAATGAGAGACATCGGCTAAATCGGCTTGCCATTGATGATCGATGCCTTCCACTCGGGTGCGACTTCTGGCAAACTTGCGTCGAATGGGTTTGTGTAAAGTGTAGGTAGCTTGTTCTTGTAACCATCGTTGCACTTGAGGTAAACGGAGACTTTTCAGTCGCGTTTTGGAAGCACGATACAATTTTTGAACTCCTGCGTAACCTGCAGGATGCGAAGGATCGTAGTAAATGCTGGCTAAGACTTTTTCCATTTTTGTGTTTGTGTGTTAATAAGGCACCCACTCTTGGAAGAGGCTACTCTTTTTCTCTTGGGCTATTTTCTTGGATTGCAATGCTTTGCGTGTGCGACCGGCAATAGGTGTTGAAGAGGAGGATGTTTGAGCGGGGGAAATCGGTTCTTGTTTCACTTCTGTCTTCACTTCTGTCTTCACTTTCTTTTTCTCTTGTGATGAAGAAGGGGTGGCCATCATCTTTTTAATCCATCCAATTCTGGAGGTAGGTGGTGTTGTTAACTTGCGTACTTTTTCTGGTGGAGTTTGAAACCCTTCTTCTTCTTCTTCTTTTCCTTTTTCTGTCTTGGTCACGGGTACTGGTGGTACTGGTACTGGTACTGGTACTGGTGATGGTGCTGGACTTTTCATCAAGGTCTTAAAATCTTTCAGAGTGGGTAGAGCTGTTTCGTCTAAAGCTTTCTGGTGAAAGAGTTGCAGTCGTTGCAAGAGTTGACCGTACTTTTGCGATTTTTCTGTTTCGGACAAATCTTGGCGATCCATCAAGGACTGCAATTCGTGTTGTAACTGGGACATCTCGCTCAAATTGGGATTGGGAGGTAAATGCGGGGTGCGTTGTTCTTGCCACCGATGGTATTCCATCCATCGTTTGTAAGGCACTAAAGCTAGTTTTCGTCCTTCCATGGGGTTGTCAGGGGTCGATTCTGAGATCTTGGGACTTACGAGGGCCTTTTTATCTTGCTCCCACCAGTCCTCCCAACATGGTTCCCAAGACTCCTTTCAGTATGGGACCTAACAAGAGAGGCAAAATGCCTCCACGTTGGACCAACATCTTCTTTTTTTGACGAATGGGAATTTTCCTTCGAACCATTTGGCGAAGAACGTGACGATGCTTGCTTAAGCATTGTTTCTGGTGTTTGGACAAAGGGATCGTGCCTTTCAAAACGTTCAAACAACATTCGCACACGGTATCGATGACCTCTTTGGAGGCTGTTTGAATGAGTTTTTTTCGTAGGGGTGGAGAAGCTTTGGACAGGACAGATAACATGTCCCCATGTTTGGCTAAACGTGGTGGCAGTCCTTTGCTTTTCTTTCCTTGGGGTTTCTGGAGGGTGACATCTTTGAGTCTTCAGGAGCACCAAAAAAACACTGATATCCTACTTGGTCACAGGCCTTTTTTATACTGGAACGCGTCGCCACTGATTGTCTTTACGTCGTATTAGTTTGAGGACAGGCATGACACGTCGTGCAGGGGTACGCAACGGACTAAATCGAGCCAGTTCTTGCTTGGACAAATCCAGTAAACTTTGTAACATGCCCGATCTTTCTTGAACTTTGATTTTGGGAGAAGGTACTTTGTGAGCAGCAGCCACTGCCACTAAATTAGAGGGTCCTGCCACTGGGGAAGTTCTTTTGGGGGTCATCAACGGAGAAGTTCTTGGTGTGATCAAAGTCTCCAAGTACTCTTCAGTTCCTGGTGTCATCAACGGAGAAGTGGACAAACGTGAGGATGCCGGAGACGCAGTCACTGCCGTGGCAGCTCGTGGTTTGCGAGTGTAAGGTTGCGTCCTGGCCGAAGTGCCTCTCTTGCGACTAGATTTCTTCTGTGGGCTTTTCTTTTTCTGGGAACTTTTTCTCTGTTTCTTTTTCTGAGGGCTTCTTTTCTTTTTCCGGGGTGGTGGTGTCTGATCAGAGGAGGGTCCCGCCACTGGAGAAGTTCTTCTTCTTGGGGACCTGGTCTTTTTCTTCTTGGGGCTTCGTTGGACTTTTGTCTTGGGGATAACTTTGGGGGCATTAGGATCCCATCTTAAGAGAGAGCAAATGATGACCCCTCCTAGAGTACCACTCCCTCCAGGTTTCAAAATGATTTGTTTTTTGGTTTGAGTGTCGATGCGGGGCTCGGCCAGTTGGACCAAAGCGACTTTGTTTCGATCAAAAAAGCGTTTGGTTTGATGAGGAATCTGAATGATTCCTTGGAGTAATTGACGTGCCGTCACCGTGAACCATCGTAAGACTTCTTTGAGACTAGCTTCTAAGACACGAGCTCGTGTTTGTGGATTTTTTTCTCGACTGATGCCATACAAGGCACGAATCAATTTGACGGGAAGATGCGACTGAAGGGACGTCATGTTCGCACTGTGTGAGACAGACGAAAAAGGGTCTGAGGTTTTTATAGATTTTTTTATGGGGAGTGAAATGAAGTCGAGGAAGGAGACGTGTACAGGACAGGTCCTCCGTCTTGGCACCAGTGGTGAAACAAGTGGGTACGAAATCGCAAATCCTCGGGGGTCGTAGGTTTCAAATCGACGAGTAAATAGGCGTGTGGCGTTTGAGTGGCATCGTCGTACGCCTGAGTCAGCCAAGGCGTTCCTAACTGTTTGGCTAAGACTTGCACTTGCGATTTATCTCGAGGGCTTTTAAACAAGACCACGTAATGTGCGTTGAGACTGATGGTGCGATGGGCTTTACTTTGTTGAAACAAATTTTGGGTGATGTAAACGACACTAGCATTACGGTGATGCCCTTTGCGCGTGAACCACAATTTAATTTCTTCTTCGTCTTCTCCTAACATGTCGTCGAAAATGTCCAAATGGGTTTGACGGGAGTCAGAGACGATGCTGTCGTCTTCTTTAGGAATGCCTTCCACAAACACGATGGAATCGCCTTGACTTTCTCGCAAGAGGCTGTACGCCGATTGCCACTCTTTGTAACACCACACGATCCGTTGAGGTGGCCGATCGATCAAATGATGTTTATGTTCGATCAAACGTTTGACGAATTCGGTTTTGCCTGAACCGCTAGGTCCAGCAATGAGCATGTTAAAGGGATGGCGAAGATACAAAGCCTCCCAACTGGCACGATCTAAGTGTTCGTCGATGACTTTGACAGTAGAGGAAGAGGGAGCAGAGACTGTAGAGGTAGCCATTGTGTGAGAAATGTCACTTGTGACACGAAAACAAACAAGACAAGAGTTTATATACTTTTTCAGAACACGTTTATTGAATGTTTTTTTTCCAAACATGAATACGAAAGACAAAAATACATAAAAGCCAAAGGCTTAAGTACAAGGATAAAAGGCACATGATAACCATGAACGTGGAATAAACACAAGTGTCTGTACAACCACATGTTTTGGGTAATGTTCTAACCAGTTCAACAGGGGGTAAGGTCACACAAGTGTCCTCCCGAAAGGGTCTTTCAGGTCTGTCCACGACAGTCCTGTCCTGGGTGACGGGTTCTTCTGGCACCGTCACTAACACGGGTTGAAAAGTAACTTTTTTTCCTTGAACAACTCTCGTGCATACTGGGCCACTTCTTGGGTCCAAGCCTCAAAACCCCATTCTTTCCAGGCACGGACATCTGTCCAATGGGGATGTAAGTCACAAGCTACACACACATCGTCATACACGTCTTGGGTAGCTAAAAGTTGACGAATCTTTTTTTCCTGTTGAGGTCGAGAAGTATCCAGATGAAAACGCAAGGCTTTGAGCAAAAGGAGTTTTTCGTGACCATTTAAGGCCATTGAGGTGGTAAGTACTGATCGTAAAGAGTCCACAAAGAATCGGCTGGTAAACGAAATCCCAGAAAACAAGTCACTAAGACACACACTGCTTGTCGTCCCAAATTGAATGGATACAGTTCTTGTAATAATTGATGGTAATGATCCACGGTTTGAATATGGTCATTGAGTACCTTCCACGGAATCTGTTGGATTACATACGACATAAGTCGTGTCATGGCAGCCTGTTTTTATAGTCTCTTTGTTTCGAAAAGAATACACGTACTTTCTAGCCAGACATGTTCGTTCTCCATTGGGGAATGTAAATGTTGCATACTGTAACCGAAACGTCAGACTTTGTTTAGGAGTTTCCTCTTCCACTAAGTAGATTCCACGTAAAATATGTCTGTAATCCTTTACCTTGTCTTCCTCAATGTGTTGTACTAGGTGAATCTCGAAGTAACCAAAATGATCAACACGTGGATCATCGGGAGCCTGGAAGTATTGAACAAGGTCTGACCACTGAAACAATTTCTGACGAATCAGTTCTCTTATACCATTCAGGTACCAGTGCTTAAAGATCTGGTGACGTAACGGATGCAATTGTTCTTTACGTTTCACTTGTATTTTGACCAGCTCTCGGTAAATGCGTTCTCTCAACTCCACAGGCAAAGCACGAATGTTCTCTTGTAAAGTATCCATGAATAGGTCAGTCCGTACATTTCACAATCTTCTCATAGAGAGCAAAAGTAATCCACATAGTGAGTAATTTCTGACCACTGCCATACAGGGTAACGTCCAAGAATGTCACTGAACTCTTTTGATGTAAACGGTCTAGAGTAATATAATAGGAGGAATGCACCCTTGACCCAAAGAAATCTAACACACTGGTTGACTTTTTTCACTTTCCTCTTATGAATTTCTCGACACAAAAGTTCTACAGTGACCCATTGAGATTTCACTCTGGCAAACCCCTGCCAAACTTCCTTGTAAATCTTCTCTTGTAGTTCTTTAGGTAATGATTCAATATCGTTTTTGAAATGAAGTTTAAATACTGGTCTCGGTGATGTCCAACATTTGACTCCTAACCAATCTGGTTTCTTCTTCGTCAACGACATGGTAAGTTACTTCAATGTCTTGGTCCCACTAAGGGTAAGTAATGACAATTCGGTGACCATCGAGCATGTTCTACGTAGGCCGAATCTTGCGGTTCCCAGTGGTGAAGTGACACACCGCAACTGAAGCACTTCACTTTATCTCCTTTGCCCAAGTAGAAAAATCCGGCTCTGGATAATTCTTCGGGGGTCGGTCCTCCCAGATACTTAGGCCATTTTCCTTTGAACGATTGAAGACGATTTTCAAAGTCGCAGTATTCCGACAAACGCACAGGAAACGAATATTCGTCTTTCACAGGTTCGTTTCGATGAGGGTTGAGTGACATGGGCAGGAGTTTGCTCAAGGCTGGATGACATCCATAAGGGGGTAGACGTGAAGGTGAACATTCCCCTTTAAAACGAAACTCAGTAAAATGTCCAAGAGGACGAGCAGCATCACTATCGCATCCCACAGGTTTGACACGCACAGCATCCCTTTCCATGATAGGGGTAGGGACACTAAAGTTCCCATGATGCTTTACGGCATCGCTCAGGTCACAACGTACAGCATCGTACCCATCGCAAGGCTCACAATCGCATTTCACTTCCGAAGCCTCACACTTGAATTATGCCTTTCTAAACAACTTGTTCTGTGTTTCTCTGAAAGTATTCATCTTGTTCGCTCGGTCTTGGTAGTCACAATGAACTATCGATCTTGCCTAGGGTTCCTTTTTATATACAGACCAATACCAACGTGACCGTACGGTAACGTAAAGTGATTGGGAAGTCGCACTCGCTTCTGGTACACGATTTGATAGACTTTTTCCAAGGGCCGACTGACAATGTGGTGAGTGGGTAAACGTACAATCCTGTTCGGTTGATAGGTGGTCACTTTAAAGTTTCCATCCTCTCCCGATTGCAAGGCTTCTTTCAATACCCCAAAGTTGACCACTCGACTGGTACGATGATTCAGAGTCAGTACTTTCACTTTGCACGTCGTGTGCACTTCTCCTTGTTTGTCCCGGTATTCGTAGCCGTAATTTTTTGGACCGCCACTGACGAAACTTAGAATCTTGTCGTCGGGATGCTCGTCTGTCCAGGCTCCTAAACGGTCTCCTTCGATCTCAGGGTGATGTTGAATCGGGTGATGAATGTAAATGCAACTGTCCGTGTCAAAGTACAGGACGCGTTCCCCTAACAGTTCTAAAGCTTCGTACAATTTTAAGCGAGCATGAGCTGTCACGTAAGCCGCAATGATGACATTTCCAAAAGGGTCGTCTTGTACAAAGTTCAGATCTTCTTCGTAATTGACCAAGATCAAATCCTCTCGAACGACGTCCACGTGTTTCATGTATTTGGTTTTGTCGTGAATCATCTGGAAGTAGCGGAAAGGTTCTGTCAAATATTCCGTCTTGGGTAAACACGGTCGTTGTGTCATTTTACCCCACAAGCAATTTAACATCACTTCGGCAAACGATCGCCTGCCTTCGTTTTTCTCGATGTGGTCTAAAGTGATGCCTTCTTGTTCGTAGTATTTCTCTTTGAATTGTATTTGGTCTTCGGGAGTGTGACACCAGGAAGGATAGCCGCTGAATTCTTGTTTCAGTTTCAAAAAGGCATCCACGTAGTCGGCGAAAATGCCTTTCTGAGTAGGGTCACCCTTGTGGTATTGTTGTGTCTTGGGAAAGTGGCAAATTTCGTACACTTCTAACAGTTGGTATCCCATGTCCAGAGCTTTGAACAATTCTACGCTGACCCAAGTTCCCGTCAAGGCACGTTCTTCCTGGCTGTGATGGCAAGGTTGGTCTTGGTTGCACGTTTCGGCACAAGTACGGCACAATGGAAACATCAGTTTGCCTTGACAATGGTGAGGTAAGACGGGATGGTATAGGTTCGTGGGAGGTAAAACTTTACACTTGATCAAGCCTTCGTGTTGTCGAATGTTTTTCAGGTCGATGTGTTCCGTCAACAATTGCGGGTGCCCTACAGGAAAGCGACAATATTTGCACACGTAGGGATACAACGAACACACGTCTAAGTATTTGATTTCTTCTCCTTTCTCTTCGTCGGCTTGGTACAGCAAACAGGTGGCATTGGTCCTTCCTCCGTACAAACTATCCCTCGGGTTCAGCGGGTCCATGAACTGGTAACTTTCCACGAGGCGTTTAAACTCGGGATCGATTTTCAAACGGTGATCGTATTCGTGTTCCCACATTTCCACCACTTGGTATCCTTGCTGTTCTAACTTCAAGCGTCGCTGACAAGTATCCTGGTACAGGTCTTCCATGGTCCGTTGTAGAAACTGATTTTTAGTGTCACGGTCAGGGTAGCAGACGGGACATCCGTGAAATAAGCAACCGTGAAACTCGTAAACGATCTTGGGGTTTTCTAAGTCCCAGCCATCTACCGAATACGTTCCGATGGTCTTTTCACCCCCTCCGTTGCGGGCATGCTGAATCCACTTGTCTTCCTTGCCGCACAAGTAATGTAACCAACGTAGGGCTTTGACCGAGTATTGACGTTTGACATAGTGGGTCGTTTGAGGGCTGAGGACAGCCACGGTGCTTTCAGGCATGAATCGTTATCGATACACTAAGGAACACGCTTTGGCAATGGTGCAAGCTTCTTTCAAAGGATCGACCCCTCCGTGTTCCATGAACAGTTCTCGAAATTTTCTACAGCAACGTTGTAAAATGTCAACGTCGGAACGACAATACTTTAGCATTTCTTCCTGAAAGTCGAAAGGGTCCGAGGCGTGAGCCTGGTACCAAGCGTAGAAAGCTTCTCGTTGTTCGGTACGCATGTTGTCGGGGTCGTAATAGTGAGCCTCAGGTAAATGGGGTAGAACGGCGTGTTGATTGGCTTCCGTATTGAAAAAGTGTGGAAAGTACCCTTTAGCCATTTCTGTCATTCCAAACGTTTTAGGCATTCGACTCAAAGGCATGGCCAAGTAACTCATCGAATCTTTAAACTGCACTTGTCCCACTCGCATGAAAATGATTTTGGCTCCGTTCAAAGTCACTTTAGGACGCTCGGTGCCTTGTTCCGTATAGTATCTGAGAAGAAACTGTCCATCGTATCCGGAGAAATTGTGAGCCATCACTGTGGCATGACGATGACAATCTCCGTAACGTTCGATGACCTCTTTGCTCCATGTCTTGTCGATGGGGTCTAAGACCCATTGGGCAAAATCGGCTAACGTGTTCGGTCCTCGAAAGATTTTTTCACGCCCTCCAGGAATCTTGATGCAGTGAGGGCAATGACTGAAGATAGGTTCTTGAATGCACTTCTCGCACGCTCGATGAGCCACGCAGAAATTAGGAATGTGAATGCCGGTCTCTTGCATGCATTCGAAATCGAAAAAGATGAAATTGCCTTTCTTCTTGTGACCGTCCTCTTTCTCTGGTGGGGATTGGTATTTTTGCACGTAACATTCGTGTTCCAAGTCCACGATGTGGTGACAAATGTGACATTTTTTCTTTCCTCGACATACGTGTGCCTTGGTACTATTGGTACGTATGCCCTGTCCACAGGTAGGGCACAATCTCAGGAGTTGACAAGCACATTTCTTCTGTGAACCTTGTGTTTTCAAATGTTGTTGGTAACAGGTAGGGCTGACAAACGTGCGCAGACAAGTCGAACAAGGCACTGGTTCTTCGCTCAGACAGGGTGGAGAGGCCAAACATCCTGGGCATTTCCATCCACAATGCTTGTGTTGCTCTCGATTGTTATAACCATAGTCACATTTCTCACAATAATAAACATATCCCAGGAATCCAGTGATACTGGTAATGGTATCGAAATGGTCATCGTGATGATAAACATGAATGTATTTTCCGTCCTTAAAATGTTGGCCTCGAAACAACAGAGGCCCGCGCATTTCTTGAGGGTGCACTTTCAAGGTGTAGCGTGGAGCTAGGGCATCTTGCAATTTTTGCATCTCAGGAATGCCACAGGGTGTGTCTTTGGACAGGCCAGCTTGTTGCAACAGGAATTCTGCTTCGTTTCGTTGTTTGGTTCGGTTCGATTTTCGAATGTTCTCCCAGGTTCTTTTCCATTCTACCGTGTCGTTCTTGTTGGCATAGGTTCGTCCCACCACGATGGCACGGGCTAAGCACATCTGGTCTTGAGGGTTGTTAATTCGGACGAGACTCTTTTTGGTGTTGCGTAGGTCGTTCACCAGTAGGACCTTTTTGCGTCCTGTCCCTTGAGGAAGAGAGACGTGAGCCATTTTCAGTGTGGCTTTACCATCGGTGATGTCAAACTGATCATTAGATTGTTGTACGTGTTGAATCTTGTCCATGACTTTGGAAGGGGTTAGTTCTGCGGGTCTGCTAAACTCGATCCAAACAGGGGATTTCAAACCGTCGTGATCTATGGATAGTGTCAAGCGATCGTCTTCTTTGGGTTGACATTGTCGCTTGAGTGAGGTGAGCAAAGAATCCCACATCTCGGTGATAAACCCTTCTGCTTTCTCCAAGGGTACGTCGGCCTTGAAATGTTTAAACTTCACCGTGTAGGTGTAAGCCGTGGTTCTAAATTTTCTAGAGGAGCGCTTTTCCGTCTCTCGAATGGAATAGTACTTTTCAGGGTTGACTAAGGGTGGTGAACTTGGTTTAGAGGGTTCGGATTCTGGTTCACTCATGTCCTCTTCAAAATCACTGTCATGAATTTGTGCCAAGATTTCAGCCCTGGTACGAGGCGACAGATCACGTTTCTGCCTCTTACTTTCTTCTTCTTCTTTCTTCTCGAATGAATAGGATCGTTTCATCTTGAGTGCAAAACGTCAAATGACTAAAGTTTAAACACCATAGACTAATTTATAGTCATGACAAACCAGCGTATATAAAAGGGTGTGTGTCTTGTCCTTTCACTATTCATTTCACTCTCAAACCGAGCACAACGATGGAAGAGACTACCCAGATGGAACGTTTCGTCAGAGCTTTGCGAGGGGTCATTAGAAAATTCTCTTCAGACCAGCCTATGGACTACTCTCCTTCCTTTCGAGATAAAAGTCAGGATACTTGCTATATCTGTCAGAAGAAAGGGCATTGGTCTTCAGAGTGTCCAGACCGACAAAAAAGAAAAAAAAACAGGGGCTAAAAAAGACAAAAGTCAAGATACCTGTTATTATTGTAAAGAAAAAGGACATTGGTCTCCAGATTGCCCAAAAAAAAAAACAAGAGGAGTCAGAAGAAAAGAAGGATTCTTCAGAAGAAGAGAGGGATTCTTCGGAAGAAGAGAGGGATTCTTCGAAAGAAGAGAGGGATTCTTCAGAGGAAGAAGAGGAAGAAAGAAGACAATTCTATTTAAAAGAGGCAAAGAAACAGGAGAAGAAAAGAAGAAGGGAAGAAAATGAGGAAAAAACGGTGAAGAAATTCAAAAAACAGAGAAACTAAACAAGGAGAAAGAAGAAGTCAATTAACTTTTAATTAAAGTGTTCTGTTGTGAATTGTGAATTGGATTGTAAAAAATGGATAAAAGAATACATTAATGATATAAGGTAAGTGTCTTTGAGTTCTGATTTTAAAAATAAGAAGCTACACTCACGCACTCATACACAGACACGTACTATAAGGGTAAAATGGGTGGTGTTTATTTTTGAGTTATTGGCAAATTGAAATTGTATTTCTTTTCGAGAAATGTGGGTAGCCCTGAAAAGGGCCTTTTTATTTTGGTGTAGGGGTGAGTTTAAGCAATCAACTTTAACTGCCTTAAGCCTTTGCCACGGCCAAGGCCTACTTCTGGACTACGTAATGTTGATGATGATTGGGTTGAAATCACTAAGGGTGGTACGGTAGGCTTAGTCACAGGGTTGGCGTGTTTAGCTCGGGAAGGTCGTATTCTCTTCGGTCGTGATAAAGAAGTCTGATACATTTGTTTCAGACTTCTTAACTCCGCTAAAATGTCCAACAGTACCGTGACCGTTTGATTTTCACCCTCTTGTTTCTTTGCTGCTACTTCTTCTTGCTGTTGTTTTTTTCTTACCTCTTCTTCTTGCTGCTGTTGCTGTAGGAGAAAAGCTTGTTCCGCTTCCTTTTGTCGTTGTATAAATTTCTCCAATTCTTCTTTCTGTCTCTGTCTAAAATTCTCCACTTGCGGTAATGAAGAAGGTAACGAAGGTTCCGGAACAAATTCTTGCGAGGAGAGAAAATCCACAAAATCCCAATGTACCTCTTCTGAAAGTAAGTCCGGGTTCCCTTGGGCGGTCTCCCCTGTTGATGCACCCCAATGGATCGTTTTCTGAGTTTCCGTCATGTTGAATCACTGTCGCATAGATTGACTGCACACAAGCGCTAGCGAATCTATATAGACTACGTGACGTCACAGACTGCTCTCTTCGGATTGGATGCGGGCTGACTGAATTTTGTAACGCGTGTTCGGATTGGTGAATGAACTCAATCCGTTTCAATCCTACCTGTACCTATAAATAAGCGCAGTTCAGTGCATTGATTCACCTGTTCTCGTCGCTTCAAGATGTGGACCGATGTGCAATCTTCTACGCTTCTGTCTTCCATGATGTTCAGGACGGACATGCTCATGTATGTCCGATCCAAATGGACCGTTGTTCACAGGACAAACACCAGCCTGTGGATACGTAGGATCTACGTCGAAAGACAAGGATGCCTGAAAAGAGTGCTGATTTACGGACCAACAGTAAGACGCAGCCTAAGGACAAGAAGAAGACCAATGCGGTGCCATTTATGTTAATGAATACATTAACATAAACCCAAAGGCCCTTTTCAGGGCCAGCCATATTTCTCGAAAAGAGATAGCCTTTCAATTGCCTACCCTTTTTTAAATTTAAATTTAAATTTAAATTTAAAAAAAAACTTTAAAAAAAAAAAAATCCCATATTCAATTCCCCTTGTCCCTAAACAAACCCAAACTCTATTCCCATGTTAATTTCCCTTGTCCCTAGACAGACCAAAACTCTATGTTAAATTCCCATTGTCCCTAAAGTGACCCACGATTTCTCTCCATGTTAAATTTCCATTGTCCCTAAAGTGACCCAGGGGTATTTTTAATGCTAAGTCCCATTGTCCCTAATGTGACCCCATTTACTACTAATGACATGTGTACATACGCTTTTCACTTTGAGAAGGTATATAAATGTAACCTGCCATGCACCAACAACTTGAAAAGAATGTATAAAGAGAGAAACCTTAATTCAATTTTTTTTCTTCTCAATATTGTTTGTTTCTTTTCTCTTTTCTGGAACGTACCTAAACACTAATAAAGGGTGGAACAGTACACATAAAAGCTTTGATATTTCTGAAAAATAGAGGGGATATTCCTAACGTTTTGAACCAGCTCTGTGTGCTTTGACGAGTCTGTGGATGCTGGGACGAGTCTGTGGGATATCCACAAGTAAAGGAAATACAGAGTTCTATTAAAGCAGCAAGAGTGTGCGTGTTTTTGGAAGATGGTAAAAAATATAATAGATATTTTTGCGACACTTATAAAGCAAAGAGTCTGTGCAATTGTCAAAAGCTAAAGTCGAATAACTTTTGTACGGTTTATAAACTTAAACTTTGGAAAATGTGAAGTATCACAAGTTATTATCACAAAGACAAGTGGAACATAGGGGCTTGTTGTTTAGATACATACACTACACTTCATAACTTGCTCCACTACACTTCATAACTTACTCCACTACACTTCATAACTTACTCCACTACACTTCATAACTTACTCCACTACACTTCATAACTTACTCGCTCTGTCTCATACTTCGGTCTTAGGAAATATCACCTATGTATGTGTAGCAACAGTGGTAAGAGCAAGAGGAGTCGTAGTCGCTGCTGTCAATCAAGGGTAGCTTTTATATTTGAAAAAAAAAATGGGTTTAGTATTTTTTAAATATGGAATGAAGAAACATAGGTGTTAAATCATGGTTGGTAGGCATAGTGGTCAACGACAAAGTAGCACTGACTGAGAGAAGGAGACGTTGCGTGGTTTTCTGAAGTACGTACGTGTTCTAATGGCACATTAAAGTGTCTCGCACTCTTGATGACACCAACTGTCTGTTTCTTCTTGCAACTTTTCTCTTTCGTGGTATATTTTAAATCGAAGGGGTGTCCACTTCCAAGTCTAAGAAGATAGAAAGACAGGGAAAGACATTTCAAAGAAAGACCCACTGAAAGAGTAAAGAATCCAAAAATAAAATTTTAAAAGTTGCAAGAAAAAGCACAGTTGGTGAAAGGGATGTTTTCCTTCAGGTACGCACTTTAGGCATGCAAGTGGGAAAAAATAAGTCATTTTGTGCCTTGACTTTTTCTAAAATCACACACTGACGCCATATAATAATGGGTTAAATGGGTTTTGGATTGTGTGTGTGTGTGTGTGTCGGGGTGGGTGGGTGTTTGGTAAAGGTGGTCATTGTAGGTGATGATTTAGGTGCTTTCAAAAAACCTTCTTCTTCTTCGCTTTGTGTTGATAGTATACATAATGGGTTATTTTCTTCATTTTTTGTTGATAATATATAATGGGTTATTTTCTTCACTCTGTGTTGATAGTATATAATGGGTTATTTTCTTCACTCTGTGTTATTAATATATAATGGGTTATTTTCTTCACTCTGTGTTGATAGTATATAATGGGTTATTTCTTCATTCTGTGCTGATAATATATAATGGGTTATTTCTTCATTCTGTGTTGATAATATATAATGGGTTATTTTCTTCATTCTGTGCTGATAATATATAATGGGTTATTTCTTCATTCTGTGTTGATAATATATAATGGGTTATTTTCTTCACTCTGTGTTGATAGTATATAATGGGTTATTTCTTCATTCTGTGCTGATAATATATAATGGGTTATTTTCTTCATTCTGTGTTGATAGTTTATGAGTTATTTCTTGGCTTTGTGTGGAAATATCTACTGGATTTTTTCTTCTTCACTCTGTGTTGATAGTATATATAACTGGTTATTTTTCTTCACTGTGTGGATCGCATATAATGTTTGTTTTCTCTCACTCTGTGTGGATAGCATATATTGGGGGCTTTTTTTCGTCTACTATCTGTGAGGATAGTATATATCGGGTTATATTTTTTTCTTCCCTCTGTGTAGATAGTTGATATGGGTTCGGTTTTTTACTATGTGTGGATTTCTTCCTCGTCCCCTGTGTAGATAGTATATTTGCGGTTTGTTTTCCCAACCTTCTGTGTTTTCCTCTTCCCTCTGTGGAAAGTAGATTTGGGGTTTGTATTTTCTTCTTCCCTCTGTGTGTGTGTGTGCGCACTCGTACGTTTGTGTGTGTATGTGTTTGTGTAGACGCGTACGTTTGGTTTGTGTGTTTGTTTGTGTGTATGTGTGCGTGCGAACGTTTGTTTGCATGTGTATGTATTGGTCTTTCATGTCCATATAAAACTCCCTTTGTCCCTTTCAAATTCGTTTCAACTGCCTACCTACAGTAGCGCGTATTCAAGTCAGCCACTTGCAACTCAGTTGTCATTATTCCCCTAGTGTTCAGTAGAGTGACGTCACTGAAGCTAGAAATTTTGAGGCTATAAATATAGACTTGGGTTTTTCCAAAGGAATTTCCTACAAAATTATGAAAATAAATAGACACTGGATTAGTTCATAGGACTTTCCTACAACATGAGATTAGAAATAGATGGTGGGGTTTTCATAGGAATTTCCCACACGTTGTAGCTAAAAATAAATACTAGGTTTTTCCAAAGGAATTTCCTACCAGTGGTGACTATAAATAGATGCTAGCGTTTTACCACATAATATTATTGGTAGTGTAAGAGATATTTTGTGAGATTTTATCTCCTCAACTTACATTTTAAGCTAACTTAGGGCATTTGGATAGTGAGTATGATGCAATGGATGGTATAGTGCATGTAAAGGATAGTATTTTTGTGGTGTAATGGATATATATTTCGTGAGATTTTATCTCCTTATTTACATTCTAAGCGAACACAAGGCATTTTGGATAGTAAGTATGATATGTTGGATATTACAGTGGTGTTATATTTTTGTGGTGTAAGGGGTAGTCTCTTTTGTTAAATTTCGTCTTCTTTGTTTACATTCTAAGGTATCATCTAACGTTTGGAGTGTTCGAGTATGTGTATTTCTTGCCCTTAACAAACCCGTTGTCCCTACACTTATGAGTGTTTGTTTTGTGTGAATGTGGATTTCTTTGACTACAAATATAGACTTTGGTTTGTCCATACGACTTTCCACATCCGAGTGGTCTAAAGCGCTCACCGTTCTGGATCACTGCCATTTCACCTCTGTCTGCGTATGTTCGAATCCAAGGCTCGGCTACGTGGGTACGTGGGAAAGCCTGCCAGTAGCTTCTCGTGCGTCGGTGGTTCTTCCCTGGGTTTTCCAGGGTTCTTCCTCCACCAGCTATACTGGCCGAAATGTATAGCCTATCTTGTGCTGAAAAATGGCGTTAAAACATAGAACAACAACAACAACAACTTTCCACATGTTGTGGCTTTAAATAGATACTAGGGTTTTTAAATAGAACTGTCACACAAATTGGACTATAAATATATAACGGGTTTTCCTGTAGGGTTTTTATAGAAGTTGTGGTTATAAACAGTTACAAGGTTTATCAATTTTAGTCTAAACTAAAGTAATCTAATGTCCCAGGATATGTTCATTCTCCGTTAAATTCTGGGTTAATTTCGTAATTTTAGCGTTAACTTTAGTCACACCCATTTTGGTGTTGGTCTTTTCCTTGATTGTAGGCTATTTATAGCATTATTATCGTTATGCAAATTTACGAACAACGCCAGTATAATTTCAGACCTGGGTAATGCTTTATATAGATATAACGGATGCAAGAATAGTGATTATGCACCAGGTGCCTATTACACATGTGTGCAATCTGAGGCCAGCCACTTGAAACAATGTTACTAACTGCTCCATCCGACTGAGGTCAGTCACTTGCAACATTGTTGCCATTTTTTCCCCAGTGTCCAGTACCGCGAAGTCACCCCTGTTCCATTCCCCTTGACGCTAGAGGCCCAATATGCTTAGTTAAATTGCCTATGTTTAATTCTCCTTGTACCCCATCCATGTTAAATTCCCATTGACGCGAAGGTACCGGGACCCTCTCTGTAATGCCAATTCCAATGACGCTAAGGTGCCCCCTGTTATTACTTAGAGCCTTTCTCTGTGTCACTGGAGGCGTTCTAAGAAAAACGGGAACCTATATAGTTTAGAACCAGTTCAGCTGCAGAACCTGATGAAAGATGTATAAGCTGACATGAAACTAAACTAGGATCTCGTCTCTGGATTATTTTGTCATGGTTTACTCGCTTATCTATCATCCGTTTTCCCAAACGTAACCCACAATACAGTGGGGCTGTTGAACTATAGCTGAATGTGCAAATCCAAGTCTTCTTCTGGTGTAGTACACAATGAAAATGCATCTTCCTCTTCCGCCTATTCTGCCGCTGTAACCTTATGCTTTTGAAGTTCCTCAGGTCAGTGTGTAGACAAACTGTCCAGCAGTGAGAGCTGAGTGTTTGAGATGGGACGCGTACTCCTTCCACCCATGGGTGCAACTGCTTCTCCGCAACACCCAAAGACACTACCTCTCCTAACCGATTATCATTTATCAATCCCAACATTAGTTGGTTAAGTGGTAAGATAAATAAACTTGAAATAAAGTGACCATTAATATTCCTCTCAATTGAATGAGCACTGAAAAGAGATGACTGTGTGGGGAGGGGTAATTGAGTTGATTACGAGCGATTCATGTTACATAGAATTTTATGTTTGGGGTGGGGAAATTGGGTTGGCTATGCGCTGTTCGTCTTACACAATAAACGTCAATACTTTCTTATTTCGTTAATTCAACAACAATGCATTTTCATCACATATGGATGTCAAATACAAGCATAATCAATATGATTTGTAGCGACGAATGTGAGCGCAGGAGACGAAAGTCATCCATCGTCCCTGGGGTTTTGTTTAATTTTCACTAGTATAATCAGTATTGCTCATCGCATCCAATCAAGGTGAGAGCTATTGTTAAGTCTTTTCCCCATTAGATCACTGAGAGGTCAATAGACAAAAAAGTTAGTTCATACAAAGACTGACAGCCGCAAAAGCGTGTAATGGTCCCATATGAAAGACCACAACTTATCTGCTGCAGGTAAGTCACGTGCATGCTCTCTCTTCGCAAATCACACGTTCTCATCACGGGTTTGCGAAGATAAAATGACATATAGCACTGTGTAAGGCCAATATTAATATGTCGATACTTCAAATTAAAATATGATATTTATTTATTTATTTATTTTACGGCGTAATTAATTTTATGGCATAATTAACGAAATATAATGCAGATAAATGATATTTGATACAATTGTTCACATGTTATTATTAAAATATTTTGTGCAGCAGCTCCTAATGTGACGGTGCTTTCGATGAATAGTAATTCTAAATCCAATTATGTTTCCTATGTTTAGATTTGGTATATATAGGCACTTCCGGTTATCCAGTTCCAGTCTAATACTTGCCCCTCCCCTCACCCCATCCAACGTCCCAAAGGAAACCGGATACTTATATATACGGAAGTCAAAATTTAATTTCCACACATTGAAGATGATGCACGTGATGAACATGCACGTAAATCTTTGAAGCTTGATAATTCCTTCATCGTTTATTAAAAATATCCTGGTGCACATTCGACCCGTCCACTGGGGTCTTAACACTTTATAATGAAAATACATTAAGGCGCATCAAGTTGTTTCAACTACTCATATCTGTGTAATATATATATATATATATATATATATATATATATATATATATATATATATATATATATATATATATATATATATATATATATATATACACTAGAACTGACTTTTGTGTTGATTGTAATTAGCAAACAAGATGTTTACGAGTTAGTATAATTTTCCTTAAGAATAAGCAGTTTTCCAGAACATTCTGTTGCGTCGTAGGTCAAATGGGGATTTGAATATCTAGGAGATTTTGCGAACAAATAATTCATCCCTATCTTAAGATCAGTCTGCCGAATCCATTTTTTATCAGAGTTTATTCTTGTGTTCAAATATTATTCAAGAAGAATCCTTTATTCAAATCATTCATTTTAAATAATAAAGTGATCAAGAACGTTTACTTTGGATTTTGGAGAATTCATTCAAAGGCATTCTGGATTGCTTCATTGATATATGGAATTAATTCATAACATTCTATACTTTTAGACCGCAGATAGGACATTTAGGATTATTTGGAATTTAGTTCATAATACAGAAGTGTCTTTCGACTTTTAACTTTGTAATATTAATAGTTAAATATATCAACTTATAGGTTTGTGTTTCTCTTGAATAAAAGAACTAGAACAACGTATTGGACTAAAAATTATATTTTCGACAATGTGACTGAGGTGGGTGAAAGAGTATAGGTTTTGTCAGAATGATATTGAGGTTTATGAAAGAGTATAAATTATGTGGGAATGTTATTGAGGTTCATGAAAGAGTATAGATTATATCGGAATGTTATTGAGGTACATGAAAGAGTAAAGATTATATTGGAATGTTATTGAGGTACATGATAGAGTATAGGTTATGTCGGAATGTTATTGAGGTACATGAAAGAGTAAAGATTATATTGGAATGTTATTGAGGTACATGAAAGAGTATAGGTTATGTCGGAATGTTATTGAGGTACATGAAAGAGTATAGGTTATGTCGGAATGTTATTGAGGTACATGAAAGAGTATAAATTATGTGGGAATGTTATTGAGGTTCATGAAAGAGTATATATTATATCGGAATGTTATTGAGGTACATGAAAGAGTATAAATTATATCAGAATGTTATTGAGGTACATGAAAGAGTATAGATTATATCGGAATGTTATGGAGGTACATGAAAGAGTATAAATTATATCGGAATGTTATTGAGGTACATGAAAGAGTATAGATTATATCGGAATGTTATGGAGGTACATGAAAGAGTATAAATTATATCGGAATGTTATTGAGGTACATGAAAGAGTATAGATTATATCGGAATGTTATGGAGGTACATGAAAGAGTGTAGATTAGATCGGAATGTTATGGAGGTACATGAAAGAGTATATCGGAATGTTATTGAGGTACATGAAAGAGTATAGATAGTCTTGATGGGATGATACTCTTCACGAAAGGAAAATCGCTTTTCTCTCAAGAATTGTTTTCATCAGCCGTAAGAATTTGTTGGACATGGGTATTTCTCATTTTTTTCAGACTTTATTTACCATTTGAAAATTAAGGATGTCAAATGTCAAGGGAAGAAGCTTAAGCGACATAAAATATTAATAAAGAGTTTCTTCCCTTATAACATCTTGCGAGAAATTTAATACTGCTAAATATATACACATTGTAAATGTAACAGTAAGATAAGAAAAACATTAATTCAGTATTACTCATTGCTTTTAATATATATATATATATATATATATATAATTATTAATCGTCTCAAATGGTAGTTCTTCTCGATGACATCAATTTCCACGGAATGGATACATACAAATGGAGTTATATCTCCTGCTTGAAGTTAGGAAAAGGACGCCGTTGACAAATTATTCGTGATTGTTACTATTTGGAATATAATTTGCTTTCACTTTTGGATAGAAACTGAGTGAGCTAGTTCAGTTAAGTGCTGATTTTCGACTGTCTGGCTCGACGCAACTTGATTGGGGATCATATAAATTTATTTAAATGTATATGAAGGACCTAGCCTGAATATAATCGATCACGTGATACTAATCAAGCATTTTCTTCTACAGCGATACATGCTGCGGACTACTTTTAGTTCCCAGGAATTGTATGTGAAACTTATCTATACCGACGTCTTACACCAAAATAATAAGACCCAGAAATCCCACCTTTGATTTCCGACCAAAATTTGAAACAATCTGAGCAAAGTCGCCCATTAGAAGTTAAAACAATGAACAACGTAACTGCAAAGTCATTCTTAATTCCAACACTCACCCCTTTTTTGCCAAAGAATGAATATGGCAGGCATTACGAACCAATCTTGAGAAATCATTTTATTTTGCTTCAACAATATTTCAGTGATTGAAAGTCTGGGTCATATGTCGAGCAAGGGAACTCACTAAAAATGGATACGGTTTTGCTTTTGAAAGATCGAATTGCATAGAAAGCAAGAACTAATGCTAAAACACGCACCATGCGTAATGTTAGAAACAAAGGAATAACCAGGTTTAAAGAGCATCGACCAATTGTTTGTGCATTAAAATAATAATAATAATAATAATAATAATAATAATAATAATAATAATAATAAGCCTATATGACTGGCATAACCCGCTCTGACACTCTGTCCTATATTACAATACAAAGAATCTACAAATCTTGGCTAGCGAAGATCGAGCTATGTATTCAGTTGCATGAAGAGGCTAATGCATGAAAACGTGGAAAAAATCTCAAACTGAACGTTTTTGTTGATAAAATCTGCAGATATGATGACGAAAAGAAAGTAAACTAGAATTAAAATGATTAAATTATAATGTTTCGGTCTTTATCAATGTGTACGTCTGACCCAGTCACTCACTTTATTTCGATAAATACCCAACCATGATCATTCCTATCATAAATAATTATTGAAGTTAGGCCAGTGAGATATCGGTGGATTTTACGTAAGAAAACTGACGTCAGAAAACCTATACAACAACCTTTATTTCATTCACTGTAAGGAAAAGTGACATTTCAGGCATGTACTACAATGGATGGTCTTCTAGGTTTGAATTGGTCTTAGTATCTGGTATATTTGTCTCCCCTGCGGCTGCATAATGCACTAAATCTACAAAGATGTCTCCCTCCCCGGAAGAAAGACTAACAGATTTGACCCGAATGAATGCCTGGATTAAAGACAACACCAACACAGCATGATGAAAGATGGAAGTTTATGAAATCAATGAATATATCTATATTGTCTACAACATATACAGTGCGATTCTGTCGAGCTCTAAACATACGATTCATTCAGTTACTTCACACAAACAATTGTTAGATGAGAATGAATTTGTGACTTTATGAAACCTTATGACATACAAAAATAATTAATAAAACCTTCAAGAATGGGGAAACAAATGTGATTCATATATTCAAAGACTGTAGACAACATGATGTAGTAAAACCAAGATGTGATTCATATAATCTCATGTAATAAAATATAAGATTCATAATCTAATACGCTGTAGGTGTAACTCAAATTTGTACTCGAATGTACTGAAATGAAACAACATATGGTCCATGTGCTCAACTGAAACTCAACATAATCAATTGGAAACAAACATAGTCAACTGTATCAAACATACGACTCATGACTCGTACACTCATTTGTACAGTACGATTCATAACAACGTATGACTCAATTTAAATACTTGTTAACCTTCTAAACGAGAAATTTTGACCTGGTTCACATGTCCATTGTCAAACCTCACTTCTCCTAAATTCTTGGGTTAGCCCACACTTGTATTGGCCACTTCACCCACTTCATGGATCCACACAGATCAACACTTCCGTCCTTGTATGGCCTTGATGGTCGCACATGCTTCCATCCCCATACAGTCAGACATACAAACAGCCAGGCCGACAGCCTGATACATTCGCACACACAGCTAAAATAAAACCAAAAATGGTCGTACTTACAGGTACGGAATTAAAATTTATAAACACATGCTAATAAATTAAACTCTTAATAGCAACTTGTAACAGTTCATAAGTTCATAACGTTTCAAATTCGCGGGATGATAAAGGCAACATTTCACGCTACGTCATTAAAACTGAATATGCTTCACATATTTGCTAACACTTACTCCGATGGCTGTAGAAAGAAATGGATAGCATACACTCCTTGACAAGATCCCGAATGACCAATGTGTCGATTAGAACAGAAACTTGTCTTAAATCTACAGGAAAATGAATATTAGCAAGGGTAAAATATCCGTGCATACAGTGCTTTTGGTGTCTCTCGCCGCAAGCGATCTACGACGAGATGCATGTTAGCTCATTCACTTAACTAGAAAAACAATTATCCATCCTAGGTAACGTTGTACGCATGCACGACGAAAATGGTCAAATAGTTCTAAGGTGAAACCAAGTTATTTCTTGCCTTATTCTGTGACAAAGATTAAGAGTGTATGGGTGGGCATTAGTCTAATATTAATATTGTGAATATAGCTGGGTTTTTTTTAACGCATATCAATCGATATAGTACTAGTAAAATATATACATTGAATAAATAAAAGATGAATTATTGATGAACCTATCCCAGAACAAGTTGGAAAAAAATTAAAGTTAATAATTTACGGACTCGAAAAGAATTGAGACAAAGGACTAAAAACAATTTTCAGAGTCATAACGAAAAGTTTGATAGACATCATTATAAGCTTTCAAACTGTAGAACTGGTATCGATATGACTGAAAAATTGTTAAAGCTACATTAAAAATCTAAATCACACACACACACACACACACATTTAAGCTAACACAGGGCATTTAGATAGTATGATACAATGGATGGTATAGTGCGTGTAATGGATATTAATTTTGTGGTGTAAGGGATATATAATTTGTGAATTTCATCTCCTTATCTTACATTCTAAGCGAAGACAAGGCATTTTGGATAGTGAGCATG